>CM053625.1:202220814-202239546 GCA_028646595.1 Phalanger gymnotis
CTGGTTCAAGTTTTTGCTGCGGTGGGGCCTAAATAAATTCCTTGTTGTTTTCTCCTTAGAGAATCTCTCATACCTTGCGATTTCGGACCATTCAAACATATACATGATTATATTTGAGATCATAAATTCGGCCTTCCTACTACAGATAATTAAGACAGCTCCTACCACAACATCCTCCGGTATCATACCCATACAAATAGAACCTGACATGATGGCTTAGGATGTCTTGGAGTTGAATACATTTTCTCCATAGGCCAAATGTAAGGATATAGAGGATCAGCATTTTGAATTCCTTTTAACAAAAGGAGGAAAATACCTGCAGACTTTGAAACTGAGAAATGAAGATCTGACATATGGGGAGTGGCTGACAGCCTGACAGTTTACAACTGCCACATTATTTCATTGGATTAGTGGCCCATTATCAGGTCTGTGCAAGTTAATAAATTAGATGCATTTCTTTAAGGCCTTTAAATACAAATAATGTAAAGTTCAGGGTTTTGATCAGTTGACATTTTCCATTTCACCCTATGCAATTTACCTTGTTTTGTGTTATCTATGCATGAACTAAAGGGTGTTTAACCTTTTGGAGACCTGGCTTATATCAAAGCTACTTAGACAAGTAGATGCCCTTAACTCAATGTGCTCAGATGTTTTTTCTTGTTGTTTTTTTAAATGAGTTTTTGTACACAATATTGAGCTTGTCACCAATTAACAACTTTTAAATACATTTTATGTACAAAATGCTGTCACTTTCCATGCTGAGCCAAAAATGATTGCCAATTATGCAAGTTATGTAAATAAGTGACTTGTATATCGCATAGCAATAGAAAATGTCTTTGTGACCTCAAAGATGTTTCCATGGCAGCAAATTCATTCCTGAGGAGCACAGCACATTGATTTAGAGTTGGTCAAAGAGGAGCTCCCAGCTTATATACACTGAGGAGTTAATTTCCAAAGAAATGATAGGTTGGACATGTTGTAAGGCACAATTAAGGTTAAGTAAGTAGGAGTTTTTATTTTTAATGATTATGCCTTTATAATTACGATCTTTGAGTGGCTTTTTATCAATCAATGTCTAATGGAAAATATTTAGAGCAATGTAATTGTGAGAATTGAGCACGAGGAGAAAATGTCAGTTACCCCTAGGGTTTCGTTTATGCTCCTCTCTGAACCTCACACCCCTCTATTGCATTCATTGGCCAGTAGAAAGCCCACAAGACTTAAAGATCCTGGATTTGTGTCCTAGCAAGTCCCAGTATACTTATTAACCATGCAGCCTTGGGGCTGGTCACTTACCCTAATTCAATCCCAGTTTCTTCATCTATCAAATAGGGTTAGTAATCCCTGTCATCCCTGCTTCAAAAGATGATTGTGAGGATTAAATGATACCAGGTTCATGGAAATCCTTTGTAAAGTTCTGTAGCTAGATAAATTTGTACCCATTCTCTTGTTTTCTCTTTTAGATTTCTCTTACCTTTCTACCTGCCTAAATATCCTATCCTAGGAACAAGACTGGGTATTTGCTGACAGTACTAGGTGTTTGGCTCTATGCTATTAAGCTGACATAAGTTTGAATCACCAAAGGACTGAAGACAAATGCAGATGAACCGTGCCTCAAACTTCTATGTAGTATATATTTTCTTATTACCTCTTAGATATAGAGAAGAGGATGCCTTATTCTTGTTATTTCACATTTAAATTGTCTACCTCTATTACAGTCTATAAATCACTACCTCAGCTGCTTACTACTCATTTCTAATTGCATCCACTTTTCCTGACCACTTCACCATCAAGGTTACTTCTTTCCTCCTTCATGCTCCTAGATATTCACCTTTAACTAATATCAGCTGCTCATTATAAAATCATGCTCTTGACCTTCTCATTGCAAGGGACTGAGCAACCTTGCAGATACACCAGCAACATGCAGATACATAATCTTCCTCCTTGCTTGCAACCTCTCTTATAAGACTCTAATTTTATGAGACTTGCTCTCTGCCTTCCACCAGATTCTCAGGTTCAATACCTCGTGTATGTCATTGGTAACATCCTTGATATACTGGATTTCTGTAGCCTAGAGCATGTTGAAAAGGAGAATGAAGGACCTGAAGACTAAGTCTGACTATTTCACAATTTCACCATGGACTGTCTTTGCCAGTTACAACAATCATCCTACACAATAATACTGCCTCTCTATCACTGATTTCTTGGCTTGCTTCTCATAGTGGTTTCATAAAACCTTCCCTTCTCTCCTAAAACCATGAGAACTTCCTCCATAACACCCTCATTTGTAGCCAATATTAACCTGACAACTTCCTTCACTGAGATTTGCGAATATGACAGAATTTCTTTGTGTTAGCTCACAGAATCTTTGAAGCTCAGAGTTCAAGGAACCTGAAGATTTTTTTCCTACATGAGAATCCCACACATAACAACCCTTAAAAGGGGCCATCTAGTCTCAATTTAAAGACCTCTAGGAATGAGAATCTCACTACCTCCCAAAGCAATACATTCTTCATTAAATTTCATTAGCTTTAGTTATAAGGAAGAATTTCCTTACATAAAACTCAAATCATCTTTTTTGTACCTTCCACCCCTTACTCCTAGTTCTGCCCTCTGGGGTTCAGGCAGAACAAATTTAATTCCCTTTTCTGTATGACAGTGCAGTGTGGATTAGTCAAATAAAAAGACTACTAAATGTGAAATCAGAAGACTAATCACATGTCTGCAATTTGCTATCAACCAGGAAAATATGCTAGAGAAGTTCTAAGATTTCCTGTATCTCTGATATTCTGTTACCTCAGGTAAGCCACTCCTCTACACAAAAAGATCTTCGATGTCCCCCATTGCCTCCAGGATAAATACAAATTTCTCACTTTGAAACATATTGACCTTCATAATCAATCTCCAATATATCCTTCAGTGGCTTGTCACACATTACTCTTCTTTACACATTTCACATTATACCTAAATAGGTCTACTTGTTCTTCCTTGTACAGGATATTCCATCTCACATCTCCTCACCACTGTTTTGGCTGTCCCTAATGCTTGGAATATGTGGTTAGCACTCCTGACTCATCTTCACCTCTTAAAGCACCTACTGTTATGTTAAAGTGATATCGCATTTTTAAAATAAATATGTGACAGATTCTGCACATGTTATGATGACTTCATTGTTTAATGTGAGAAAAAAATTACAGCTTTAATATCAATGGCATAGTCTTGGTGTGAGTTACTTGAGTAAATATGAGGAATCTTAAATATTTAACTATACATGACATAAATTGGATGAAGTTGAGTTGTATTGTATCATTTTGACCCTTTATTATGTTTTAAAAGTAACATTTTTAAATTTTCAAATATAGTAAAACTTTAAGTTAAAAAATAATCCCTAGCTCCTCAAAAATTTCAACTCATGTACCTCATTATACATAAGCTTTTTTCACTCTCCCAACTTTCTAACTTCCTCTGAAAATACTGGGCATTTTTTTTCTGTTTATTTATATGCCCAAATGATCTTTCTCCCAATAGAATATAAGAAACTTGAGGGTAAATATTCTTTTATTTCTTTGCCTTAGTATCTTCAGTACTTAGCATAGTATCTGGTATATAGCTGAGTCTTGATAAATGTTTGTTGAATGAATGGATGAGCGATGGAAGCATTTGACTTTTCTTACCTCATTTTCCTTATTGGCAAAACAGGTATAGTAAAATATGATCTATTTCGCAAGATGACTGTAGAGCTCAAAACCAGGCATTGTTTGTAAAAATGCTTAATAAATTTCACCATTCCAAACCCATATAAAAGAGTTCCAAATTCTCTCTCTTCTTCCAGGGCTGAATTTGAAGCCATAATTAGCTGGGGTCAAATCCCATCTCTGAAACATGCAAACTTCCGCTCTCCTCTTAAGAATCTCAGTCTCAAGCAACACTCTAAGACTGTAGGTTGCAGAAATACTTCCCACTTGCATCTGTGCACAGATTTTCCACATTGGAAGTTCCTTACACTAATAAAATAAACAAACAAGACCAAAAAACATAAAAATGAGCCTGCCTCCCTATCCTACCCCCTTACTCACCTTGCCTCACCCTGTCCCATCCAGGCAAACATACTTTTCCATTAAACAAGAGAAACAGCATGTAAAAGACTATTATAAATGTTGTCCTTCTTAGGTTTTCAGTATAATATTTTCATTCCATATTATTTCTAGGTTCCTTTAGTACAGAGATCCTTCTATTTTTACTCAATTATATATATATATATATATATATATATATATATATATATATTCTAAGACATTATGAATATTGCAGTTGCAACGGAAAAAGGAAAGAAAGCTGGTGGCATTTCAGGCTTTATTATAAATAATAAGGGACAATGAAATGGTATTAATGCTTGAAATTAAATCATTATACAATCAGGATTTAGACACAATGTAAGGCTTGAAAGCCCTGGGCACTTGGGGGCTAGGATTTTCTTGTCTAATTCTAAACCTCTAAGAAGACTGATGGGACAGACTAAGTTTTCCTTGAGCAGCACTCTAAGTCTTGTCACTCTTTTTGTGTGTGGAAGACTTAAATATGTGAGATAATAAATAATGAGGATTCCTCTTAGGAGACTAAATGATTGTTTCAGTACAAAATGAATTGGGACATGAAAAATAAAAAGAATAAAAGATTCTTATAAAATGTAGATTTCCTGCAATGATTGGTAGATTTTATTTATTACCTTCAACTGTCAGTAATTCTAACAGTTTTCCCATCTCTAGTAGAAACATGCAATTACCAGTCAAACAGTACCAGATAGAGATACCTGAATTATAGCAGAAAGAGGTCTAGAATCGGAATAAAAAAATCTGGGTCCTGTCCCAGAGACAGTCTTGCCTCTGCCACTTTAAATATAATCTAATCCTATACTCTCCTTCTATAGATTAGGAAGCTGAAACCTGCGGAAAAGATTTTACATGCACATAACCAAAAACAGAAGATACATTTTTCTATATATCTGTGTATATATGTGTGTGTTATAGAATCTAAAAGATAGAAGAAACCTTAGAGGCCATTTAATCCAACTCATACCTTAACAGTAGTCCACTCTAGAACATCTCACAAGTGGCCTTCTTGTCTCTATTTTAAGAGTTCTAGAAATGGGGAAATCACTATCCCCTGAGGTAAGCCATTAGATTTTGGGACACAGCTAATTGTTAGTATGTTATGTTCCCATCCTCTCCCCCTTATGTGAATTTGAAATTTGCCTCTGTAACTTCTACCTATTGTTCCTTGTCTTGATTTGTCTTCTGGGGACAAATACAAAAAAAAAAATAATTCTTTTCCCATACAATTCCCCTTCAAATACTAATAGGTATCATATTCCTCCATGTGTCTTTTTTTCCTCCAGGCTAAATATTTCCAGTCCTTTCTATTGATTTCCTCTAGTCTCTTCACTATACTGACTTCCCACCTGTGAATACTGTCTGGTTAGTCAATGCTCTTTCAAAAGACATATCCCTACGCTTTAACACAGTCAGATCAAGTCTACTGATAAAAAGGGAAACCACTAAAATACTTCAGGCAGAAACCATTGTGGATAGTGCATCTATGGGAATCATACTCAGATCACATCGAGTTCTTCTACACCTGAAAAACTATGTCACATACTCACTTGTACTCTTCATTTCCCTCCCTCCTATCCACTCCCATGGTCAACCTTCAGAATTGTGCCAAGTGTATATGAAAGGAAAGAAAGAAATTGAATACTGTGATAGGTAAAAGGATGAAATAAGTGTGTGCTGCATCAGTAGAAGTCTCAGGAGAGCATGATGTTAGCAAAAGTGCCTAAAGAAAATGAATTAAGATAATAGTTAACAATGCCAGAACAGGCAAGTTTGATCTAATGTCCAAGGCAGAATAATTTCAAATAGTATTGAGACCTTCTGAAAAGTCAGCTCCACAAGATTAAAAGCAATAACCCCTCCCTTTAGGGAATCTTGGATAAATAAATAATTTTTACAGTCCTTTATATATTTCAGACCACTTTTACATCCAATATATCAATTATTTCTGACCACAACCTCATGAAGAAGGTATTAAACTACATTTGATAGATAAAGAACCTAGGGTGAAGAAAAGCTAAGTGACTAGCCCAATATCACACAGGGAACATGGTCTCTTGATTCCTAGTCTGGTTCTCTTTCTGTCTTATCAGACTGACTCCCATGAAAGGATAGATAGGGAGAAATCTAAGAACAATGATGATGTATTCTTAGTGGAGAGAAATTGAGGTCTCTCTTTTGCTTCTTCATCTCTTGTGTCTTTGATCTTTGTCCTTCTGTATGCGACATCTTCTTCCTTACATCTCTGTCAGTGCTTACCTCAATGCCTTACACATCACAGATATTAAATAAAAGCCAAATGCATGAATGAAGGCACTAAACTTCTTCTGATCCTGTTTCTCTGGTGTATTTTCTCTGGGCTTCTTTCCCCTTTCCAATCACCATGAAGCTACCAAAGTGATATTTGTAAAGCCCAGTTATTATTATAACATTCCTCTTCTTAGTAAGCCCCAGTGTCTCCCTGTCATCCTGGGAATTAGATACACATTTCTATCATATTATTTTTCTCCATACTTTATTATTTAATATACTTTAGTTTTCAGCATTGATTTCCACAAGATTTTGAGTTACAAATTTGCTACCCATTTCTACCCTCCCCCCTACTCCAAGATGGCATATATTCTGATTGCCCTGTTCCCCAGTCAGCCTTCCCTTCTATCACCCCCACTGCCCCTCCCCCCCATCCATTTTAACCTTACTTTCTTGTAAGGCAAGATAGATATCTATGCCCCATTGCCTGTATATTTTATTTCCCAGTCACATGCAAAAACAGCTTTTTTGGAGCATCTGCTTTTAAAACTTTGAGTTCCAAATTCTCTCCCTTCTTCCCTCCCCACCCACCCTCCCTAGGAAGGCAACCAATTCAACACAGGCCACACATGTATCATTATGCAAAACACTCCCATAAATAGTCATGTTGTGAAAGACTAACTATATTTCCCTTCCTCCTATCCTGTCCCCCTTTATTCAATTTTCTTCTTTGACCCTGTCCCTCTTCCAAAGTGTTGGCTTTTGATTACCTCCTCCCCCTATCTGCCTTCCCTTCTATCATCTCCCTTTTTTATTCCCTTCCCCCTACTTTCATGTAGGGTAAAATACCCAATTGAGTGTGTATATTATTCCCTCCTCAAGTTAAATCCAATGAGAGCAAGATTCCCTCATTCCCCCTCACCTGCCCCCACTTCCCTTCCAATGAACTGCTTTTTCTCAGCACTTGTATGTGAGATAATTTGCCCCATTCTATCTCTCCCTTTCTCCCTCTCTCAGTATATTCCTCTTTCATCTCTTAATTTGATTTTATTTTTTTAATATCATCCCTTCATATTCAACTCACCCTATGCCCTCTGTCTATTTATATGTACATTCCCTTCAACTTCACTAATACTGAGAAAGATCTTATGAATTACACACATCATCCTTCCATGTAGGAATGCAAACAAAACAGTTCCACTTTAGTATGTCCCTTATGATTTCTTTCTTGTTTACCTTTCCATGCTTCTCTTGATTCTTGTGTTTGAAAATCAGATTTTCTATTCAGCTCTGGTCTTTTCATTGAAGAAGCTTGAAAGTCCTCTATTTTATTGAAAATCCATATTTTGCCTTGGAGCATGATACTCAGTTTTGCTGGGTAGATGATTCTTCATTTTAATCCTAGCTCCTTTGACCTCCAGAATATCATATTTCAAGCCCTTCAGTCCTTTAAGGTAGAAGCTGCTAGATCTTGTGTTATCCTGATTGTGTTTCACAATATTCAATTCTTTCTGGCTGCTTGCAGTATTTTCTCCTTGATCTCGGAGCTCTGGAATTTGGCAACAATATTACTAGGTGTTTTCTTTATGGGATCTTTTTCAGGAGGCGATCGATGCTTTCTTTCAATTTCTATTTTACCCTCTGGCTCTAGAATATCAAAGCAACTTCTCTTGATAATTTCTTGAAAGATGATGTATAGGCTCTTTTTTTGATCATGACTTTCATGTAGTCCAATAATTTTTAAGTTATCTCTCCTGAATCTATTCTCCAGATCAGTAGTTTTTCTAATGAGGTATTTCGCATTGTCTTCCATTTTTTCATTCCTTTGGTTCTGTTTTATAATATCTTGATTTCTCATAAAGTTGTTAGCTTCTACTTGCTGCAATCTAATTTTTAAGCTTGTATTTTCTTCAGTGGTCTTTTGGACTTCCTTGTCTATTTGGCTAATTCTGCGTTTCAAGGCATTCTTCTCCTCATTGGCTTTTTGGAGCTCTTTTGCCATTTGAGTTACTCGATTTTTTTAAGATGTTATTTTCTTCAGTATTTTTGGGGTCTCCTTTAGCAAGTCATTGACTTGTTTTCATGGTTTTCTTGCATCACTCTCACTTCTCTTCCAATTTTTCCTATACTTCTCTTACTTGCTTTTCCAAATCCTTTTTGAGCTCTTCCATGGGCTGAGACCAGTTCATATTTTTCTTGGAGGCTTTTGATGTAGGCTATCTGACTTTCTTGACTTCTTCTGGCTGTCTGTCTTGATCTTCTTTGTCACTAAAAAAAAGATTCCAAAGTCTGAGTCTGAATCTGAGTCTGTTTTCATTGCCTGTTCATGTTCCCAGCCAACCGCTTGACCCTTGAGCTTTTTGTCAAGGTATGACTGGTTGTAGAGTAGAGAGTACTTTTTCACAAGCTTTAGGTGCTGTGCTGCTGTTTTCAGAGCTACTTCTACACAGTAAGCTCTGCCCCACCAGTACTCCTCCAAGAACTGCCAACCAGGATCACAACCCAGATCCAAGCAGGCTCTGCACTCCCACTCTGATCTGCCACTTAATTCCTCCCACTGGTTGGGCCTGGGGCTGGAAGGAACTGGAGCTGGAGCTCTGGAAGCATCCCCAGAGCTGCACCACTTCCGTGCCATCGGGGATGTGGCCCACCATGCACTTGTTTCACTCTGATCCACCAATTTTTCCCTCTAACCCGCTGTGTTGTCTTTGGTGTTTTGGGGTTGAGAAGTCTGATAATTGCCACAACTTAATGATTCGGGGCCCTAGCACCTGTTCTATCCGGTTCCTGGTCTGGTTGGTCCTGGCACAGCCCATGCAGGGCTTTGCTCTGCTCTACTCCCAGCTCTATGTGGTAGACCCTTTCCAGCGACAATCCAGGCTTTCCTGGGCTGAAGACTTGCTTCCCTCTGCTATTTTGTGGGTTCTGCAGCTCTAGAATTTGTTCAGAGACATTTTTATAGGTGTTTGGAGGGACCTGGGGGAGAGCTTAAGCAAGTCTCTGCTTAAGCTGCCATCTTGGCTCCTGTTACACTATTTAAAGACCTCCTAAATCTGACTCCAAGTTACCTGTCTTTACTCATTAAATGTTATTCCCTTAGTTACTATACTGTTCAACTGATCTTGCTGTTCCTCATAAAGGGCACTATTTGCCATATGCCTCTGCAATGGCTATCCTCCATATACTTTCTCCCCATCTCTGACCACTAGAATCTCTAGTCTTTCAAACTTCAGCAGAAATACCACCTTCTACTTGAAGCCTTTCCTGATCTATGCAGTGATGATACTCTATCAAAATTGCTTTCATATAGTATATGCATATATATGTATATATATAATATATGCATATATATAATATATACATATATATACATATATGTGTGTATGTATATATATATGTATATATGTATATATATATATATATATATATATATATATATATATGTTTGTATATATACTATATACACATTTTGTCTCCCTGGATAGGATATAAGCTCCTTAGGGGAAATGATATTTTTTTATTTCTGTTTTTATAACTCCAATGTCTAACTTATTTAATATCACATAGGAGACATTTAATAAATACACACCATTTTATTGATTGTTCATCTGTCTTTCTCTCAGTTCCTAAATTTTTTTGTTTTTAATCTGGTTCTCCCATTTGACCATTTTTTAATAAAGGTTAAAAAAAAAGCAAAGCACAAGATATGGCTACAATGCGATACTTGTTCCATTTCGAATGAATGAAAAAAGCATTTATTAAGCATTGACTGTGTGCCAACGTTTGTTGATTTATTGATTAAACCATATGTAACCTGTAAGTTCCTTAGGATCTAGGGATGGAAAGGAACTTGGATATTTAATCCAATTCCCAAAATCCAAGTAGTGCAATGATAAAGCACTGATCCTTAAGTCAAAAAAGCCTTAGATCAAATCCAACCTTAGACATTTAGTAGCTTTGTGAATCTAGTCAACCAAATTTCTTTCTAAGTTTCCTAAATTATAAAATGGAGGGTGGGAATAATAGTACCTACTTCTCAGTTTTGTTGTGATAATCAAATGAGCTAATATCTATAAAGTGCTTGGCATGGTATCTGGCATGTAGTAGATGAATAATACACATTTATTTCTTGATTTCTATTCAGATATTTATTAATAACTTACTATATACTAAAAATTTTTCTAGGTTCTTAGGATACAAAAACAAAACAAACATAAAGTAAATGGGTCCCACTTCAAGGATCTTACATTCTACCCCTCAGGGTCTCTCACTTTATGGTAGAAGAATTTGAGGCCAAGGGAGGTTGTAACATTTCCAAGACAGTAAGTAGTAAAGTCATCAGTCTTACCATGATTCATTTATCCCACCTTCTAGGCTGGCACAAAATTGTCTCTCAAATACTAATTATGACATAAACTGGGGAAATTAAGAAGACCTTTAAGGATGGTAAGCTAACATCATTACTTCAAGGATCTGTTATTTGTTCCATGTGGAAACTAGGTCACATAGTCAATAGAGTTTTGGTCTCAGAGTCAGAAAGGCCTGGGTTCTAATCCTGCCCTAGATACTAACTAACTCTATGACCCCAGGTAAATGACTTAACATCTCTTAGACTCATTTTTTCTCATCTCTAAAATGAGAGGAAATAATACCACTTATCTCCAAGTGTTGTTATGAGATATCATGTAATGAGTTTCCTCCGTTCTCTACATTTTCCAAACAATCGTCCACATAGCTACAATCTTGTTATTACTAAAGCACCTCTCTGACCGTATCCTTTCCTCCTGAAGTTTCACTGGCTTCCAATTGGCCCTAGGATAACATGCAGTCTTTTCTGTTTGACATTTAGAATCCTACACAGTTTGGCTGAACCCTATCATTCCGGATTGATTTTATGTGATGTATCCTTATGCATGCTAAAATTAGCCAAACCATCCTGAATAATGTTGCTTGTGGAGGATATTCTATCTTTTACCTCTGTGAATTTTCAAAGATGGTCAGACATGCCTTGAATCCCTAGTTCCCTTCAAAAATCAATTCAAGTACTTTCTCCTACATGAAGCCTTTCCTGACCCCCAAAGTTGTTAGTGTCATCTGTGAAGTTAATTTGTAGTAATGTGTAGATTACTATACTTACATATACATATAGACATAGATAGAAAGAAAGAAAGTAAGATGGATAGATAGATAGATAGATAGATAGATAGATAGATAGATAGATAGATAGATAGATAGATGGATGGATAGTATAGGCAGATAAGTAGCATGGTGGATAGAGTGCCTGGCCTAGAACCAAGAAGATATAAGTTCAACTTTGGCCTCAGACACTTATTAGCTATGTAGTCCTAGGCAAATCATTCAAAATGAGAAAAGGAGATAGAATGAAGGGACTGGAGACAGGAAATTTTATCTTCCCTAGTTCAAATCTGCCCTTGGACTCTTACTAGCTGTGCAACCATGGACAACTCACTTAATTCTCTTTGCCTCAGTTTTCTTATCTATAAAATTAGCTTGAGAAGGAAATGGCAAACCACTTCAATATCTTTGCCAAGAAAACCACAAATGTGGTCACAAAGAGTCAGACATGAAAGAGCCATGACTGAAAAACAACAACATAGATAGTATTGATTTATCTCAGTATATGTTGCCCCTCCCTCCTAGAAGATTCAAAGATTCTTGAGGAAAAGTGCTATAATATTTATGTGCCCCAGTTAGCTAGCATAGTTTCTTTTTTAAAAAAATCATTTTTATTTTGTTAGATATTTCCCAATTACATGTAAAAATTGTTAATAATAATTTAAAAAAAACTGAGTTCCAAATTCTCTCTCTCCCTCCAGTCTCTACCCACTTTGAGAAGGCAAGCACTTCAATTTTTTAAATAGTATTTTTTCCCAATTACATGTAAAAACAATTTTTAGCATTCATTTTTGCAAGACTTTGAGTTCCAAATTTTTCTCTCTTCCTCCTTCCTTCCTACCCTCCCTCCCCTCCTCTTAAAATGTTAGGCAATTTGATATAGGTTATACATGCACCATAATGTAAAACATACTTCTATATTAGTCACAGTTGTGACACAGATTTTTAAAAAATACATAAAAAAGAATAAAGCAAAAAGCAAAAAAGTATTCTTTAATCTTTATTTAGAGTCCTTCAGTTTTTTTATTTGTATGTGTATAGGATTTTCTGTCATGAGTCCTTTGTTTTTTTCTAAGATCATTGTGTTGCTGAGAAGAGTTGAGTCTCTCAAGGTTAATCATCACAAAAATGTTGCTGATACTGTGTACAATGTTTTCCTGTTTCTTCTCATTTCACTTTGATTCTGTTCATACCGTTCTTTACAGTTTTTTCTGAAATCTGCCTGTTCATCATTTCTCATTGCATAGTCGTATTCCATTACATTCATATGGCATAACTAGTTCAGCCATTCCCCAGTTAATGAACATCCCTTTAATTCCCTTTTTTGCCACTACAAAAATGGCAGCTATAAATATTTTTTTCATACATAGGTCCTTTGTCCTTTTTTAATGATCTCTTTGACATATAAACCTAGTAACAGTGTTGCTGGAACAAAGGGTATGCACAGTTTGGTTGCCCTTTGGGCATTGTTCCCAATTGCTCTCCAGAATGGTTGGATCAGTTCACAACTTCACCAACAGTGCACTAGTATCCCAATTTTATCACATCCTCTCCAGCATTTATCATTTTATTTTTTTTTGTCATATTAGCCAATTTAATAGATGTGAAGTGGTAGCTCAGCATTGTTTTAATTTTCATTTCTCTAATCAAAAAAGACTTAGAGTAATTCTTCATATGGTTATAGATAGCTTTAATTTCTTTACCTGAAAATTGCATGTTCATATCATTTGACCATTTATCAATTGGAAAATGACTTCTATTCTTATGAATCTGGCCCAGTTATCTACATATATGAGAAATAAGTCTTTTATCAGAGATACTTGCTGTAAAGATTGTTTCCCAGTTTTCTGTTTTCCTTGTAATCTTGGTTGCATTGGTTTTGTTTACACAAAAGCTTTTTCATTTAATATAAAAATTATCTATTTTACATTCCATAACGCTGTCTATCTCTTGTTTGGTCAGGCACCTGTAATTCACGTAACTTACCCTTTAGGAATTTGGATGCTATACTACTTGGTTCATATATGTTTATTATTGATGTTACTTCATCGTGTGATGTATCTTTTAGCAAGATATAGTTTCCTTCCTTATCTCTTTTAATTAGATCTAATTTTGCTTTTGCTTTGTCTGAGATCAGGATTGCTACTGCTGCTTTTTTTTTTTTTTACTTCAGCTGAAGTTTAATAGACTCTGCTTCTGCCCTTACATTTACTCTATGTGTGTCTCTCTGCTTCAAGTGTGTTTCTTGTAAACAGCATGTTGCAGAATTCTGGTGTTTGATCCACTCTGCTACCTGCTTCCATTTTATGGGATAGTTCATCCCATTCACATTCACAATTATGATTACGTACTGTGTATTTCCCTCCACCCTATATTTTCTCCTCTTTGTTCTCTCCCTCTTTTCACCCTTTCCCTCCTCAACAGTATTTTGCTTCTGTCTACTGCTTCCCCTATTCTGTCCTCCCTTCTGTCATTCCCCACCCCAGCTTTACTTAATCTCCTCCTTTCCTACTTACCTGTTGGGTAAGGTAGATTTCTATATTCAACTGATTGTGTATATTATTCCCACTTTGAGCCAACACTGATGAGAAGAAGGTTCAAGCAATGCCCATCACCCACCCTCCCATCTTTCCCTCCAATGAAATAGGTTTCTCATGACTCTTCATGTGAAATAATTTACTTCATTCTACCTCTTCCTTCCTTCTGCACCCAATGTACTCCTCTTTCTCATTCTTTAATTATTTTTATGTCATTCCCTTAAAATTCACCTTACATCTACATCTTGTCCATGTATATTCCTTCTAGCTGTACTATTTGTGTTACAATTTTTAAGAATTAGATATATCATCTTCCCATGTTTGGATGTAAACAATTCAGCACCATTGAACCACATAGGTTTCTTTTTCTTATCTTTTTAGGCTTCTTTGGTGTCTTGATAAGGAGATCAAATTATTTGTTCCATTCTGGTCTTCTGCATATGAAAGCTTGAAATCCTTCCATTTTGTTGAATGACTTTTTTGGCTTTGAAATATTATGCTTGATTTCACCCAGTAGGTTATTTTTTGTTGTAGTCTTAGCTCCTTTACCTTCCAGAATATCATGTTCCATGACCTTCAATCCTTTAATATCATAGCTGCTAGGTTGTGTGTAATCCTGATTGTGGCTCCCTGATATTTGAATTGTTTCTTTCTGGCCACTTGTAGTATTTTTCCTTGACTTGATATCTTGGCCATGATCTTTCTTGGAATTTTTATTTTGGGATCTCTTTCCTGAGGTGATCAATGGGTCCTTCCAATGCCTATTTTGCCCTCTGGTTCCAGGATATCAAGGCAGTTTTCCTTGATAATTTATTGAAAGATGCTGTTGAGTTCTTCCTTTTGCATATAACTTTCAGATAGTCCAGTGATTCTGACTTTGTCTCTTCTGAATCTACTTGTTTTTCTATTGCTTTTCTAATGACATGCTTTACATATTCTTCTATGTATTTCATTCTTTTGAATTTAATTATTAGCTTGCATTTGCCCAATTCTAACTTTTGTTTTCCTCAGTTAGCTTTTGTACTTCTTTTTCCATTTGGCCATTTTTTACTTTTTAAGGAATTATTTTCTTCAGTGAATTTTTGTATCTCATTTTCCATTTGGCCAAATCTACTTTTTAAGCAGTTTTTTTTTCTATTTCCAAGATATCGACTCCTTTTTTCATAATTCTCTTGCTCCACTGTCATTTCTTTTCCAAATTTTTTCTTCCAGCTCTCATATGATTTTTAAGTCTTTTTTTTGAGCTCTTCCAGGAGTTCTTTCTGGGCTTGAGACCACTCTCCATTTTTCTTTGGGGTTTGCACATAGACATTTTGACATTGTTGTCCTCTTCTGAGTTTGTGCCCCCATCTTCCTTGTTGCCATAATAACTTTCTATGGTCAGATCTTTGTGTTGTTGTTGTGCTTTGCTCATCTTTTTGACATTTTTTCCTTTCTTTTAAATTTGAGCTCCGTTTCTGGGGTGGAAGCTTCACTGCTTCAGTCTTATCGTGCCTGGGGCTGCAGGCCCTGTCTATTTACATAGTGCTGCACCGATGTTGCGCTGAGGCCACTGGGGGACTCTTGTATCTAGTGCTGGGCTGAGGTGGTGGGTGGCTAGTGTTACTGGAAGCCACAGGGGTCTGGCAGCCATAGTTTCTTTAACAAAGAAATTTTCTAATAAATGTTATTAAAAACATTTGGATCTTCATAAAGTTCTGAACTATGCCCCTAGACATTACCACAGGTCAAATTTGTGCTTCCCCATCCCCATATTTAATGTAAAATTGTAGATTGATAAGTGGCATGGTGGAAATATTGATAATTTGGAAATAGAAGACATATTTGGATTCTGTTTCTACTACTACCTGTGTGACCTAGAGAAAGTCATTCGCCCTAATTACCTTTATCTATATAAAAATAATGAGATTTGACTAGATTTCACAAGTCCCTTCTCAAAGTTTAAGTGTTTCTCTATAGGAAGCATTTCCTAAAAACCTATGATCTACTTCAGAGGAAAGAAATCATTACAAAATATATTTATTTAGATCAATTTGTGTAAGAGAAGCTAGGCAGGAATAAATCATGAATGTATAGAAAGCTTAAATCATTTCCAATGGAATCTCAGAAAACTGCCCTTGCATAGCAGGTTCCAATTGCCTTAGTTAAAAACAGTTTCATGAGATAAAAAATTAGCTTAAAAATGACAAACAGAAAAAATTGGCTAATATGTAATAACATTATGTTGAACCATTGTCCAGAGGCTACTTTTGAGGTTTCTGGTTCAGTTCTAAACCATCATTAATCATCTAGAGAAGAATAATAGCTTGTTGAAGATATTATCAGATAATTTTAAGTAGATAGATATATAGAAAATGGTCACATCATATTGGACAAGTGCAAACTGATGCAGAAGATATAACATGCTTATTAAATGGGAGGGAAGTACTTGAAAGGTAGCAATTGTGAAAGCAACTCGGGGAGTATAGTGGACAGCAAATTTGATGTAGGTTTACATTGTAAAAAAATCACTTTCTTAGAAAACCCCTGATTCTCAAAAAAATGGTTTATTATTCTCCTAAAAGAGAATTCTCCTAGAATTCTCCTTAGGGAAATTCCAGTGTTGGAGAGCAGATACGCTGGTAAGGAAGGTAGGGTACAGGAGAAAAACATAAGGGAGACAGTATTACTGAGAGGCAAGGGCCTTGAATTTGGACTAAGAAAATCATTTCAAATCCCACCTCTGCTACTTATTTCTTTGACCTTGAACAAATCCTTTCCTCACTCTAGGACTCAATTTCCCTGCATATTAAAATGTGGACACTAGATAATGCCTAAATAAGGCCTCTTTCAGCTCTAAATCTAAGGTCGGAAATGATTAGATGATCAAAAAGAGTCATAATTACTTTAGGAAGCAGATTGAAATTAACAAAATATAGCTTAGGAAAACCACAGCTAATGATGGTGACATAAAACTCTGTACACATCCAAGATGATAGGGAAGGAATTGTTAGGAAAGAGCCAAAGGAATACAATAATTTTACAAGATATGTCCTAGAGAATTCTGTGCTTGGTGACATCACTTCTCCTTTTGTACTTCTTTCCAGCTGTAATGCTTTTATGGCAGATATAGGCCTTTGTCATCTCATCCACAGTCCTACTGTCCTACCTCCCAATACTCTGAGGTTAACTAAGATATTATGACTGACAGAGGTTAGTGTACAGTCTATGGCAGCTGATCGAGTAGTACTTCTGTGCTCCCAGTAAAGTTGAGGAAACGGAGCTTCAGGCTGAATATCAGGACTATCCTTTCACAGTAAGATAGATATACCAGACCGGAAAACAGTTTCCTAATAAAAGTGATGGAAGCTCAGTCACTCTGACATTTAAAGCTATACTGTACCAAACACTGGAATTGTGATAAAGGAAAATCTTGTTCTGGCAGGCAGGAGGGATTAAATAAATAAACTATAAGGGTGGTAGGGGTGTGTGGGGGGAAGTAATCATTCTTTTTGATGTTTCTCTTAGGCTGTTTATTCACTAACAATGTGACATGCATTATTTGCAAAAATCTGTAGAGTTCTGCTTTTTTTTTCTTTTTTTCCTGTATTAGCATAGTGGATCACTTGCATGAGACAAAGCATGCTCACCAGCTTTATTTTTTAAGTCATTCACCTAATTTTAAACTCTGTTGGGAAAACTGAGTTTAGTTTACCAGGATGAAAAGTGCCTTAAGAAATCTGAAATGATCAGAATTGTAATATTTCTAAAAAGGGAGGGGGGCTTAATTATAATACTCACCTAAACTTGTGTAGTTATATTACATCTGAATAATAAAGGTAGCTGTTTTTATATTCATATGCCAAGTTGAATATACCAGTAAGGTGTGATAATAATCATAAGACATTGGGATTCTGCTGATCTGGTTTCTAGATCTGGTTAAGTCACTAAGAATCAGCATGCCATCATGGAAACAACTGGCATTTGGATTTAGGAGTTCTGAGATGGAATCTTGATTCTACAGTAAGTTGGACAAGGCACTGTCCTACCATGGGGTTTAGTTTCCCTGTAAAATGAGGAAAGTTGGGGGGTGGGGTGGAGACAAGATGGCGGCTGGAAAGCAGGGACTGGTGTGAGCTCCCCACCAAGTCCCTCCAAAAACCTATAAAAAATGGCTCTGAACCAATTCTAGAACTGCAGAACCCACAAAGTGGCAGAGGGAAGCAGGGCTCCAGCCCAGGACAGCCTGGATGGTCTCTGGGTAAGGTCTGTCCCACAGGGAGCTGGGAGTTGAGGGGAGCGTAGCTGAGCAGAGCACAGCCCAGCATGGGCGGCGCAGACCAACGAGACCTGGAGCCAGGCAGAGCATGCCTTAGTGTCCTGAATCAGTGAGCTGCAGCAGTTACCAGACCTATCAACCCACAAACAGCAAAGACAACAGAGAAGGTTAGTGGGAAAAGCTGAGGGGACTGAGTTTTCGGTTCAGCCACCACCCCTGGGGCAGCAGAGGTGGGGCAGCTTTAGAACTACAGCTGCAGTTGCTTCTGGCCCCAGGCCCACCTGGTGGGAGGAATTAAGTGGCAGATCAGAGCAAGAGTGAAGAGCCTGCTGAAGATCTAAGCCCAGTCTGGGTAGGGGGTTCTTGGGGAAGGAGGAGTGCTGGTGAGGCAGCGCATCTGCCCAAGCGTGGAACATAGAACTCTTTAGTCTACAAACAGTCA
>CM053625.1:202240046-202264272 GCA_028646595.1 Phalanger gymnotis
CCTCCTAAGTCACCAATCCACACCCACACAGGTTTCACACCTGACAGGGCCCTGGCCCTGGGGCTTAGCACTTAACAGCTGAAAGTACTTCCACTCAAAAGAAACAAAAGCCATGCTAATGAGACAATTTTGCTTAACAACACATTATCACACTGAAAAATCTTAAAACACTAAAGGGAACCTTACATCTAGCTACTGAGTGCCCTGCATGGAACAGTGAAGAATGAGATAACCTTAAAAAGTACTGTCACAGCCTGCCTTAGCTGCTCTGGGACCTCTGGGTGAATCCCTTCCCTCTAAAGGAGTTTGTTTCCTGACACTAGGTGGATGATGGTTTAGACACAAAACAGGCATAGCCTCACCACTTATTGTGCCTAAGATCATTCTGGAATCAACTAAAAATGTGAAGAACACTTATCTTTCTTGAATAAGAGCTTTCAAGTTACTTTTGGCAATAACTTCATGATAACAGTTTAATTTCCTTAGAGTAATCTCTTGCTCTCTTCCTTAAGATTGCATCAGACAGATTGAAGCTGGAATATCAGATTAATATGTCTCAGCTTAGTCAGTCAAGATAGTTCTTTTTAAACCCTTCATATTCCAGTGTAGTAAGCTTGCATGGCAATACAAAGTGAACCAAAATGAAGAAAAATTTACAAAAAAGAAAATCCCAGAAGACTTGATTTAAACGTGAAGAATGGGAGCAAATGAGTCGCTTCAAAGTTGTCTCTTTTTAATTGAGATCCACTGTTGTATAGAGAGCTTCTAGTCTGAACAGCTTGATAAATACATACTAAAAATTAAACATCCCTCCAAATGTTTACTTACCACCCCTGTGAAAAAGCTTCCATTCTCGCTTTTGCTTTGGAAGGGCGTTAGAATCACAATGACTAGATTTCACTCTGGACTCCATTTGGGAAACTTACTTTCCTTTTCTGGTTCTCAGTTTTATCATTTGTAAAATGGCCTAACATTCTGTGAATTAATTAAATTGAGATTTACCTGCCATCCTTTATCCTCTTTGGAATAATTGAATATCAGTATTTTTCTTATAAATTATTATGTGCAGAACATGGTACTGGGGAAGACATACAGTTTAGATAATCTACTGTTCTTGCACTTGTGTTGTTTATATTCTTTTTCTGTAGTTTATATTCTAATAAGATAATGTGCTGTATACACAGATAACTTGTATGAAATCATGCACAATAGTTATATTAGAGAGGAGCAAGAAAAAAAAAGAATCAGGTAAAAAGGTGATTGAAGAAGACATCATCAAGGAGGTGGCATTTGAGTTGGACTTGAAACAATTGGTATGACTTAAACCAGCAAATAAAGGGAAGCAGGTATTCTAGTTAGGCAATGAGATAAACAAAGGTACAGTGGTAGACAGTGCAGGGTGTGTTTTTGGACTGGAGAATACTCCAGTTTTACTGGAGTATAGAATATTTAAAGGGAAATTATTAAAAAATGAAATTGCAAAGATCAGTTGTAGATAGCAAATCAGTTGTAGATAGTTGTAATGTCCATCTAAGGAATTGGAATTTTATTCAGCAGGCACTGGGAAACAGCTGAACATTTTTGAGCACATGACCAAAATAGTCATGAGGATCTGTTCACGGTAGAATACTGCTACCATGATGACTACTTTGCTACCACTACTACTACTATCAGTATACAGCAACTACTACCACTACTACCATCACTATTTCTAATAATCATAATCATAAAGATGATCTTAAAACTGTTACTCTGTACTTTCTCTTATACTGAAATGACCAATTGTTTTGATTGTGTAGAAATTGTTGGTTGTTGTCCTTCATTCTTAAAGAGGACCAAAATGACATCCCTATGCTAGAGTCAAGTTTCGATGTGTCCAGTTGTGGCTGATCAGACCAACAGGAGCTTGGAAAGCTCTACCACAGGTCGGGCACAAATAGTCCATGTGAACATTTGGGGTGAATACCCTAAATTTGCACATCCTGCATTTCCTTTGAGCTGTTTCAATTCTACTTTGCTCATAGAGAACAGTATCTTCTCTAATGTGGGCAAACTATGCTGAGTGGCCCTGTGCTAGCGTCTCCGATGTCACAAATCAATTCCAAAGTTCTTAAGAGAGACCTTGAGAGTATCCTTGTATGGCTTCTTCTGAATACCATGTACACACTTGCCCTGTGAGACTTTTCCACAAAACAGTCTTTATGGCAAGCATACATTTTGCATTTGAACAATACAGTCAGCCCATCAGAGTTGTGCTCTCTGAAGCAGAGTTTGAAAGCTTGGCAGTTAAGTTCAAGTAAGGTCTTCAGTGTCTGGTACCTTATCCTGCCAACAAATTTTCAGAATCTTCCTCAGACAATTCAAATGGAAGTGATTTAGTTTCCTGGCATGGTGCTGGTGGACTGTCCAGGTTTCACAGGCATGCGACAATGAGGCTCTGCAGACCTTCAGTTCCTTAGTCAGTCTAATACCTCTTCTCTCACATACTTTCCTTTGGAGCCTCCCAAACACTGAGCTAGCTCTGGCAATGTGTGTGTCAATCTCATTATCAGTGTATACATTCCTGTAAAGTATACTACGAAGGTAAGTGAACTTATCCACAGCATTTAAAACTTCTTCGTTTGCTGTAACTGGTATTTCCAGTTAAGGATAGTATGGTAGTGGCTGATGGAGTACCTGTGTTTTCTTGGTGTTAACTGTTAGGCCAAAATTAGCACAAGCAGCAGAAAATTGATCCATAATTTGTCGCATCTCAGCTTCGTGGCTACACTGAGTGTATAGTCATCTGCAAACAGAAAATCATGCACCAACACTCCCTCCACTTTGGTCTTGGCTTGTAGCCTTTTCAAATTGAAGAATTTGCCATCAGTGCATAGCCAACCTTGATGGTGTGTTCATTCCTCATTAAAAGCGTTTGACAACATGGCTGAAAACATCCTGCTAAAAAGCATGGGAGCAAGCACACAGCCTTGTTTCACTCCTTTGGTGACTGGGAAGGCACTAGAGTATTGCCCATTATCTAGAACCCAGTCAAGAATGCCCTCATAAAATTGACATACAATGTTGATGAACTTCTCCAGGCAACCAGAATTTGACATAATTTTCTGTAAGCTACTAAAATATTAAAAGTCTTGGTCAGATCTACAAACATTGTGTACAGACCTCTGTTCTGCTCTTGGCATTTCTCCTGGAGTTGTTGGCCAGCAAACACCATATTGACTGTTTCTCAGCCCTTTCTGAAGCCATACTGAATCTCAGGCACATGACCACCCTCCAGGTGAAGGATCAGCCTATTTTTAAAAGAATTAAGAACTTTTAATTTTTAGTTTACTATACTCAGTTCTACATGTTTTTGAGTTCCAGATTTTCTTCCCTTTCCTCCCCCTTCTCCTTCCCCCCAAGATGGTATGGAATCCAACATATCTTCTACATATAGCTTCACATTAAACTTATTTACACAATAGTCAAGTAGTAAAGAAGAATTATGACCAATGGAATGAATCATGAGAAAGAAGAAACAAAATAAAAAAAAAGAGAAAAAAAGGGAGAGCAAATAGTTTGCCTCAATCTGCATTTAAACTCCATAGTTCTTTCTCTGGTTGTAGATAGTTCTTACCATCGTGAGTCCTTTGGAGTTGTCTTTGAAACTTGTATTGCTGAGAATGGCCAAGACTATCAAAATTAGTCATCACAGAATCAATATATCTGTGGTTGTGTATAATGTTCTCCTGGTTCTGCTCCACTCACTCAGCATTATATTGTGTAGGTTTTTGCAGGTTATTATGAAGTCTGCATCTTCCTGATTTCTTGTAGCATGATAGTATTCCATTACATTCATATATCACAACTTGTTTAGCCATTCCCCAATTGATGAGCATCCATTTGATTTCCAATTCTTTGCCACCACAAAAAGAGCTGCTATGAATATTTTTGTACGTACTGGTCCATTTCCCACTTGTGTGATCTCTTTGGGATACAGCATTAGAAGGGATATTGCTGGGTCAAAGGGTATGCACATGTTTATAGCCCTTTGGGCATACTTCCAAATTATTCTCCAGAATGGAAGGATCAATTCACAATTCCACCAACAATGTAACAGTGTTCTAATTTTCCCACATCCTCTCCAGCATTTATGATTTTCCTGTTTCGTCATGTTAGCCAATCTCACAGGAGAGATACGCTACCTAAGAGTTGTTTTGACTTGCATTTCTCTAATTAGTAGTGATTTCGAGCATTTTTTCATATGCCTATAGATATCTTTAATTTCTTCCTCTGAAAACTGCCTGTTCATGTCCTTTGACCATTTCTCAATTGGGGAATGACTTGTATTCCTATAAATTTGGCTTGGTTCCTGTATATTTTAGAGATGAGGCCTTTATCAGAGACACTGGTTGTAAAGATTTTCTCCCAATTTTCTGCTTCCCTCCTAATCTTGGTTGCATTGGTTTTTAATACAAAACTTTTCAATTTAACATAATCAGAAGTATCCATTTTTCATTTTGTAATGCTCTATATCTCTTGTTGTGTCATGAATTCTTTCCATTCACATAAATTTGATAGGTAAACTATTCATTGCTCTCCGAAATTGCTTGTAGTATCAGCCTTTATTCCTAAATCATGAACCCATTTTGACTTTATTTTGGTATATGGTGTAAGATATTGATCTATGTCCAGTTTCTGTCCTACCATTTTCCAATTTTCCCAGCAGTTTTTGTGAAATAGTGAATTCTTAGCCCAGAAGTATTCTTTGGGTTTATCAAAGAGTAGATTGCTATAGTCATTGACTACTGAGTCTTGTATACCTAACCTATTCCACTGATCTACCACTTTGTTTCTTAGCCAGTACCAAGTAGTTTTGATGACTGCTGCTTTATAGTACAATTTAATATCTGGTATGGCTAGGCCTCTTTCCTTAGCATTTCTTTTCATTAATCCCTCGATATTCTGGACCTCTTGTTCTTCTGGATGAATTTTGTTATTATTTTATCCAACTCTGTAAAATAATTTTTTGGTAGTTTGATTGGTATGGCACTGAATAAGTAAATTAATTTAAGGAAAAAATGTCATTTTTATTATGTTACCTTGGCCTAACCACAAGCAACTGATTTTTTTTCAATTTATTTAGATCTGACTTTATTTGTGTGAAAAGTTTCATAATCATATTCATATAGGCTCTGGGTTTGTCTTGTCAAGTAGACTCCCAAATATTTTATAGTGTCTACAGTAACTTTAAATGGAATTTCTCTTTCTCTTTCTTGCTGTTGGACTTTATTAATGATGTATAGGAATGCCAAGGATTTATGTTGCTTTATTTTATATCCTGCAATTTGCTAAAGTTGTTTATTATTTCAAGTAGTTTTTTACTTGATTCTCTAAGTAAATCATATCATCAACAAAAAGTCATAATTTAGTTTCTTCTTTGCCTATTCTAATTCCTTCAATTTCTTTTTCTTCTCTTGTTGCTACAGCTAACATTCCTATTACCAAATTGGATAGTAGGGGCGATAATGGACATCCTTGTTTCACCACTGATCTTCTTGGGAATGCATCTAGCTTATCCTCATTACATAAAATGCTTGTTGATGGTTTTAGGTAGATGCAATTATAATTTTATGGAAGGCTTGATTTATTCCTATGTGTTCTACTATTTTTAATAGCAATGGATGTATTTTGTCAAAGGCTTTTTCTGCATCTATTGAGATGACCATATGGTTTATGCTAGTTTTGTTGTTGATATGATAAATTATGCTGATAGTTTTCCTAATATTGAACCAACTTCCATTCCTGGAATAAATCCTACCTGGTCATAGTGTATTATTCTCATGATAAGTTGCTGCAATCTTTTTGCTAATATTTTATTTAAATTACTTGCATCAATATTCATTAGGGGAATCAGTCTATAATTCTCTTTTTCTCTTTTGACTCTTCCTGGTTTGGGTTTTAGTATCATATTTGTTTCATAAAAAGAATTTGGTAGGACTAATTCTTCAACTATTTTCCCAAATAGTCTATAAAGTATAGGAATTAACTGGTCTTTCAATGTTTGACAGAATTCATATGTAAAACCATCTGGCCGTGGAGATTTTTTCCTAGGCAGTTCATTGATGGCTTGCTCAATTTCTTTTTCTGACATGGGGCTATTTACATATTTTGCTTCATTTTCTGTAAACCTGGGCAATTTATATTTTTGTAAATCTTCATCCCTTTTCATAAGGTTGTCAAATTTATGGGCATACAATCGGGCAAAATAATTCCTAATAATTGTTTTAATTTCCTCTTCATTGAAGGTGAATCCACACTTTTCATTTTTGATACTGTTAATTTGGTTTTCTTCTTTCTTTTTTAATCAAATTGCCCAAAGCTTTATCAATTTTATTGTTTTTTTCATAAAACCACCTCTTAGTTTTATTTATTAATTTAATAGTTTTCTTGATTTCAATTTCGTCAATCTCTCCTTTGATTTTTCAGTATTTTGGATTTGGTATTTAATTGCTGATTTTCAATTTGTACTTTTTCTAGCTTTTTAATTTGCACACCTAATTCTTCGATCTCCTTTTTCTTTATATTCTTCATGTAAGCATTTAGAGATATAAAACTTGCCCTCAGAACTGTGTTTTCTGTGTCCCATGAGTTTTGGTATGTTGTCTCATTATTGTGATTCTCTTGAATGAAGTTATTAATTGTTTGTACGATTTGTTCTTTGGACCACTCATTCTTTAGGATTACATTATTTCATTTCCAATTATTTTTTAGTTTATTTTCCATGGTCCTTTCTTACAAATATTTTTATTACATCATGATCTGAAAAGGATGCACTGACCATTTTTGCCATTCTGAAATGGTTTGTGAGTTTTTATGTCCTAGTACATGGCCAATTATTGAGTATGTGCCATGTACTGCTGAGAAAAAAATGTATATTTCTTTTTATCCCCATTCAGGTTTCTCCAGAGGGGTATCATATCTGCCTTTTCTAAAATTCTATTCACTTCCTTAACTTATTTCTTGTTTATTTTGAGGTTAGATTTATAAATTTCAGAGAGGGGGAGGTTGAGGTCCCCCGCTAGTATAGTTTTGCTGTCTATTTCTTCCTGTAACTCCTTTAATTTCTCTTCTAAGAATTTACATGCTTTACCACTTGGTGCATGTATGTTAAATAATGACATTGCCTAATTGTCTACGCTGCCTTTTAGCAGAATATAGTGTCCTTCTTTATCTCTTTTAATTAGATCTGTCTTTGCTTTTGCTTTGTCTGAGATTAGGATTGCTACCCCTGCTTTTATTTTCACTTTAGCAGAATCACAATATATTCTACTCCAGTCTTTTACCTTTACCTTGTGTGTATCCTCCTGTTTCAAAAGTGTTTCTTGCAAACCAAATATTGGAGGGTTTTTAATCCATTCTGCTATCAACTTCTGTTTTATGGGAGAGTTCATGCCATTGACATTCACAGTTGCAGTTACTATCTGTGTTTTTTCTCCATCCTATTGCCCCCCATTTATTTATTTCTTCCTTCTCTCTTCCACTGCTAAAAAGAGTTTTACTTTTGACCACCACCTTCCACAGTTTACCCTCCCTCTTGATTCCCCTCCCTTATCTTACCTTTTTCCCCTTGCTACTTCTTCCCTCCCTTCTGACCACCTGCTTCCCTTTTCTTTCCTCTTTTCCCTCCTACTGCCTGCAGGACAAATTTGGTTTCTGTACTTATCAGAGTATGTTATTCCCTTCTTGAACAAAATCTGATGAGAGTAAAGCTCAAATACTGCTCTTCTCCCTCCCTCCTTTCCCTCTACTATAATATATTTTTGTGCCTCTTCATGTGATGTAATTTATCATTTTTCTACTACCTCCTTACCTCTTCCCCCAGAAACATCTCTTTATATCTCTTAATTATGTTTTTTTTATCATTATACCAGTTATTTTACACTGACACTCACGGTCTAGGTATATCCCTTTCAATTGTCATAATAAGTGTAACTCTTCCCAAGATTGACGTATATAAAACATATATAAAACAGTATAATCCTATATAAATATGCAAACAATTTGCCTTATTAACAAGGGCTTTCCCCCTCACCGTTTACCTTTTTATGTCTCTCTTGAGTATTGTATTTGAAGGTCAAATTTTCCATTGCACTCTGGCCTTTTAATCAGGAAGGTCTGGAATCCCCTTATTTCATTGAATGTCCATCTCCTTGCCTGAAAAATTATGCTCAATTTTGCTGGGTAGTTGATCCTTGGTTGTAGTCCAAGCTCCTTTGCCCTTCAGAATATCATATTCCAATTTATCCTGTCATTTAACGTAGAAGTTGAAAGATCCCGTGTGATCCTAACTGTAGTGTCCTTCCTCATCTCTTTTAATTTGAATTGTTTCTTTCTGGCTGCTTGCAGCATTTCCTTCTTGTCCTGATGATTCCAGAATTTGGATATAATATTTCTTGGATTTTTTAATTTGGGATGTCTTTCAGAGGGTGATTGGTGGATTCTTTCCATGATGATTTTATCCTCTGGTTCTAGGACCTTGGGGCAGTTATCCTTGTGATTTCTTGGAAGATACTGTCCAGACTCTTTTTTACAATGTGGCTTTCCAGTAGACCAATAATTCTTAGATTGTCTCTCCTTTATCTATTTTCCAGGTCAGTTGTTTTTCCAATCAGATATTTCATATATTCTTGTATTTTTTGTTCTTTAGATTTTGTTTGACTGATTTTTTATGTTTCGTAGTGTCATTATCTTCTACTTGCCCAATTCTAATTTTTAATGTATTGTTTTCTTCCACTAGCTTCTCTATCTCCTTTTCCATTTGATTCATTTCACTTTTCAATGAGACATTTTCTCCATTAATATTCTGAATCTCCTTGACCATTTTTTCCAGTTTTACTCTTTAAAGATTTGTTTTCATCAGTGATTTTTTTACATTTTTTCTTTTACCTCTCTAATTTGGTTTTTAAAGTCCTCCTTGAGTTATCCCAGGAATGATTTTGGCCTGGAGACCAGTTTACATTCCTTTTTGAGATTTAAGACGTGGGTATAGTGTCCATGCTATCATCTTCTGAGTGATATCTTGATCTTCCCTGTCTCCATAATAGGAATCAATTGTCTTTGGCTTTTTAGTATGCTTTTTCATGGTGTTTTTTTTCCTCCTGGCTTCTAAAGTGGATCTCTGCTTCTGGGGCCCAGGGGGCTTTGTCTCACACTTCTTGTGTTGGGAACCATGGGCCTGCTCACTGGCTTTGTGTGGTATGGCCTCTGGTTTCATTAGTTTTGGGGGAGGAGTGGTTTGGCTGGTGGAAGTCTCCTCTTACCCTGGGGCTGTTCTACAGTATGGGTGATCTCAGCTGTTGTCTGTGCTGGTGTTTGCCACTTCCTCTGGCTGTGCAAAGGCACATCTGGGATCCTGGTGTTGACCCACCCCCCTGGGGCTGAGTAACTCTCACTGTTCTGCTGAGATGGAGCCTGATGGGACCCCTCTCTTCCTGAACTATTCTCCTTCCACCACCACAAGAAGGGCCCTCTCCCCGACTCCTCTTGCTAAAAGGCTATGGAAACCCCATTTCTGTCTCCTCTGTTTCTCCTGAGGGAGTATTCTCTGGGTGAGGAAGTGAGGAAGAGCCGGTTTACCTGCAATCATGGATCCCAGAAGTTCAAGAAGATGCATTACAAATCTTTGGGCTACGGGTTGAAGGCCTCTGGGTAGCTGATCCTGCAGCCACAGGCTCTGCACTGGTGTCTCCCATAGCTCTGGCAGACTCCAGTCCTGGCCTGAGAGGCCTAGGGTTCTATTGTTGCCATTGCCAGTACTTCTGCCCTGGGCCTGCTCCTGTTTCCATGTTTTGCTCTCCCAGTGCACTCCCAGAACCGTGTGCTTCTTGGGTTCCTCTAATGTTCCCGGTTGGTGTGGTCTGGTGACATTTCACGTGCCTGGTGCTCCTGCCCCACTCAGGCTACCAGTGGCCTCTAACTCTCTCAGATTTCTCAGATTCACTTTTTTAGATGTATCTGACAGAAATTTTGAGAGAGCTCCAGTAGTTCCCTCCTTTCACAGCACCATCTTGGCTCTGCACCCTCAAAGATCAGCCTATTAAGGAGGACTCTGGCAAGAATCTTTCCAAGAATGAGTAAGAGAGAACCCCCTGTGATTGTCACAGGACCATCTATTTCCTTTACCTTTATAGAGATGGACAATGGAGGCATTCTTGAACTCCTGGTGGATAACTTTCTCTTGCTATAAAACCTAGAAAATTTCAGTCAGCTGTTGTATGAACAAAGGACCACCTAAAGCTGGAATAGAATCAGTACCAGGTGCTTTGCCACATGAATAGAGCCTATTAGCATTCTAAACCTCTTCTTCAGTTGGAACTTCAGCTAGCGAGGAATTGATTTCAACCTCAAGGTCAATGGCCTCAGAATTGATTGATGATGGTCTGCTGAGAACACTGTGGAAGTCTTCAGCCCATCCATCTAGGATCATATCCTTATCGCTAATAAATGTGGCTCTGTCAGCACTGAGTAGTTGAGATGCACCATAGGTCATTGGCCCATAAATAGCCTTCAAGGCATCATAAAAGCACTTTGGATTGTTACTATTAGCATAAAACTGAATTTCATCTGCCTTCTTGATGAGCCAAGAATCCTGCATCTCTCTAAGCTTTGCTTGTACTTCACTTTTGATGTAATGAAATACTTCCTTTTTAGAGATGGATGAACTATACTGCTGGTAAACTCTGTGGAGTTCAAATTTTTCATTTAGCAACTTCTGAATTTCCCCATCATTTTCATCAAACCATTCTTGGTATTTGTAAGTGTTCTGACCCAGATGAGCAAATGCAGTGCAATTCTCTGAAAGCTTCCCATTCCTTTTCTGCTGGCAACTGTGTGTTGGCTCAACTTTCCCTTCAGGTTAGCAACAAACTGTTCCCTCTCAGAGAAGCATTCTAATCTGTTAAAGTTAAGTATTTTGGTAGTCATTTTGCCTTGGGTACATTGCTTTTGTTGAATGTGAATATTTAGCTTAGAAAGGATAAGTCTATGATCAGTCCAGCACCCTGCAACACACATTGCCTTTGTCACTCTCAGATCCTGTTTGTCTCTTCTCTTTGCAATCTCATAGTCTATTAAATGCCAATGATTGCTGTGAGGGTGCATTCATGGTTTTATTGGTTGAGGTAAATGGAAGACAGTGTTGGTGATGAGGAGGTCATGAGGCACACAAGTCTTCAGTAGTAAGTGACCACTGCTGTTGCATTTTCCATTTCCATTCCTCCCCAGGACTTCCTGCCAAATCTGGTAGTCTGAGCTTACTCTATCGTTAAAGTCATCCGAAATTATAAGCTTGTCTGCTTTTGGCACACTGATGATAAGGGTCTCCAGGTCTTCATAAAATTTTTCTTGGACCTCATCAGGGTTCATCATGGTGGAAGCATAGGCACTGATGATGGTGACATGGTGTTTTGCTTCAAGTGTCAATTGCATTGTCATGAGCCTGCCATTCATTCCTTTTGGCATATACAAGCTTGTTCACTAGATTAGTTTTCATTGCAAAACCTATGCCAGCTTCACAGCTCTCCTCTTCACTGTGGCCACTCCAGAAAAATGCGTATCCAGCTCCAACTTCAGTAAGCTGGCCTTAATTTGCCAGCCTTGCTTAACTCAGAGTTGCTATTTGGACGTGATACCTCCTGAGTTCTCTTTCAACAAGAATTGTTCATCTTTCAGGTCTACTGGAATTTGTGTTGTCTATAAGTGTATGCACATTCTATGTGCCAGTGGTGAGTGGAATTGTCTTTGCAGGCATTTTTGTACTTTTTTTTTTCATAATTCAACCACAGAATTGGATTCCCTACTTAACATTGCAATCAGGCCAGGGTTAGGTAAGCAGACAATTTTGAGGGTCCCTTTTCTAACCCCTTCCTCACACAAGGAGGTAAACAGTGCCATCCTTAAATGTCTTCTCAGACACCCAGGAGGCTGCCAAATCCCACTGCTGCTTCCAGTGAGAAATGACCCTATGACCTGGGCTGCTTGTGTGGAGGATTTTGACTACAGCTCCCAGTGTATCTGCACCCACTGCTTAGTCACTTGCCTTTTGCCACAGGACTTTGAGATATGTATAATGGTAAAATGATATGGGTAATGTCTTTTAATGCAATTGTAAATTGGATTTAGGTGTTGCCGAGATGCATGAAGTCATTGGCCCCACTCTCTCTTTCAGAGTCATCACAGTCCAGTGGCAGGACAGAATCAAGGTGGCTTCTGATGGCTCAAGATGCAGTGGATGACCTTGGCATCTTCAATGTCCAACCAAGCTCTAAGCATGCCACAGTGCTTGCTTCAGCTGCCTTCATGGCCATTGGAACAAATTGTTCTCATCTGCCCATTTCACCAGGGGAAGACTTCACATGCTTGGGGTAGACACTCCCCAAACTCACCAATGAGTTTGAGACTCCTTGGTTACTCTCCACCTGGTTTAGCCTATCTGCCAAAACCATTTTGCTGGAGTCTGGCCACTGTGAATACTATAGCTTCTTGGAGCCACAGGTGAAATTTGGGTAGAACAGGTGGTCACCAAAGGTGGAAATCTTTTTTGGGGGGAGTAATAAATTTGTCTTAGACTTCCACCGATGCTTTTAATATTTTTATCTCTAATGTCTCTTGAAAACCATTCTCAATGACATAAGATTGAATCATCTTCAGCAAATACTGTAAATCTATTTTTTTCCAGTGAGGAAATCCAAGCTTATAGAGGTTAAATGGTGCATCTAAAATAACATACCTATTTTGTTTAAACCCATTTTCTTATACAAGTTTCCTTATTTCAGTATCAGAGCTTATTATGCTATCAATTACACTATAGCTTATTAAATTTAATATACTATTGATATATTCACTAAAAAGTTCATTGTTGTCCTTTGTTCTTGAAGAGGACCAAAATGGCATCACTATGCTAAAGTCAAATTTCAATGTGTCCAACTGTGACTGATCAGATGAATATGTGCATCCTGAATTTCCTTTGAGTTGTTTCAATTCTGCTTTGCTCATAGAGCACAGCACCTTCTTTGATGTGAGCACACCATGCTGAACGATCCTGTGTCAACGTTTCCCATGTCACACAATCACTTCCAAAGTTCTTGAGAGAGGCTTTGTATCATTTCTGCTGACCATCATGTGAATACTTGGCCTGTGAGAATTCTCCATAACAATCTGAATCCTTGGAAGTTTAGTTTCAGTAAGGTCCTCAGTGTCTGGTACTTTATCCTGCCAGGTGATCTTCAGAATCTTCCTAAGACAATTCAAATTGAAGTGATTCAGTTCCCTTGCATGGCACGCATAGACTGTCCAGGTTTCACAGGCATATGACAACAAGGTCAGCAGAATAGTAGTAGAGCAGAACAGCAGTAGACCTTCAGTTTGGTATTTACTCTAATACCTCTTCTCTCTCATACTTTCCTTTGGAGCCTCCCAAACACCGAGCTAGCAATGTGTGTGTGGGCCAACCTCATTATCAATGTGTACATCTCTGGAAAGTACACTACCAGGGTAAGTTAACTTATCCACAGCAGTCAAAGCTTCTCCATTTTCTGTAACCGATGGTTCCACATATGGATGGTGTGGTGGTGGCTGATGGAGCACCTGTGCTTTTTCTAGGCCAACATTAACACAAGCAGCAGAGAAGTGATCCATACTTTGTTACATCTCAGCTTCAGAGGCTACATTGAGTGTACAATCATTTGCAAATAGAAAATCTTGCACCAACACTCCCTCCACTTTGGCCTTGGCTTGTAGCCTTTTCAAATTGAAGAATTTACCATCAATGTGGTAGCTGACCTTGATGCCATGCTCATCTTCATTGAAAACATTTAACAACATGGCTGAAAGAATCATGCTAAAAAGCATGGGAGCAACGATAATAGCCTTGTTTCACTCCATTGGTGACTAGGAAGGCACAAGAGCATTGCCCATTATCTAGAACATGAGCAAGCATGCCATCATGAAATTGATATACAATGCTGATGAACTTCTTTAGATAACCAGATTTTGACATAATTTTCCATAAGCCTTCCCAACTAACAGTATCAAAGGCCTTGGTCAGATCTACAAATGTTGTGTACAGACTTCTATTCTGCTCCTGGCCTTTTTCCTGGAGTTGTCGGGCAGCAAACACCATATTGACTGTTCCTCAGGGCTTTCTGAAGCTACACTGTTTCTCAGGTAGATGACCATATTCCAGGTACAGGATCAGCCTATTAAGGAGGACTCTGGCAAGAATCTTGTCAGCAATGATTAACTTGGAAGGGAGTTCTAGGGCAGAATGGAGTTGCAAACAGCAACAGCAATGGTCACTTACTACTGAAGATGTGTGCAGCTCATGACCTTCTCATTATCAAACTGTCTTACATTTACTTAAATGCAATAAAACTTCATGGATGCACCCTGGCACCAAACATTGACATCTGATAGACTATGTGATTGTAAGGAGAAGAGACAGACTAGATGTGAATGTGATGAAGGCAGTGTGTGGTGTAGAGTGCTGGACTGATTATAGTCTTATCCTTTCCAAGCCAAATATTCACATTCATCGAAAGTGGCACACCCAAGGAAAAATGATTACCAGAAGAATTAATGTCAACAAATTATAGCTCTTCTCTGAGCAGGAATAGTTTGTTGCTAACTTGGAGGGAAAGCTGAGCCAACACACAGTTGGGAAAAGTAGAACAGAAAAGGAATGGGAAGCTTTCAGAGAATTGGTTTATAGCACTGCATTTGCTCATCTGGGTCAGAACACTCACAAATACCAAGAATGGTTTGATGAAAATGATAGGGAAATTCAGAAGTTGCTAAATGAAAAATTTGAACTCCACTGGATTTACCAACATTTTATCCATCTCTAAGAAAGACTCATTTAATTCTATCAAAAGTAAAGTACAAACTAAGCTAAGAGAGATGCAGGAATCCTGGCTCAGTAAGAAGGCAGATGAAATTCAGTTTCATGCTGACAGTAACAATCCAAAGTGCTTTTATGATGCTTTGAAGGCTATTTATGGGCCAATGACCTATGGTGCATCTCAACTACTCAGTGCCGCCAGAGCCATATTTATTAGTGATAAGGATATGATCCTCGATAGATGAGCTGAAGACTTCCACAGTGTTCTCAACAGACCATCATCAATCAATGCTGAAGCCATTGACCTTGAGGTTGAAATCAGTTCCTCCCTAGCTGAAGTTCCAACTGAAGAAGAGGTTTAGAATGCCATTAGATTCCTTTTGTATAGCAAAGGACCTAGTTCTTATTCTATTCCAGCTGAGATTTACAAGACAAGGGTCTTGTATAAAAGCTGACTGAAAATTTCCAGGTTATATGGCAAGAGGAGGTTATCCCTTCCCTTTTCCAAGGAATAGATTGTCACTAAAAAGTACAGACAATGATAAATGCACAAGATGAGAAATTGTATTTACACTCTTCACTCATAGAGGAAGTACCTAGTTTGATGAATCAACAACCATATATTCCAGGTACTCCAGCAGTACCCTATTTTCCCCCCAAATTAATGTTTTCTTGGTCATTTGTTTTTCATGCCAGTCATTTATGCATATACTAACCCCATAACCTTTCAGTGACTGTTCCTTTATAACAAAGAAATAGCTAAATAAAACTAACAAGTACTGTAACTGAGTTTGACAGCATATGCTACACTCAATACTCAAAGTCTACTTCCAAAAAAGAAAGGATAATGATGTATTTCTTCACCTTTTTTTTTCTGAAGCCAAGATAAGTCATAGTAATTACATAGTATTTGGCCTCCTTTTCACTTTCTTTTCATTTACATTACTGAAATAATTGTGTACATATTTTTCCCTTATTGTGCTGATTTTTGTTCTCTATCACTTCATACAACCCCTCATCTTTTTGCTGGATTGTTTCTATTTGCTAAATCTTTTTGAAGCAATAACATTATATCATATCTGAATATCAAAATTTGTCCATCAATTCTCTTACCAATGTGTACCCATTTTGTTTCTAGCTCTGTGGTATCATAAAAAGTTCGAACAATATGCTGTATAGAATTTGCTAACAATTAACATCTTCAGAACCATACGTCTATTACTTGACTCTGGATATCCTCACTCTGCTACTATCCTATGTTTTCAGCCTTATTACATATCTATTATTTCTTTCTAAACTGTATGTACTATAGTAAAATGGGAAATTCCCCAGTACAAAACTACATCTTATGCTTTTACACCCTCATGTTGTTGTTGTTTCATGTTGTTCTTTATAGTTAGAATATTATTTCTTCACATTCTGATCCATTTCAAAAGTCAACTCAAAAATCACCTCCCTCATAAAAGCTTCCTTTCCCCCCAAACATCAGACATTGAGAATTTCCCACTTCAAACCTCACATACAGTAATACTTTCTTCCTTACCTCTCAACTATACTTATAATTGTAGCATTGCATTTTATACTTATATCTGTCATTCTCTTACTAGATGCTTGAAGTCATAGTTTGTATCTTATCTAAATTGTATGTCTCTTGATTTAGTCCAGAGATTAAGGGTCCAATGACCTGTGCTTGGATAGATTTCTCCACATAGTAGACCATTAGTAAATGAAGGGATAAATAAATGACCTTGTGCATGAATGAATTACTTATAATTAGTTATTTTTTCTTCTTGGGCATTATTGGAAATCTGATTATATGAGATAATGTAAAAATCTTTATCACCTCCAAAGAAATGTGTTTATCACTTACAATTTCTTAAATACAAATACAATGTCTTAGCAAATTATTTCAGACCAATAATTTACATTCATAATTCTCAGTTGTTAAAACTATTTTCTTATTTCTTTAATTTCTTAATCATGTTTTAAATCTCATCCAAGTTCCTAATGAACTAATTTTGAGTATAAACCCACAGGTCTTACAAAAAGTATGTCTAAATACAAACATATACTTATGTTAACTCTAATATGTGTTTAATAAAATTAAGCAGCACAGTCAGATCATTTTCAAGTTGCTAACTCAACAAATAGGTATTTAATGATCAATGATAATTTTATTAACCACAGGACTGACTCCGTGGTGCAACAGGAGTAAATTAATTCTTTTATGGGTATAAATTACTCTCACATAAGCATGAATAGAAAATAACTCAGACTTTGTGATTCCATGTATCTCTCCTGATCAGCATGATTGAATGGACTTGAAACAACTCAAATAATTTCTGATTGAGAGTAAGGTAGTGTGAGGAGAATAAAGTAGATTCCTAACATTAGAGAAAGTAGATTTCTGAGCAGAAAACTGTCAGGAAGCTTTTGGAGTGACCCTAGCTCTCTTCCAGAAGTCCCAATCAGTATTCAGTCATGGGTAGCATTAGTCTATCATTATTTTTTTATAGTTGCCTTTTATTTTTTCAGTCAGTTGATGACAGAAATAGTCATGATGTCATAGAAAGAACAGTGGATTTAGAGAGAAGGGGCCTGGACTGAGAATCGGTTCTGCTTTTGTGATCTTGAGCAATTAAATTGTGGAAGTTGCCTAACATCCCCATTCCCAGTTAAGTTCATCTGTTAGAAAAATTAAAATGTATCCTAAATTGAAGTCTACCTACTTTCATTTAGGAAATTATACAAAAGAATAAGAAAAAAAGTAAAGAACCTAGAAATTGGATTGAGTGGAACCAGATTTAAAATGGTTAAATTTTAGGAAAGTCATTCATTGCCTATTCCCAATTATTGGAAGATTTAGGGTAATATTTAGACTAAGTGGAGGAGAAGTCTTTTACTACTTCGGTTACTTGAAGTATTGGTAGAATTCATTTTTATCTCTCTCTTGTCCTTAATTATCTTGCTCCAGAACTAGCCACATCCTGTAAATAAGAGACATCCAGAGTCACACAGCTAAAGAGTATTTGAGGCCAGAATTGAACTCAGATCATCCTGATTTCAGGCCCAGCACTCTATTCTCTGAGCCACCTAGCCACTCCACATGAACAATACTATGAATTTGCTTTTATGTTACAATACCTCACAGGTATCACTCTACTATCTACTTAGGCCACACTGCCCCCAACATAATTCAGAGTAAGTGATTATCACACTTTCATCTACTATTTTGGTTCTTTGAAATTCAGAGTATTCCATTATCCATAGTTCTCACCAGGATATTGAAGTATCTGGGTGTGGGGTCAATAAGACCTGAGTTTAAATCTGGCATCAGACACTTCCTAGGTATGTGTCTGTGGGCATTTATTTAACCTCCATTTGCCTTAGTTTTCTGAAATATGAAATGAGGGTAATAGCAACACACAGCATTGTGGGGATTGGGATCATATGAGGAAATGTTTATGAATAATAATTAGGATAGTACCTGACACACAATAGGTGCCATATAAAGGTATATTCCCTTCTCTTTCCTTTCTGTGATGGGAATATTAAGCAGATGAGCAGCTTGAGACATCTGAAAATCTCATATAATTTCTCAAATGCAATCTAAATAATTAATTCCTGCTATTCAGTTCTGGAGCATTTTTATTTTTCATCCTCACTCTCTATCCAAGTTATACATATACCAACAAACCACCAATGTACTCCTAATCACATTATATATCATGGCCTAGATAATTGATACTGTTCATCTATCTCCCCCACCCCTTTTCCCTCATAGCCATAATTAGGCTTAACAACCGATTGGCTATGGAGAGATGAGGTAGTGGAAAGACTCAAAGGATGAAAACATGGTTGTGAATCTGAGTGGCTAAAAGAATGAGTGAGTTTAATAGGAACCAAAATTGCATCAGTATAATTATCAATGTCCTCCTAATTATTTTTCTGTGTCTTCTTTAATATATAACAGCAACACGAAGGAAAGAGTAAATGACATGGAATCAGTAGACTTGGTTTAATTTTTGCTTCTAACACTTAGTAGCCATGTGTCTATAAGAAAGGAATATAATCTTTCTGAGTTTAAACCTCTGTTAAATGGAAGAATTATGATTTACCCTACCTAATTTATATGCTATTATAAACCTTAAATGATTTTATAATTCTAAAACTAATTTACACATAAATATTTTTTATTATATAAACATGTTTATTAAATGATACATATTTTATTAATTTATACTTTAATGGACCTAAGTGATACAGTCCATTCTCACTCACTGCAAGTGCTGTGAAAAAAAAATATGCCAATGAAGGCTTGTCCAGGGAACTGAAGTATAGAAAGGTCCTGTAGGCTTTTTTTTAAGCAGTGTAGAAACAACTGAGCTTAGCAAGTTTTCATCCGATGGTCCTACTCAGTCTGGGATTCCCCCATACACAAAAATAGAAATAAGCAATATAGAACTACATCTCTGTGGTGTTGGTTTCATAGTGCCAAGGGATCAGAAATGATGTTGGATTCAGTGCTTTTAAAAATGTTTCTCTATTTATTTTGTTAAATATTTGCCAATTACATATAGAGTTTTTCAACATTAATTTTTTAAGAAAAACTTAAGTTCCAAATTCTCTCCCTCCCTCTCATTCTTTCCTCACCTAATGAAAAGGCAAGTGATATTATATTGATTATATATGCAAAGTCATACAAAACGTACTTTCTTATAAATCATGTTGCAAAAGGAAACACAAAAATGCCCAAGAAAAATCAGGTGAAAAAATATACTTCAATATGCAGTCATAGTTAATTAGTTTTTTCTCTCTCTGGAGGTGGATAGTATTTTTAATCTTGGGTCCTTTGGAATTTCTTGGATAATTGTGTTGATCAGAGTAACTATGTTTTTCACTATTGATCTATATTACAACATTATTGTTACTGTACACAACATTCTCCTGCTTCTGCTCATTTCATTCTGAATCAATTTATGAAAGTCTTCCCAGATTTTTTCTGAAACGATCCTGACCATTTTTTATAGCACAACAGTATTCCATCACAATCGTATACAAAAATTTGTTCAGCAGTTCCCTAATTAATGAGCATTTCTAGAATTTGATGTTCTTTGCCACCACAAAAAACAGCTGCTATAAATACTTTTATACAAATTGTTACTTCTCCTTTTTCTTTCTTCTCTTTGGTATATACCACTCATAGTGATATTTCTGGGTCAAAAAGTTGTAACAACAATGTTGCTAGCAGCTGTTGTGGGAGTGAAAGACCAATAACACCAGCACACAGAAGGGCTGCTAGAACAAGTCCTTTGATCTGCTACTCTAAGGAAAGTATTTACAATCTTATGTTGATTAAACCTACATATACCATTCATTTAGTTCAGGGGAAAAAGCCAGCACTCTGAACTTGAGAGCAAATACAAACAGAAATTACAAACAGAGACTATATAAACAGATCAACATTTCTGTCTAATGAAATCACGTCACATAGTTACCAGAGAAGCACAAACATCTGGGTTTTCAAAGCTGGGGTGGGGCTGCTTCAATGGCTTACCCAGAGTCCTGTCACCAACACCCTTTCAATGAGCGTGACGCTAAAGCCAAACCACCAGTCTAGAGCTCTTATAGCCTGTTCAGGGCCCTGAGGGCTCAGAGCCTCCTTAATAAAAAGGTGTGGATGCTGGGGCCTCACATTTAGTTAGTGACAGGGTATGGGCCTGTCTCGATTCAGGCTTCCCTTTGTTGGCCCCACCTGAAGTCTATTTTTTAAATAAATTTTTAAAATTTATTTTTAGTTTTCAACATTCATTTCCATAAGATTTTGAGGTATAAATTTTCTCCTCATCTCTACCTTCCCCCCAACCCCAAGATGGCATGTATTCTGATTGCCCCTTTCCCCAATTTGCTCTCCCTTCTATCACCCCTCTCTCCCTCCATCTTATCCCCTTTCCCCTTACTTTCTTGTAGGGCAAAAAAGATTTCTATGCCCCATTGCCTGTATATCTTATTTCCCAGTGGTATGTAAAAATGATATTTTTTTAAACATTTGTTTTTAGAACTTGGAGTTCCAAATTCTCTCCCTTCTTCCATCCTCACCTACCCTCCTTGAGAAGGCAAGCAATTCAATATAGGTTATACATGTATCATTATACAAAACACTTCCATAATAGTCATGTTGGGAAAGACTAACTATATTTCCCTCCATCCTGTCCTGTCTCCCTTTATTCAATTTTCTCCTTTGAACCTGCCCTTTTCAAAGGTGTTTGCTTTTGACTACCTCCTCCCCCAATCTGCCCTCCCTTCTATTATCCTCCCTTTTATCCCCTTCCCCCCTACTTTCCTGTAGGGTGACATACCCAATTGAACTCGTATGTTATTTCCTCCTTAAGCCAAATCCAATGAGAGCAAGGTTGACCCATTCCCTTTCACCTATCCCCTCTTCCCTTCTGTTGTAACAGCTTTTTCTTGCCACTTTTATGAGACATAATTTGCCCTATTCTATCTTTCCCTTTCTATTTCTCCCAATATATTCCTCTCTTACCCCTTAATTTTATTTTTTTAGATATCATCCCTTTATATTCCACTCACCCTGTGCCCTCTGTCTGTCTATCTATCTATCTATCTATCTATCTATCTATCTATCTATCTATCTATCTATATGTGTGTATGTATATACACACATACGTACACACATGTATGCCCATAAACACACACATATAATACACATACATATATACATATACATACATATATGTGTATTTATATACATATACATACATATTTATGTGTGTATACAGGTGTGTGTGTGTGTTTGTGTGTTTGTGTGTGTGTGTGTATGTGTGTGTGTGTGTGTATGTGTATTCCCTTCAATGACCCTAGTACTGAGAAAGGTCTCACAAGTTAGAAATATCATCCTTCCATGTAGGAATTTAAACACTTCAACTTTAGTAAATCCCTTATGATTTCTCTTTCCTCTTTACCTTTTCATGCTTCTTGTAATTCTTGCATTTGAAAGTCAAATTTTCTATTCAACTCTGGTCTTTTCATCAAGAATACTTGAAAATCCTCTATTTCATTGAAAATCCATACTTTTCCCAGAAGTTTTGCTGTGTAGGTGATTCTTGGTTTAATCCTAGTTGCTTTGACCTCCAGAATATCATATTCCAAATACTTTATGCCTTACTATAAAAGCTGCTGCTAGATCTTGTTTTATCCTGATTGTGTTTCCACAATACTTAAATTTTTTCTTTCTGACTGCTTGCAATATTTTCTCTTTGACCTGGGAACCCTGGAATTTGGCTACTATATTCCTAGGAGTTTTCTTTTTGGGATCTTTTCCCAGAGGAAATTGGTGGATTCTTTCCATTTCTATTTTACCCTCTGGTTCTAGAATGTCAAGGCAGTTTTCCTTGACAATTTCTTGAAAGATGATGTCTAGGCTCTTTTTTTGATCATGGCTTTCAGGTAGTCCAATAATTTTAAAATGATTTCTCCTGGATCAATTCTCCATGTCATTTGTTTTTCCATATTTTGTATTGTCTTCCATTTTTTTTTCATTCTTCAGTTCTGTTTTATAATTTCTTGATTTCTCATAAAGTCACTAGCTTCAACTTGCTCCATTCTAATTTTTAAGGAATTATCTTCTTCAGTGATCTTTTGGAACTCCTTTTCCATTTGGCTAATTCTGCCTTTCAAGGCATTCTTCTCCTCCATGTCTTTGTGTACCTCTTTTGCCATTTGGGTTAGTCTATTTTTAAGATGTTTTCTTCTTCAATATTTTTGGGTGGGTCTCCTTTAGCAAGCTGTTGATTCATTTTTCATGATTTTCTTGTATCACTCTCATTTCTCTTTCCAATTTTTCCTCTACTTCTCTTAGTTGCTTTTCCAAATGCTTTTTGAGCTCTTCCATGGCCTACAACCAATTCATATTTTTTCTTAGATGTTTTTGGTGTAGGATTTTTGACTTTATTGACTTCTTCTGGCTGCATGTTTTGGTCTTCTTTGTCACCAAAGTAAGAACCTATAATCTGAGTCCTTTTATGCTTCCTGTTCATTTTCCCAGCCAATTACTTGACTTTTGAGCTTTTTGTCAGGATATGATGGCTTTCAGAGTGTAGAGTGTTCTGTCCCAAGTTTTAGGTGTTTTTCACTATTGTTTTCAGAGCTACTTCTATTCTGAAGTGGTATGATACTCCTTTCCTGGCGTGTGCTCTGGACTATAAGTGCAAGCATTCCTTTCTGCTGTGTAACTACCAGGAGGACTCCCTCTTCACAGCCATCACAAGCTCTGCCACACCAGCACTCCTCCTCCCCCAAGTATCACCAACCAGGACTGTGACCCAGATCCAAGCAGGACAAAGCAAGAGAATCCTCCTTCAGTGCCAGCAAAGAGATCATTGCACTCCTGCTCTGATCAGCCACTTGATTCTCCTCACAATCCATGGGCCTAGAGCTCTGGAAACAGCTGCCACTGCTGCTGCTGCTGGTGCTGCTGCCACCACTGCAACCACCTTGGCTGGCCAGGGGCTGGGGCCAGACCATGCTCTTCTCTCACCCATGTCCAGTAGTTTTCTCCCTGATGTACTACATAGTCTTTGGCATTTGTGGGTTGAGAAGTCTAGAAACTGCCACAGCTCAGTGAATCAAGGTCCTGAGGCCTACTCCATCTGGTCTGCTCAGGCCTGGAATGTCCTGGTATGGCCCATGATAGGCTGAGCTATGCTCCCACCATGGTGAAATAGACGCTTCCCAGTGACCATCCAGGCTGTCTTGGGCTGGAGACTTATTTCACTCAGTCATTTGGTGGATTCTGTATCTCTAGAATTTGTTTAGAGTCATTTTTACAAGTGTTTGAAGGGATTTGGGGAAGAACTCAAGGGAGTCCCTGTTTTCTCCCTGCCATCTTGGCTCTCCCTGCCCCCACCTCTGGTCTATTGAGGGGGTGTGAAGAATTGTTAATCTCTGATAGGCATCACAAATGTATAGGCCTGCCTCTAATCAGACCTCCCTCTGTTGGCTCCACCTGAGGCCTATTCACTGGGTGGGAAAGATCTTTCACTTACAGATTGGTCTTACCAGAAGATGTACAATATTATAGCTTTTTGGCCATGGTTCCAAATTGTTCTCCAGAATCATTGGATGAATTGTTTTAACAATCTGGCTAGCAGCTTCTGTGGGGGTCCAGATCCACCCATAGCCAGCACCCAGAAAGGTGCCGGACAGCCAGAAAGCCCAGGTTCTTTTGATATGCCTTAATAAGGAGAGCAAGGTTAAGGGGTTGGCAAGATTAATTCAGCACACAAATATCAGTCACCTAGTTCAGGGGAAAAAGCCAGCACCCTGAAC
>CM053625.1:202264772-202297010 GCA_028646595.1 Phalanger gymnotis
CAGGATCACATCATATACAAATCAATGATTCCTACTTGTCTCAGTGCTGAGAAATACTCCAAGACAAAAAGATCCCACTTTATCTGCCCCAGAATCATTAAAGGCACTTAAGAGAAGAAAAGCAAAATGTCCCACCTTAATTACTATTACATAATAATGTTAATGTTACACCTAATAGGGGTTTGGGCCTGGGGCTTAGTGCTTAGCAAGATTCAGTGACAAAAGCCAAACTCTTCAAGTGCACTTGTTGAACTAAATGCTAAGGAGACAATTTTTTGCCTTATGACACACCAATTCACAAGTCTACCCTGTTATATTAGTATGCCTAGTTTCCCACATTTCTTCCAACATTTATTATTTACCTTTTCTGTCATGTTAGCCAATTTGACAAGTGTGAAGTGATACATCAGAGTTGTTTTAATTTGCATTTGTCTAATCTATAGTGACTTAGAGATTTTTTATATGACTATTGATAGCTTTGATTCTTTTTCCTGAAAACTGATTGTTTATGTCACTGACCAACTATCATTTAGAGAGTAGCTAATATTTTTTTGTAAATTTGACTTAGTTCCCTACGAATCTGAGAAATGAGGCCTTTATCAGAGAAATTTCCCATGTTTTCCTGCAGCTATCTTCTTTTCTTCTAATTTTGGCTGCATTAGTTTTCTTTGTGCAAAAACTTTTAAAATTTATGTCATCAAAATTATCTACTTCCAACAATCTTTCCACTTCTTTTTCATAATTAACTCAGCTTATTTGTTTGTCTGACAGGCAACATTTTCCATGCTCCCCTAATTTCTCATGTCATTAACTTTTATGTCTGAATCATTTATGCTATTTGACCATTCTTGGTAAACTATGTGAGATGTTAATAGGTCTGCACTTAGTTTCTACCAAAGTGCTTTCTAGTTTTCCCAACATTTTTTGCCAAAGAGTGAGTTCTTGCTCCTGAAGCTTAGTTCTTTGGGTTTATCAAACACTAGGTTATTTGCATTGGTATGTATTATGTACCTAATATATTCCACTGATGCTATTTGTTAACTAATACCTGATCCATTAGTATCACTTTGTAATATTGTTTAAAATCTGGTACAACCTTCACATATATTTTTTAATTGATTATCTTGCTATTCTTGACCTTTTGTTCTGCTAGATCAATTCTATTCTTTTTTCTACCTCTATAAATTCATTCTTTGGTAGTGTGAGATGGTGTTGACTAAATAAATTAATTTACATAGAATTGTAATTTTTATTATGTTGGCTTGGCCTATACATAAGCAATTAATATTTCTGCAATTGTATAGATTTGTCTTTATTTGTGTGAAAAGTATTTTATAATTGTGTTCACATTGTCCTTGTGTTTATGCTGGCAGCTAGCCTCCCACATATTTTATATTGTATGTGATTATTTTAAATCAAATTTTTCTATTTATTCCCTCTGGGTTTTGTTGGTAATCTATAGAAATTCTGGTTATGTTTATTTATTTTTATATCCTACAATTTTGACAAATTTTTTAATTATTTTAACAAGTGTCTTTAAAAAAAAATCTATTTATTTATTTTCTATTTTTAACATTCACTTTTAGAAGAATTTGAGCTCAAAATTTTTCCCCCTTTGTCCCCACCATGCTCCCAAAGACACTATGCAATATGATATAGGCTATACAGGTATAATTATATTAAAATTTTTTCTACCTTTGTTGTGTTGTAAAAGAAGAATCAGATCAAAAGGGAAAAAACACAAGAAAGAAAAAAAAAACAACCAAAAAGCAATCAACGATAAAGGGAGAATAGTCTACTTAATCTGCATTCAGGCTCCACAGTTTTTTCTCTGTATTTGGATAGTATTTTCCATCATGAGTGCTTTGGAATTGTCTTAGATCAGGCCTGCATATCATACTGCCTGCAGGACATTTATGGCATACCAAATTATTTTGGGTGGCCCACAAAAAATTGTAGAGGATAGAAATGAAAGTAAAGTTATCTTTAGCACTTTGTTGGAGCTCTGCTTTACTCACCTTCTTCTAGTCACTATTGTGCCCATCATGTGGCTTGGCAGGTGGATAGCTATTGTGCACTCTATACTATTCTTTACTTGATCCATGGCAACCAACCCTTGTCAGTCTGTCTCTAGTCTGAGAAGAGCGAGAGACGTATCTTTTCACTGTGTTTTCAGTAGTTACTGGCTTTGAATAGGGGCAAAGTAAGTGCAGCTACTTGCCAATGCAGCTGATGCTCACTGTGCAATAAGCAGCAACAATGCAAGGGTTTCTTCCCCTCCCTCACTAAATGGCCGCTCTCCAAGTTACATGAGTGTCTGGCATTCTCTCCAAGGACAGACACTCAGTTCACTATTTCTTTGTATGTGAGCAGGTGCTGTGGAGAATTTTTGGTTTTACAATTAAAGTTTTTGGAGTGACTTTAAATGAGTGATAAAAAGAAATGAAAGATTGAATTAGAACATAGAGTGTTTAATCCAGAGTGGTCAAATAGATACTTATTTACATATACAAGAGAAAAAATATTGTGTCTTATTTGCCCAGAAGTAATAGCCATTCCTAAGAAATACAATCTTTGTTGATTTTGAATCAAGACATCCTGAAAGGAAATTGGACACTAATTAAAAACAAAATAAAGCATCCAGATTGTTGAAAAATCTCAGTGGGGAACAATGGTTTTTCAAGAAAGGAAACTTGGAAAATAAGGTAGCTACTAAAGTTAGTTTTTAGATTTCTAAAGTTGTTGATTTCAAACATGATTCCAGAGTACGATAAACTGATTTCATACAAGAAGTGTAATACATCCCATCAACTAAATGTGAATAGTAAGAAAACCTGAAAAATGTATTAAAACTTACACCAGTTAGCAAAGTAATATTTTTAACACTAATATGATTTCAAATCTTAAGTAATAAGTGTAATTAGTTGATATTAATTGAAATTTCTTTTTTACAAATATAGTTTTTTTTTTTTACAAAATATTTTAATCAGTAATTATACTTGTACTTGGAAAGTGTGCCACTAAAAACCAATCTGTGACCCAAAGAAGTTTAGCCTATTTTAATTCTGGCTTCTACCTACTGCCAAGTTGTGCAGGTCTATCTTAGATCGTTGCATTGCTGAGAAGAGCTAAGTCTATCAAAGTTGGTCATCATACAATGTTGCTGTTACTGTGTATAACATTCTCCTGGTTCTGCTCACTTCACTCAGCATCAGTTCTTGGAATTTTTCTGGGTTTTCCTGAAGTCTGCCTGCTCATAATTTCCTATGGAAAAATAGTATCCCATTATATTCAGATACCACAACTTATTCAGTCATTTCCCAGTTGATGGCCATCCCCTCAATTTCCAATTCATTGGCAACACAAAATGAGCTGCTATATTTTTGTACATGTATAAATATTTTTGTACATGTGCGTCCTTTACCTTTTTTTGTGATTTCTTTTGGATGCCGACCTCATAGTGGCACTGTTAGATTAAAGGGTATGTATAGTTTGCTTGCTCTTTGGGCATAGTTCCAAATTGTTCTCCAGAATGGTTGGATCAGTTCACAACAACATCCAACAATGCATTATTGTCCCAATTCTGTCACATCTTTTCCAAAATTTATCATTTTATTTTTTTTTGTCATGTTAGCCAATCCGATAGATATAATATAATACCTCAGAGTTATTTTAACTTACATTTCTCTAATCAAAAGTGATTTAGAGTATTTTTGTATGACTATAGAGAGATTTAATTTCTTTATGTGAAAACTTTCTGTTTATATCTTTTGACCATTTACTAATTGGGGAATGATTTGTATTCTTATAAATTTGACTCAGATGTCTATATATTTGAGAAATGAGGCCATTCTCAGAAACATTGGCTATAAAAATGTGTTTCCAAGATTTTTGCTTACCTTCTGATCTTGGTTGCATTGGGCTTTTTTTGGGCAAAATTTTTAAATTAATTTAATCAAAATTATCCATTTTGTATTTTATAATATTCTCTATCTCATATTTGGTCATGAATTCATTGATTCTCCATGGATATGACATGTAATCTAATCCTTGCTCTCCTAATTTGCTTATGATATCATCCTTTATGTCTAAATTGTGTACCTTTTTTTTTTTACCTTTTCTTGGCATAGAGTGTGAGATGTTAGTCTATGATTCATTTCTGCCATAATATTTTCCAGTTTCCCCAGCAGTTTTTGTCAAATAGTGATTTCCTATCCCAGAAGGTGGAGTCTTTGGGTTTATCAAATAGTAGATAACTATAGTCATTGACTACTATGTCTTGTGTACTTTATCTAGTCAACTGATCCACCATTCTATTTCTTAGCCAGTACCAAGTGGTTTTGATGATTCTTGTTTTATAATACAGTTTTAGATCTGGTGTGGTGTGCATTTATTTTCATTAATTCTCTTGATATTCTTGACTTCTTGTTCTTCCAGATGAATTTTGATATTATTTTTTTCTAGCTCTATAAAATAATTTTTGGTAGTTTGGTATGGCACTCAATAAGTACATTAATTTAGGTAGAATTGTCATTTTTATTATATTAGCTCAGCCTAACCATGAGCAACTGATATTTTTCCAGTTATTTGGATCTGACTTTATTTGTGTGAAAAGTGTTTTGTAGTTGTGTTCATATAGTTCCTGGGTTTGTCTTAGCAGTTTGACTCTCAAATATTTTATATTGTCTACAGTTACTTTAAGTCGAATTTCTCTTTCTATTGCTTGCTGCTGGACTTTCTTAGTAATATATAGAAATGCCAATGATTTATGTGGGTTTATTTTATATCCTACAACTTTGCTAAAGTTGTTAATTATTTCAAGTAGTTTTTCAGTTGATTTTCTATGATTCTCTAAGCATACAATCATATTGGCTTTGTTTCTTCATTGCCTTTTTCAATTACTTCAACTCCCTTTTCTTCTCTTATTGCTAAAGGTAATATTTCTAGTAAAATATTGAATAATAGTGGTGATAATAGATATCCTCATTTCACCCTTGAACTTATTGGAAATGCTTCTAGCTTATTCATTGCATATAATGCCTGCTGATGGTTTTAGATAGATACTACTTATTATTTTAAGGAAAAATCCATTTATTTCTATGCTCTCTAGTGTTTTTAATAGGAATGGGTGCTATATTTTGTCAAAATCTTTTTCTGCATCTATTGAGATAATCATATGACTTCTGGTAATTTTGTTATTGATATGGTCAATTATGATCACAGTTTTTCCTAATATTGAACCAGCCCTGCATACCTGGTATAAATCCCACCTGATCATGGTGTATTATCCTTGCCATAAATTGCTGTAATCTCTTTGGTATTATTTTATTTGAAATGTTAGCATCTATATTCATTAGGGAAATAGATCTATAATTTTCTTTTTCTATTTTGGCTCTTCTTGGGTTAGGTATCAGCACCATACTTATATCATAAAAAGAATTTGATAGGACTCCATCTTCACCTAGTTTTCAAATAATTTATATATGTTGGAATTCGTTGTTCTTTAAATGTTTGGTAGAATTCACTTGTAAATTTTTCTTGTCCTGGAATTTTTTTCTTAAGGAATTCATTGATGGCTTGTTCAATTTCTTTTTCTGAAATGGGATTATTTAAGTATTTTATCTCCTTTTCTGCTAATCTGAGTAATTTATATTTCTTTTGTAAATATTCATCCATTTCACTTAGACTGTCAGATTTATTTGTATACACCATGGCAAAATAGCAGTAATTATTGTTTTAATTTCCTCTTCATTGCTGGTGAATCCAACCTTTTCATTTTTGATACTGGATATTTGGTTTTCTTCTTTCTTTTAAATCAAATTAACCAAAAGCTTACCTATTTTATTGTTTTTTTCATAAATCTACCTCTTGATTTATTTTTATTAATATAATAGTTTTCTTAATTTCAATTTATTAATCTTTTTTAGAATTTCAATTTAGTAATTAATTGGAGTGTTTTATTTTTTTTTTCCTTTTCTAGCTTACCTAGTTGTATGACCAATTCTTCTGGTAAGCATTTAGAGATACAAAATTTCCCCTGAGAACAGCTTTGGCTGCATACGATAAGCTTGGGTATGTTGTATCATTATTATCATTTCCTTTGATGAAGTTAATGATTATATCTCTGATTTTGTTTAACCCATTAATTCTTTAGGAATAGATTAGTTTCCAATTAATTTTAGTGTATCTTTATGTGGCCCTTTATTACACGTAATTTTTCCTGCATTGTGATCTGAAAAGTATGCATTTATTATTTCTCCTTTTCTGCATTGTATTGTGAGGTTTTTCTGCTTTAATACATGATCTTATTTTGGTATGTGCCATATACGGCTGAGAAAAAGGTATGTTCCTTTCTGTCTCCATTCAATTTTCTCCAGAAGTCTATCATATCTAACTTTTCTAAAATTGTATTCACTTCTTTTCCTTATTTTTGTTTATTTTTAGTTAGATGTATCTACTTCTGAGAAGGGGAAGTTGAAGTCCTCCACTAGTATTGTTTTACTGTTTATTTCTTTCTGTAACTCCCTTAACTTCCCTAAGAATAATATATATATATATATATAATATATATATATATATATGTTTAATTTTGATATTAATTCATTGTCTATGGTATCTTTCAGCAGGATGTAGTGCCATTCCTTATCTCTTTTGATTATACACACACACACATATGTATGTACATATATATATACATATATATATGTATATGTATATATATATATATTTGCTTTCTCTGAGATAAGGATTGCTACATCTGCTTTTTTTTTTACTTCAGCTGAAGTAAAATATATTCTCTTCTAACCTTTTACCTTTACTCTGTATCTCTTTTCTTCATATATGTTAATTGCAAGTAACATAATCATAGGATTATGGTTTTCAATCCACTCTTCTATGTGCTTCAGCTTAATGGAAGAGTTCATCTCTTTCATGTTCAAGGATATGATTACTAACTTAGTCATTCTTTCTATCCTATCCCCGCCCCCATCTATGATTTTCTCTCTTCTTTCTCCCTTGCCATGCTCATAAGTTTTTTTTTTTTGTTTCTGACCATCATCTCCCTTAATCTGCACTCCTTTCTATGCACCCCCTTTTTCTTTCCCCTTTTCCCTCCTACTTCCTACAGGGTAAGATAGATTACTATACCCAATACCCAACTGAGTGTGTATGTTATTCCAACTTTGAGTTAAATCTGATGAGAATAAGGTTCAAGCAATGCTTGCCTCCCTCCCTACTTTCCTTCTACTGTAATAGGTCTTTGTGCCTTTTCATATGATGTAATTTACCCTTTTTTATGTCCTCCTTTCCTCTTTTGCGTTTGTGTTTTGGTCTTCCAATAGTGATTCTTTATGGTCAGTGTTCATTTTTGCTTCTTGCTTATCTTGTTTATCTATTTCCTATTTAAAGTCAAGCTCTCCTGCTTGAGTGCAGAGGGCACTGTTCCAAGCTTCTTTTGCTGGGGTCCAAAGACCTGGTCACTGGGGCCCTGGGGCCTCAGAACCTGGCAGTTAGAGGCTGTAGGTTTCAGGAAGCTTACCTGGTGCTGAACTGGTGTCCTAGTGGTGGTGTCTGCTATGTGCCAAGGCCAGGTGAGATTTTTCTGTGTTTCCCCAAGGCTACAGTGAAGCAAGGGGAGGCCTGGACACTGAAGAATGCCTTCTTGTCCTGGCCTGCACTGAAGGATGTGGAGGCCTGGCCACTGGAGGATGCTTGCCTGTGTCAGGCTGTGTTAGAGCACATTTGGGTCACTAGATGATGCCTGCAGGCCTGGAGCTGAGCTGAAGCACATTCAGGTCCACCACTGGGAGATGCCTGCCAGTCCAGGGCTTCACTGAAGCATGTGGTGGTTCTCTGAACTGAAGTCTGCTGCTTCCTCTGGCTATGCCAAGGCACTTGAGGTTGGGGATCAGGATCTCCTGCTGGTTTGCTGAGGTGGGGCTTCCTGCTGACTTGCTGGGATGCTTCCTGTCCTGGAATGTACTCCCCTTTTATCTGATTTAAATGGACCTTTCTTTCTTGTCAATCCTCCAAATTTCTCAGGCTAAAGGAGTGCTCCTACCTATCATTCCACTAGCTCCACTGTTCCAGGATTCTTCTTTGTATGGTATTTTCTGCTTTGTCAGAGGTAAATATGGGATACTGATAGTAATTTACTGCTTATTCCTCTGTCTTGACTGCTGGAAGTCACTTTAAGAAGTTTTTTTTTTTTTTGGTTGATTGGCTAGGGTTCTCTAAGTAAACTACTATATAACCTGAAAAAGGTGATAGTTTTGTTTCTCCTTTGCATATTAATATAATTTTAATTGATTTTTTCTTTTCTTATCAGTATACCTAGTATTACTAGTATAATATTGAATAACAATGGTGATAATGAACAGTTTTACTTCACTACTGATGTTATTGGGAAAGGTTCTAGCTCATCACCATTAGAATTAATGTTTACTCTTGCTCTTTGATAAACATACTATTTATAAGGAAGAAAAAGAAGGAAAGGGGCAGATTGGTAGATTAGGAGCTATCACCCATATGAACTCTCCCAACATATGTCTCAAAACAGCTTTAAAATAACATCTGAAATCAAATTTTTGAGAGGCCAGGTCCAAAAAAAGATTGGGATGAGACATACTTCCTGCCTAAGAAAATTTAAGAGGATACTGGAGTGGAAGCCTCTCTGGACCCAATAAGTGCTGCAGTGGCAACAGCATCTACAACAGCTTCAACAGCTTTAGGACTCTCAGCCCAGTGACAGAGAGGGAATTAAATAATTGATCAGCAATAGATTACTGGGAATGTTTTTTGACACTGGGTATAGTTGGCTTTGATTGGTAACTCCATTATCAATACACAGTTCTTAATCTCTGTTCCAGGTCACAATTACATGGCAGAGAGGAGTGCTGCAGGTCAGTCATAAGGGACCAGGGCCCCTGGTTGCAGTATCAAAGAAAAAGAGGAATACTAGAGCTTGTGGCTACAGTAGAGCAGGGGATCTTCCTAGTTAAGACTGCAGTGCAGACCAGGAGAACAATGACCATACCTCTGTCAAGATAACACCACCAAGCACCAACAACCTGCAGACTCCCATGATCTCTGAAGATAGCAGCACAAAAAATTCTCAAGTTTGGGGGAGTACTTTTCCACAGAGTCCTAGTTTAATACAAAGCTCAAAGTAATAATCAGACTGGAAAAAGTTTTGTTGTTCAGACATGTTCACCAATTTGTGAGCCCATATGGGCTTTTCCTGGAAAAGATATTGGAGTAGTTTGCCATTCATTCTCCAGCTCATTTTACAGATGAAGAAACTGAGGCAAATTGGGCTAAATGACTTCAGCAGGGTCATACAGCTATTAAGTGTCTGAGGTCAGATTTGAACTCAGGAAGATAAGTCTTTCTGATTCCAGGTCTGGCACTCTATCTACCATGCCACCTAGTTGCTGAAAAAAATGAGCAAATAACAAAAAAAAAAATTAACTATAAGAAGCTACTACTGTTGTGGCAGGGAAGACAAAGACATGAACTCAAAAGAAGGGAACAATGTGAAAACAGCTACCAAAAATGCCTCAAAGAAAACTACTGATATGACCCAAACTCAACAAGAATTCTTGGAATAGTTAAAGCAAGAGATGAGTGCTACAAGAAAAAAAAAAATGGAAAGAGAAATAAGTTGTAAAAGGAAATAATGAAAATAGATTTAACAGCTTGGTAAAAAAAGGAACAAAAATTATAATGAAAAAAAACTATCTTAAAAAACAGAATTGGCCAAATTATAAAAAGGAAGAAAGGTTCACTAAAGAGAAAAGCTCCTTAAAAAGCAGACCAGGCCAAATGGAAAAAAAGAAATATAGAACCTCACCGAATAAAAGAAAAATACTTCAAGCACCCAAAAAGAAACAGTACAAATATTGGGGAGCCACAGTTATAATCACCCAAGATTTAATGGTTTCCATAGTAAAGGAGCAGAAAGTTTAGAAAATAATATTCCAGAAGGCAAAGGAGCTACATTACAAGCAAGAAAAATTTACCTAGTAAAATTAAGTGTAATCCTTCCAGGAAAAATGGATATTAATTGAAATAGAGGATTTTCATGCATTCCTGATGAAAAAAGTGGGGTTGAATAGAAAATTTTACATTCAAACAGAATACTTAAGAGAAGTATAAAATGGCCAATATGAAAGAGTAATAATAGGGGACTTGATAAAATATCAATTATACATGTGAAATCTCACCTAACATATTCCCATATTAGCCATATTTCAAAAAAGCAAGAAAAATAAAGTGATGTATATATGGGATATATATCTCATATACTTTACTATATGGGGAGATGATACATGTAATTCCTAAGAACTTTATCATCACTAAGGCAGTTAAAAGGAGTCTATATAGATAGAGGGAATGGTTGTGAGTCAATTATTTTGGAAATATATCCTGAGAAAGTGGCATTTGCTGGGAGAAAGAGGAAAGGATAACCAGAATGGGGAGATTTGTTTCCCACATAAAAAAGGTATGCAAGAGCTTTTTACAATAGAGGGAAAATGGGGGTGGTGTACAATGCTCAAACCTCATTCTCACTGGAACTGGATAAAAGAGGGAAGAATACACACACACACACACACACACACACACACACACACAAACTCAGTTGTGTATAGAATTGTAACTTGCCCAACAAAAATAAAAGAGGAAGTAAGAAGAAGGGAAGGAAAGATGAAAAGGAGAGCAGAATAAGGGAGACAGTGGTCAGAAGTATAATGAACTTTTGAGGAGGGACAGGAGAGAGAGAGAGAGAGAGAGAGAGAGAGAGAGAGAGAGAGAGAGAGAGAGAGAGAGAGAATGGAACAGAGAGAAATACACAGTTAACAAACATAACTGTGAATGTGAATGGGATAAGCTTTCCCATAAAACAGAAGCAGATAGCAGAATGGATTAGAAACCAGAATCCAACAATATGTTGTTTATAAGAGACACACTTGAAACAGAAACACAGACAAGGAATTAAAATAAAAGGCTGGAGTAGAATTGAATATGCTTCAGTTGAAGTAAAAAAGTCAGCAGTAGCAATTACTATCTCAGACAAAGCAAAAGTAAAAAGTAGACCTAATTAAAAGAAACTAAATTTTGCTAAAAGGTATGATAGCCAATGAAGTAATATAAAAATATAGCAAATTCCTCTGATGAACACTTCATTTTTCACATATATGAAAAACATAGAACTGGGTCAAATTTATAAATTAAAAAAAAAAAACAAGAGCCATTCCTCAACTAACAAGTGGTCAAAATATATAAACAGGCAGTTTTCAGAAGAAGAAATCAAAGCCATCTAAGGTCACACAGAAAATGTTGTAAATCACTATTAATCAGATAAATGCAAATTATAACAACTCTAAACAACTCTGAGGCACCATCCCACACTTATTATAAATTAAGATAGCTGGAGAGGATGAGGGAAAAATTGGAATACTAATGATCTACCAATGAAGTAGTGAACTAGTCCAACTAATTGTAAGAACAATTTGGAACTATTACTAAAGGGCTATAAATTTGCACATGCCCTTTGACCCAGAAATACTTCTACCAAGTCTGTATCTCAAAAAAATCAAAGAGAAAGAAAACAGACATATATGGATGAAATATTTATACCATCTCTTTTTGTTGTGGCACTGAATTGGAAATTGAGGGTATGTGCATAAATTGCAGAATGGCTGAACAAACTGTGGCTTATGATTGTGATGGAATGCTATTGTGCTGTGGTAAATGATGATGAGTGGTTTCAAAAAAATGAAACAAATAAAACATGACAAGACCTATTTCATATATATATATTTTTGATGCAAAGTAAAATAAGAAGAACCTGCAGATCATTGTGCACAGTAACGGCAGTGTTGTAATGATAATCAATTGTGGAAGACTTGACTACTCTGATCAATAATTTGAATCAAGATATTTCCAAAGGACTGATAATAAAAGTGCTATACCTCCAGAGAGATAAAACTGATGAATATCAAGTGCAAATTGAAGGACATTTTTCTCACTTTATTTTTTTTTTGCTTTTTTTTGAAATATGGCTGATAGGAGAGTATGTTAGGTGAGATTTCACATGTATAATTCATATCATGTTGTTTGCCTTTTCAGTGAATGGGTTAGGATATGGAAGGGAAGGAGAGAATTTAGAAGTTAAAATTTAAAAAGAAAAGTATGAATAAATTATCTATATATGTATCCATATATATATAAATATATAGACACACATGCACAAATATGCGTATACATGTGTGTATGTATGCATATGTGTGTGTATAAATTAAAAGATCAAAAAGGAAAGCAAGAAAGCTGAAAAGGTGGCACGGGTATGGGTGGAGACAGATATTTATAATTTTAAGAAAAAAACTCCATTTATTACTGTGATTTTTGGTATTTTTAATAGGAATGGGTGTTGCATTTTGTCAAAAGATTTTCCGCATCTATTGCTGAAATTACATGAGTTTTGTTGTTGTTCTTATTGATATGATCAATTATGCTTAGAGTTTTCCCAATATTGAAGCAGCCCTGAATTCTTGATGTGTTTCTAGATTTATATCAAGAATACTCACCTGTTAATAGTCTATGATCTCTGTTATATATTGCTATAATCTCCTTGCTAGTATTTTCCTCATTTTTTTTTGCATTGATATTCATTAGAGAAATTGGTCTTTAATTTTCTTCTCCTGTTTATGGTCTACCTGGTTTAGGTATCAAAACCATATTTGTGTGATAAACATAATTTTGTAGGACTCTTTCTTTACATTTTTGGATGTAGCATTTTCTTTAAGGGGAAGCTGGGCATGATTGAGGAAAAAGCAAAACATTCTCCCCCTTCAATACACCAGCTCTCTCCTTCATATGTTGAAATGTACATGAGACCTATGCTTCAATCTTTATTCCTGATGTTGGTAGATAAGCTTAGCCTTAGGTTAGGGGTGTCCAAGGACCTGGATTCTCTGCCAATGCTTGAAGGAAGTACTGCTCTCTGGATGGTATAGGTGAACGTTCACTTATTTTTTTATTATTATTTACTGATTCAGTGTTAGTTTGTAAACATTGCTTCACTTCCTGGATTCCCAATCCCTCATAAAGTTGAACTGTGGGTGTGCTGGAATATGTGCTTGTTCAAAAAGCATATTATTGCTAGTTTGGGTTTGACAGCTAGCCACATACCCTTTTTCATCCCCTGTGATGCTTGTACTTGACCTCCCATGAGTCCTCTACAGGAGGACTGCTACTGTATTATATTGTACAGATCAATCGACAAATATCTATTGAGTTCCTACTATGTGTTAGACATTGTGCTAGATGCTAGGGATATAAGTACAATGAATGACGTAAACCTTCTACTTCTATTTTAGATTCAATCCCTTAGAGATCATGGATTAGAGACTGGGTGGAGGCATAAGATATTTAGTATATCAGCACAGGGTAGAAGGGCAAGTAATATTGGAATAAGAATGTTGATTAAAGAGGGTGTGTAGCAAAGGGCTTATGTTTAACCTCCCCCTGACAGAAATCTTTTGCCTACTATTTAGAATAACAGTGCAGCTTATAACGTTTAAAAGAGATGAGAATTGTTTAAAAGAATGTGACCGAGGAAGAAAGTTAAATGATTAGACATTTACTTAGAAAAGAAAAGGCTAAGGAGTGATTCATTAATGGTTTTCAAATATACAACAATTTATTATGTGGACGATGAGGTCTGGGTTTTTTTTTTTAATCTTTACTGAAACAATAACAAAAGAAAAAATAATAAATCACATAAGAAGAATAAGATAAGCTGTGCAAAGAACATTTAACCTAGTAATTAATTTTATATAGATTTCTAGCAAGCAATTTATTTTATTGAGACCTAGCATTTAAATCACAGTATAAGGTTTACAAAGTAATTTACAAACTATTTTTTTTTTATTCTCACAGCAACCCTTAGAGGTAGGTCTTGCTATTTATACCCATTTTAACAAATGACAAAACTGAGGCTGGCAGAGGTTAAGTGATTTACCAAAAGCCACATAGCTAGCAAGTGTTAGAGGGAGTATTTGATCTTAGATCTTCCTGACTACAGGTCCAGGTCCACGGGTCGATTTTGTACCATCCTCTTTGTCTTTCTTGATGTCCATTATATTCATTGCAAAGACTATATCTATCTGAGATTTTCTGTTCAGGGCTTGTTTTTCCTAGTACTGGCAGAGGCTACTTTCCCCACTTCTGGCAAAAGCTGCTTTCCCCAGAAAGGCATTTGTTTGGAATTGGTTTCCAGGTTTTATTATCCAAAAGGCTTTTGCTTCTTATCAATCGTGGCCAAGCAGGCTCAGGAAATTTCAATAGTCTGGTGTTGGGATCTATGGTACCTGAAAGAAGAAGGCTCTGAAGGGAGTGGGTTTTGATGAAAGCCTGTGTCATGGCCTTGGGTCTGATAGTTCAGACTCTGCTTATAGCAAGGGAGGCAGAGGAGAAGTGCTGAGCTAAGGATCAGTAAGAGTCAATTCTGGGTTTGGTTTCATTTTTAAGCCTTCTTTGGGATTCTGGTGTCCTATAGCATGGAGATAGCTGTTGTTTTACTGTTAGCTCAGAATTTCTGTTTTAGAAATGTTTAAGAGGTTCTAGGAATCCAAGAAAATATCTAGTCTGTCATATTGTTGTTCTTGTGACACTGTGACTAATTATTTTTAACAAAACTTAAGATATTTCCTATGTGGAGGCAGTCTGCCTACATTCAATTTGCATCTAGTTCATATTTATATTTGGTTGTTGATTCTAGGAATTGGTACTTCCTACTCTACACCTTTGAATTGTTGATTCTGCAACTTAATCAAAATGTTTCTCACTTGATAATGATATTAAGTTGTAGAACATCTTATTAGTTACAAGGCTAAGGCTGAGAGGTTTGTGGCATTCCTCTTAAGCTAGAATTTGTAGTATATAGAGACAAGTATTCCCTTTTATCCCTGAGGGCAATTTGGGGACTGCTTTCTTTGAGTGGGAAGATGTACTGGAGGATACCCAAGAGTTCTTAAAATAATGCACACACTCTGGATGACGAGACCTGAAAGGCAGCATCACTGGAGAGAGAGTACCCTCAGGGACTTTTAAAACTGAGTTGTAAAGTCAACCATACAGTAGTAATAACCATATTAAAAAAAAAACTATTCAGGAGAAATCAAAAGGAGTAACTGAAGGGTAGAATCTGAAAGGAGGGTTAAGCTATAATCAGAAAAAAAGAATGATAAAGTAGGCCATCTGGATCTACAAATTTATCATAAGAGAGTACTTGTGTGGGTGGAGCCAAGATGGCCATGTGAAGACAGCATCTTACCAGAGCTCTCTCACAAGTTCTGTCAGATACCTCTACCAACGTAAATCTGAGCAGATCTGAGAGAGTTAGAACACACTAGTAGGCTGAATGGGGCAAATTTCCAAGCCAGGAGAGTCCAGAAGGTCAACGGGATGGATCTGTAGGCAAGGAGAGCACCTGGAATGTGAAGCTACACCAGATAGCACCAAAGCAAGGAAGCATCTGTGGAAACCAGCCAAAGACCCATACTGGGAGAAAGCTGGGTGCCTGAAACTGTCAGAGATCCTCGGGCCTCCCAACACAAGATGGGAGTCTGTTGAAGTGATGGAAGGCAGCAGCACAGTGCCTGTGGCTGCAAGACACCCACTCTTCAGGCTTGCAGCCCAAAGGTTTGAAACATGCCTTCTTGAACTTCCTGGAGACATGATGGCCAGGTAAACTGCTCTCACGCCTCCCTCCCTCATTCACCCAGAGAATTCTTCAGTAAAAACACTGGAATAGAGGAGATAGAAGTGGGGCATCAGTAGCCAAACAGTGGGAATTCCTGAGTCCCAGAAGGGTGGAGCCAGCAAGGGTCAACACCAGGAACCCAGATGTGCCTTTGCACAGCCAGGGGAAGTAGCAGACACCAGCACAGACAACAGCTGAGAACACTGGTGCTGTAGAGAACTCTCAGGGGAAAAGGAGACTTCCAGCAGTCAAATGACCCCTCTCCCACACTTCAGGAAATGAAAGGCCATAATACACAAAGCCAATAACTAGGCTCACAATTCCCAGAACAAGAAACCTGGGTCAGAGATCTCTGAGCCCCCAGAGCAGAAATCTACTGTAAAGCCAGGAAAAACCTAAAAAACATGAAGAAGAGCACGAAAAAACCTAAGAGCTTTGATTCTTTTTATGGAGACAAGGAAGATCAAAATAGCAATTTGAAAGAGGAGATCATTGACACTATACCCACATCTGATACCTCAAAAGGGAATGTGAACTGGTCTCAAGCCCAAAAAGCATTCCTGGAAGATCTAAAGGAGGATTTTAAAAACTGAATTAGGGAGGTAAAAGAAAAAAATGAAAAACAAAACACGGATGAAATCAAAACTTTAAAAATAAAATCAGTGAAATGGCTAAGGAGATTCAGAATCTAAACAGAGAAAATGACAAATGATAAAATCAACCAATTGGAAAAGGAGACTCAAAAGCAAAATGAAGACAGCAACTCACTAAAAATTAGAATTGAGTAAGTGTAAGCTAATGACTCTTTGAGACACCAATAAGTAGTCAAACAATAGAGTCAAACACGAAGTCAAACAAGAAGTAGTCAAACAAAGAATTAGTCAAAAGAATGAAAAAATAGAAGAAAAGATGAAATATCTGATTGGAAAAATAACACACCTGGAAAATAGATCCAGGAGAGACAATTTAAGAATTATTGGTCTACCATAAAGACATGATGAAAGAAGGAGCCTGGACAGTATCTTCGAAGAAATTATCAAAGATAACTGCCCAGAGGTCCTAGAACCAGAGGGGAAAATAGTAACTGCAAAAATCTGCTGATCACTCCCTGAAAGAGATTACAAATTGAAAACTCCAGGAAATATTATAGTCAAATTTCAGAATTACAAAGTCAAAGAGAAAATACTGCAAGCAGCCAAAAAGAAACAATTCAAATATAGTGGAACTACAGTCAGGATCACACAGGATCTCTCAGTTTCTACATTAAAAGACAAGAGAAATTGGAATATGATATTCAAAAGGGCAAAGGAGTTGGACTACAGCCAAGAATCAACTACCAGCAAAACTGAACATAATTTTTCAGGCGCAGAGATGGACATTAAACAGAATAAGGGAATTCCAGACCTTCCTGATGAAAAGGCCAGAACTCAAGTAAAATTTGATCTCCAAATACAAAACTCAAGAGAGACAGAAAAAGGTAAACAGGGGGCAAACCTCCTATAAACTTTGTTAATCAATAAGGGCAAATTGTTTGTATTTTTATATGTGATTATATTGTTTTATATATCTTGAGAATAGTATTATGACAATTGAAAGGGATATACATAGACTGTTGGTGTCAGTATAAAATAACTGATGGAATGATAAAAAAAAAACATAATTAAGGGATGTAAAAGGAAGATTCTGAGAGAAGAGGTAAGGCGATAGTAGGAAAGGGTAAATTATACCAAATGAAGAGGCACAAAAACATACTAAAATAGAGGGAAAGACAGGAGGGAGAAGAGCAGTACATGTGCTTTAGTCTCATTGGATTTGGTTTAAGAAGAGAATAGCACACTCTGAAAAGTATAGAAATCAAACTTGTCTCACAGGTAGTAGGAGGGGAAAGGGGAAAGAAAATGGGTGGGTCAGAAGGGAGGGAAGAAGTAGCAAGGGGAAAATGATAAGATAATGGAGGGAAATGAACAGGGAGGGTAAAGTGAGGGAGGTGGTGGTCAAAAGCAAAACTATTTTGAGGAGTGGAAGGGGGAGGAGAGATAAAAGCATAAAAGGTGGAGGGTGGAAACAGGATGGAGAAAAAGGCACAGCTTGTAATCATAGTTGTGAATGTGAATGGGATGAACTCTCCCATAAAACAGAGGCAGATAGCAAAATGAATTAAAAACCATAATCCTACAGTATGTTGTTTGCAAGAAACACATTTGAAAAAGGGGGATACACCCAGGATAAAAGTAAAAGGATGGAGCAGAATATATTGTGCTTCAATTAAAATTACCAAAGCAGGAGTAGCAATCCTAATCTCAGACAAAGAAAAAGCAAAGTTAAATCTAATTAAAAGAGATAAGGAAGGACACTATATCCCGCTAAAAGGCACCATAGACAATGAAACAATATCATTATTTAACATATGTGGCATAGCATGCAAATTCATAGAGTAGTAGTTAAGGGAATTATAGGAAGAAACAGACAGCAAAACCATACTAGTGGGGGAAGTCAACCTCCCCGTCTCTGAATTTGCTAAATTTAACATCAAAACAAACAAGAAAAAAGTTAAGGAAGTAAAAAGAATTTTAGAAAAAGAAGATATGACAGATTTCTGGAGAAAACTGAATGGAGATAAAAAGGAATATACTTTTTCTCAGCAACACATGGCACATACTCAAAAATTGGCCAAGTACTACAACATAAAAACCTCACAATCCAGTGCAAAAAGGCAGAAATGTTCAATGCATCCTTCTCAGATCATGATGCAATGAAAAGTATTTGTAATAAACGACCGTGGAAAGATAAACTAAAAATTAATTGGAAACTAAATCTAATCCTAAGGAAAGAGTGAGCCAAAGAACAAATCATACATACAATTAATAACTTCATTCAAGAGAATGACAATAATGAGACCATATACAAAAACTTATGGGATGCAGGAGAAAACAGTTCTTAGAAGAAGTTTTATATCTCTAAGTGCTTAGATGAATAAAATATATGAAAAGGCGATCAATGAAATGTGCATGCAACTGAAAAAAACTAGAAAAAGAACAAATTGAAAATCCCCAATTAAATACCAAATTAGAAATACTAAAAATCAAAGGAGAGATTAATAAAATTGAAATCGAGAAAAATATTGAACTAATAAATAAAACTAAGAGCTGGTTTTATGAAAAAAAAAAACAATAAAATTGATAAACCCTTTGTCAATTTGTTTAAAAAAAAGAAAGAAGAAAACCAAATTACCAGTACCAAAAATGAAAAGGGTGAATTCACCTCCAATCAAGAGGAAATTAAAACAATAATGAGGGAAGTGGAGGGGGGTGGAGCCAAGATGACAGCTGGAAAGCAGGGACTGTCCTAAAGCTCTCCCTCAGGACCCTCCAAACACCTACAAAAATGGCTCTGAACAAATTCTAGAACTGCAGAACCCATGAAACAGTAGAAGGAAGCAGGGCACCAGCTCAGGACAGCCTGGATGGTCACTGCATAAGGTCTATATCATGGAGCTGAGAGAAGAATGGAGCAGAGGCCAGTGTGGGCTGTGCCTGGACCAACCAGACCAGGAAGCCAGGCAGAACAGGCCCCAGCACTCTGAATCAGTGATCTGTGGCTGTTACTAGATTTCTCAACCAACAAACACCAAAGACAACAGAGAGGGTTTGGCCACCATCATGGGGGAAGCAGAGGTGCTGCAGCTACAGAACTACAGCTGCAGTTGCTTCTGGCCCCAGGCCCACCTGGTGGGAGGAATTAAGTGGTAGATCAAAGCGGGAGTGCAAAGCCTGCTTGGATCTGAGTCGCAGTCCAGATTGGAGGGTCTTGGGGGAGAGAAGCACTGGTGTGGCAGAATTTCCTGTGTAGAAAAAGATCTGAAAACAACAGTGCAACACCTTAAGCTTGGGACAAAGTAATCTCTACTCTACAAACAGTCATAACCCAATGAAAAATTCAAGGGTCAAGTAGTTGGCTGGCAACACAACAAGGCAGCAAAAACAGACTCATATTCAGACTTAGACTTTGGAATCTTTCTTTGGTGATAAAGAAGATCAAAGTATACATCCAGAAGAAGGCAACAAAGTCAAAGAGCCTACATCAAAAGCCTCCAAGTAAAGTATGAACTGGTCTCAGGCCACTGAAGAACTCCAAAAGGAATTGGAAAAGCAAGTTAGAAAAGTAGAGGAAAAATTGGGAAGAGAAATGAGAATGATGTGAGAAAACTATGAAAAACAATTCAATGACTTGCTAAAGGCAACCCAAAAGAATACTGAAGAAAATAACACCTTAAAAATAGACTAACACAAATGGCAAAAGAGCACCAAAAAGCCAATGAGGAGAAGAATGCCTTGAAAGGCAGAAATAGCCAAATGGAAAAGGAGGTCCAAAAGACCACTGAAGAAAATACTACCTAAAAATTAGATGGGAGCAAGTGGAAGCTAGTGACTTTATGAGAAAACAAGATATTATCAAACAGAACCAAAGGAATGAAAAAATGGAAGACAATGTGAAATATCTCATTGGAAAAACCACTGACCGGGAAAATAGATCCAGGAGAGAGAATTTAAAAATTATTGGACTACCTGAAAGCCATGATCAAAAAAAAAAAAAGCCTAGAGATCATCTTTCAAGAAATTATCCAGCAAAACTGCCCTGGTATTTTAGAGCCAGAGGGTAAAATAGAAATGGAAAGAATCCACCATTCACTTCCTGAAAAAGACCCCCAAAAGAAAACTCCTAGGGACATTGTTGCTAAATTCCAGAGCTCCTAGATCAAGGAGAAAATACTGCAAGCAGCCAGAAAGAAACAATTTGAACACTGTGGAAACACAATCAGGATAACCCAAGATCTAGCAGCTTCTACATTAAGGGATAAAAGGGCTTGGAATATGATATTCCAAAGGTCAATGGAGCTAGGATTAAAACCAAGAATCACCTATGCAGCAAAACTGAGTATCATGCTCCAGAGTAAAATATGGATTTTCAATAAAATAAAAGACTTTCAAACTTTCTCAGTGAAAAGACTAGAGCTGAATAGAAAATTTGACTTTCAAACACAAGAATCAAGAGAAGCATGAAAAAGGAAACAAGAAAGAGAAATCCTAAGGGACTTACTAAAGTTGAACTGTTTTGTTTACATTCCTACATGGAATGATGATGTGTATAATTCATGAGACCTCAGTATTAGGGTGGCTAAAGGGAATATACATACATGCATACATACATACATACATATATGTATATATACATATACATAGAAGTCATAGGGTGAGTTGAATATGAAGGGATTATACATAAAAATAATAAAATCAAATTAAAGGATGAGAGAAGAATATATTGAGAGAGGTAGAAAGGGAGAAATAGAATGGGGTAAATTATCTTGCATAAGAGTGGCAAGAAAAAGCAGTTCTGTTGGAAGGGAAGAGAGGGCAGGTGAAGGGGAATGAGTGAATCTTGCACTCATCAGATGTGTCCTGAAGAGAGAATAACATACATACTCAGCTGGGTATCTTACTCCCCAGGAAAGAAGGAGAAAGAAGATAAAAAGGGGGGACAATAGAAGGGAGGGCAGATATGGGGAGGAGGTAATCAAAATCAACACTTTAGAAAAGCGACAGGGTCAAGGGATAAAACTGAGTAAAGGGGGATAGGATAGGAAGGAACAATATGTATTTAGTTTTTCACAACATGAGTATTGTGGAAGGGTTTTACATAATGATATATATGTGGCCCATGTAGAATTGCTTGCCTTCTTAAGGAGGGTGAGTGGGGAGGGAAGAGGGAGAGAATTTGGAACTCAAAGTTTTAAAAACAGATGTTCTATAAAAAAGGTTTTTGCATGGAAACAGGAAATAAGATATACAGGCAATGGGACATAGAAATTTATCTTGCCCTACAAGAAAGTGAGGGAAAAGGGGATGGGGATGAGTGGGGTGACAGATGGGAGGGCTGACTGGGGAATGGGGCAACCAGAATATACGCCATCTTGGAGTGGGGGGAGGGTAAGAATGGGGAGAAAATTTGTAATTCAAACTCTTGTGAAAAACAATGCTGAAAACTAAAAATATTAAATAAATTAAATAAATAAATTTAAAATAAAATTAGATTGGAAATCAGAATCATCTAAAAATGAATAAAAACCAACAAAAGAGTAAAAAAAAATAGATTAGAGCAAGTGGAAGCTAGTGACTTTATGAGAAACCAAGATATTATAAAACAGAACCAAAGGAAAGAAAAAATGGAAGAAAATGTGAAATATCTCATTGGAAAAACCACTGACCTGGAGAATAGATCCAGGAGAGATAATTTAAAAAAAAAAACTCCTAGGAATATTGCCACCAAATTCCAGAGTTTCCAGGTCAAGGAGAAAATACTGCAAGCAACCAGAAAGAAACAATTTGAGTATTGTGGAAATACAATCAGGAAAACACAGGATGTAGCAGCTTCTACATTAATGGATCGAAGGGCTTGGAATATGATATTATTGTGGTCAAAGGAGCTAGGATTAAAACCAAGAATCCCTTACCCAGCAAAACTGAGTATCATGCTCCAAGGTAAAATATGGATTTTCAATAAAATAGAGGCTTTTCAAGCTTTCTCAGTGAAAAGACCAGAGCTGAATGGAAAATTTGACTTTCAAACACAAGAATGAAGAGAAGCATGAAAAGATGAACAAGAATGAGAAATTATAAGGGACTTAGTAAAGTTGAACTGCTATGTTTACATTCCTACATGGAAAGTTGATGTCTATGATTCATGAGACCTTTCTCAGTATTAGGAAACTTAAAGGGAATATAGACAGAGGGCACAGGATGAGTCGAATATGAAGGGATGATATCTGAAAAAATGAAATACATTTAAGAGGTGAGAGAAGAATATATTGAGAGAGGGCAAAAGGGAGAGATAAAATGGGGTAAATTATCTCACATAAATGTGGCAAGAAAAAGCAGTTCTATTGGAAGGGAAGAGGGGGCAGGTGAGGGGGAGTGAGTGAATCTTACTCTCATCGGATTTGGGTATCTTACTACACAGGAAAGTAATGGGAAGGGGATAAAAAAGGGGGGGTTGATAGAAGGGATTGCAGATAGGGGCTGGAGATAATCAAAAGCAAACGCTTTCGAAAAGGGACAGGATCAAACGAGAAAACTGAACAAAGAGGGATAGGGTAGGAAGGGGCAAAATTTATGTGGAAGAACAAAAAGTCCAGAATATGAAGGGAATTAATGAAATGAAATGCTGGGGAAGGTGACCTAGCCATACCAGATATCAAAATGTAGTATATAGCAGCAGTCCTCAAAACTACCTGGTACTGGCTAAGAAACAGAGTGGTAGATCAGTGGAATAGGTTAGGTACACAAGATGTGGAAGTCACCTACTATAGCAATCTAGTCTTTGATAAACCCAAAGAATCCACCTTCTGGGTTAAGAATTCACTATTTCACAAAAACTGCTGGGAAAATTGGAAAATACTATGGCAGAAACTGGGCATAGACCCATATCTTTCACCATTTAGCAAAATAAAGTCAAAATGGATACATGATTTAGGAATAAAGGCTGATACTATAAGCAATTTGGGAGAGCAATGAATAGTTTATCTGTCAGATTTATGGGAAAGGGAAGAATTCCTGACCCAAGAAGAGATAGAGACCATTATAAATTGCAAAATAGATAATTTTGATTATGCTAAACTGAAAAGTTTTTGTATAAACAAAGCCAATGCAACCAAGATTAGGAGGGAAGCAGAAAAATGGGAGGAAGTCTTTACAACCAGTGTCTCTGATAAAGGCCTCATCTCTAAAATACACAGGGAAATGAGCCAAATTTATAGGAATACAAGTCATTCCCCAATTGAGAAATGGTCAAAGGATATGAGCAGGAAGTTTTCAGAGGAAGAAAGTAAAGATATCTATAGGCATATGAAAAAATGCTCTAAGTCACTACTAATTAGAGAAATGCAAATCAAAACATCTCTTAGGTACCACATCTCTCCTGTCAGATTGGCTAAAATGACAAAACAGGAAGATGATAAATGCTGGATAGGATGTGGGAAAATTGGAACATTGTCACATTCCTGGTGGAGTTGTGAACTGATCCAGTCATTTTGGAGAGCAGTTTGGAATTATGCCCAAAGGGCTATAAAAATGTTCATACCCTTTGACCCAGCAATACCATGTCCAGGACTATATCCCAAAGAGATAACACAAGTGGCAAAGGGACCTGTATGTACAAAAATATTTATAGCTGCTCTTTTTGTGGTGGCAAAGAATTGGAGATTAAGGGGATGCCCATCAATCAGGGAATGCTGAACAAGTTGTGGTATGTGAATGTAATGGAACACTATTGTGCTATAAGAAATGGGGAAGATATAGACTTCATAATAACCTGGAAAGACCTACATGATCTGATGCTGAGTGAGAGGAGCAGAACCAGGAGAACATTGCACACAACCACAGATATATTGATCCTGTGATGACTAACTTTGATAGACTTGCCTCTCTTCAGCAATACAAGGCTCAAAGACAGCTCCAAAGGACTCATGGTGGAAAAAGCTAGCCACATCCAGCGAAAGAAGTGTGGAGTCTGATCGCAGACTGAGGCAAATTATTTGCTCTCTCTTTTTTTCCTCTTTTTTTGGTTTTGTTTCTTCTCTCTCAGGATTCATCCTATTGGCCATAATTCTTCTTTGCAACTTGACTATTGTGTAAATAAGTTAAATGTGAAGGTTTATGTAGAATCTATATTGCAATGCATGCTGTCTTGTGGGGAGAGGTAGGGGAGGAAAGGGAAGAAAATTTGAAACTGAAGAACGTGTAAAACTAAGTGTGGTAAACTAAAAATAAAAAATCTAATTAAAAAGTAGGAGAGCACTTGCACTGAAGCTACTCAACTCTTCAGGGACTGAGGAAAGTTCCCTCAAAAAATCTCCTCCTATCCCGACTTTTCCTCTTTGTGTGTCTCCACTAACATACTATATATTATCCCCATGTTTTTTAACCAAATGATCCATATATCCTTATTTTGCCTCAAACAAAGTTGCCAAGGATTAGAGATGAGGATTAAAATTAGTAATAACAGAAAGACAAATTGTTCTCTCTTTGTTACAAATTTCTGTAATTGGGGAATCTGAATTATTTTGCTTGTACTAACATCTTTTTTATTTTATGTAAACTCCATAAAACATCAGAAAAAGAGCCATGACAGTGTGGGGTCCAGTATATTACATCTAAAAGTGAACTAGTTTTTGAAACAGTGTATGGCCAGTGAAATGTCTAGTCTCTTTTTGAGAAACTTGCGAACTCTACATGAAATAGATTTTAATTCCACTCCTTCCCAAATGGAGGAGGACACAAAAAGGACTCAGAACCTTCCCCTACACAAGCCAAGAGTTACATATATTTTGAATTAGAGCAGTGGAAGACTGGAACAATAAATAAATAAGACTACTTTGCTTTTTAAGGTATATAAGCAGGGGGAAATGCATTCTCCTTGCTTATTCATATTGTAATCTCTATTCAAATATCTAGAAGATAACTGAAAAAAATATAAACCTTATTTTGGGAACTTCAATGAATAAGGACAAGTCCAGCTAGGTACAAACAATTGTAGTTAAGAAGTGGTATGGCATTATATTTGAAATCAAGAAACTGGACCTACAAAGTTAATTAAATGCAAATTTTGTAAGTGATTTGTAAATTATTTCTACAAGGTCTATAGACCAGCATAGTACTCAAAACTGATTTAATAAAAAAAAAAAAAACTTTTTATACCAATACAGGAAAAAACATATTTATCTTCCCTCTCTAAAGTACAACAATTTAAATCCCAAGACTATTGGATCCTCCCTCAAAGGATCTTATAAAGGTAATAATACTTTGGGTTTAGTAGAAATTGTTTCCACAAGAATATTTAACTCCCATTAAAGTGTTCATTTGGTTAATGCTAAGAATGGTTCATTGTTACTAGTGAAATACATGCAATAGAAGATTGCAGCTTATTAACCATCTTTCCTTCTGGATAACTCTTCCTACTTTTTATTTTGTATTAGCAGATGTTGAACTGATTGATAGCAAATACACACAAATCATCTCAAACAAATGCATCTAGTTCATAAGTGCTACTCTCAAAAAATGAAATATATTTGGTCATTGTATAATACAAGACAGCGACAACAACAATAATACTAGAATTTTTACTCCAGAGACCTTATGAACCAGGGCACTTGTGTTTGTGACTGAACATTTAGTTTTTTCATTTTTATAACTCCTTGGACCCAGACTAATGGTGTAATTCAGAGGTATTCCTAGGCCTGGGGCCAGAACTAGAGTAATAGGTAATTAAGCAACATTGAACGAGAACAACAATGAATAAATAAAAGTACAACAAAAGATAAGTAATGTCATTATGTGGTTTTCTAAGTCAACATGCAGTCTGCAGTGATCCTTATGTAAGGTTTAGTGTCTCTATTTTTATTTGAGTTGAACAATACCTTCTCTTTTGTGGTAAAGGGGATGGATCTATCATTTATAAAGAAGAAACAAGGTGTCTAGTAAATGATTATTGCTTTAAATCATTACCAAGACAGCCTGTGTATGTTGGATTCATATAAGTTTAAACATACCTGCATATATATTTTTAAGTATATATTTATATTTATATGAATCCAAGTCACATGACTCAGGTAAACAGAATTATTGGGTACTCAACAGCGCTGTTATATTCATTCAGGAACTGATAATGGCTTTTTGACATATATAGTAATTCACTGAATAGCAAGGACTCAAAGCAAAGCAGTACATTAAAAATGAAGAAAGTAGACTATAGTGGAAAAAGCAAGTACCGTACTAGGATTGAAGTCAAGAAACCCAGAGGTTTGCATCCTCTGACTCATAAAGGAAACTTGGGGAAATCATATAAACAGGCCATGTATGACTTTTTTGTCATTGATAAAATGTCAAATAAGACATGTTCCTACACAAATTCCTGGTGCATTTCATTGGATTCCTCCTAACTAGCTGACATTGAACTTTTAATGAACTGAATCTTTGATTCTGGCCCTTTAAGCCATCTGTCCTAAATCCATCTAATCTTTATCATCTAAAATCAGATGTGGGAAATATGCAGCCACAACACTCCTGTGCATGGCCTGAATGAGATTAAAGTGTAATTAGGATCTATTTAACAAAATATAAAGATTCAACATAACACAAATAATGTTAACAAGTAGTTTTCTAAGTCAATGAACGGCCCGCAGGGATTCTTACATTTCATCCCCTCACTTTACATTTGATTTTTACACCACTGATGTAATGTACATCTCTTCTCCATAGGACTAAGATATTTTATCTAATGTTTTGGTAGAGTACAAGTAAATGATATCTTCAGAATTTTCCTGATGTATTACTTTAGAATTTCTCTCTGCAAAATGAAATAACTTTAGTCAGATATGACATGTTCTTGATGAAACCATGTTGGATCATTGCAATTACCATTTCCTTTGCAAGATGTTCATTACACATCTTTTAAATGATATCTCCTAGACTTTCCTAAACATTTAAATGAAGTTCAGTGTTTATAATTTGCAGATTTTGCTTCCCAAACCCAGTTTGAAAATTGGGGCAACACTGAATTTATTCTAGTTTTGGAGTATCTATCCTGTTCTTCACAGATATCTCAGCAATCACATCTGTCATTTATTTCAGGACAGTAGTTCATCTTGTCAAATCAACTTGAATTCATAAAGTATAAGTAGGCACTTTGTTGCTATCTTCATGTCTATCTTGGTTGTTAGTTATAGGTTAATAATGGTTCTGTAATTTCCAGTTCAAGGCTGATTCTTTAGGGCTGGGAAAATAGGATCAAAATGAGTTGAACAACTCTTCCTTCTCTCTATTCATTATCATTATCCAGTGTCCTCCAACTGAGCACCTTCCTCTAATATGGCTTTTGAAAAGTACGTGTTTTGGGCCTTGACCTCTCTCATCAGCTTTAGCTCATTCCAAATTTTTGCATTCTTTACATTGTTTTCATAGATCCATAGTTTGCTATCACATATATGTTCTTGTCTTTGCTTCTAAATTCTGCATGTTTCTTTTAGGAGAAAAAATATTGAAAAGGATATAAATGTTTTTTCTATTTCAGTTCATGCCTGGAACCAAATTCTCACTCTAATGGGAAAGACCTGTGTAGAAAGAACACAAAGTGTAGAGAGGCCTATCTGTGAAGATGGCTGCCATGTGGTTTGAAATGAGTCTTTTTCTTCGTTACCCTACTTTTCTCCCAGGAAGACTTTCTTTCTTCCTGGGAGGAGAATCAGGAATTTGGAGCTAGAGGCCACTCTGCTCTCCTCAAAGAGAAGGGATACTGGGCTACCCTCTTTATGTCTATATGTCTGCTTCCCTACATATCTTTAGTCTAGGGGATACGGTTGGATTCAATCTAACTTCTGATTACTTTGTCTTTATTGGGGGAAGCAGATCCCTAATTTCTACATCTAAAGCCTGACCCCTTTCCCCTAATATGCCAGTTCCACAATAAATACACAAACTGAACAAGAATGAGAACCATCCAAATCATAGTAGAAATCAGAGAAGGAACAAGACGTCCTCACACCTGCCCCTGGCGCAAGATTACTCAGCTCAACCCACAGAGTTCTTGTTATTTATTCTTGAAGAGGAAATAATGTTCTAGATCCCACCAAAGGAGTAACTCCACACACTCTTTAGTTTACCAAGCTGTAGATAAGTAAATGATAGAGACTTCCAGCTCCTCTCATGTATTCCCAGAATCTTTCTCTTTAGCAACTTGAAGTAAGGTTTACATTGAAACTTGAAGAATCCCTAAAGAGGACTGAAAGAGACTGGGGTGCTCTCGCTCTTGTTAATTCTGCCCCACTTTTCACATATGGCAGGGCATTCATCTCCACAAATAAAGTGAGTCCCATACCAATGGCCTTGGGACAAGGACTACACCTCTACCATATAGTACTTTGTTTAGATTCTCAATGTGTCAGAAATATGTGAAAGATGTTCTTAAGGAAATCTCAGGTCTTATTATTACCAAAAATGACTGAGAAAATATTAATAATTATTTAAATATACTTCTTATCCCAACTAATAATAATCGGTATGTGTATAGAGGGTATGCTTGATTAATGTATGAAAAGGAAACAGGCAATATTTTGCAAGTTATAGTATGCCAGGTTAGATCTTTTCAGTTACCCAATTGTTTGAATCATATAAGGAATATTAATTTTCACAGGTTTTTTGCTTATGGTTATAACCAAAATCATTTGCATTGTTACAGACATCTCGCATACACATATCATTAGAACACAAAATTCCTTGAAAAGTATACTTTGACTATCATTTAACAATTACCATAAAGTAACACATAAAATAGGGAGGCACAAAATGGAGAGATATAAACTTGCCCAAGGGGTTTATCTATATTATGGTAGATATCTAGAATACCTCAAATTGAGGACAGATTTGAAGTCTTTCAGTTGCTTTCTGCTTTTGTAAGATTAATTGCTGATTGCATCAAGACCCAGAACACTTAAAAGTCCACTAAATGATATCTCCTTATTTAAAAAGATTTGACCAGACTAGGCTTTGTAATTGGATGAATAACCCTTAGAGTTGATTTTCTCAATGCATATATCGTGGATAGTCCTTGTACATGGATAATGAACATGGCTCAAAATAGAACAGGAAGGAGAGACTGAGCTGGGTTACCTATGGGAAATTTTGCAACAATTTTGATTGCTCAAAGCATCTTCTTAAAACAGAGACCTATCTTCAAGTTGGGGTGACTGGATGGCATAGTGGATAATATGCTGGGCTTGAAATCAGGAAGACTCATCTTCCTCAGTTCAAACATGGCCTCAGACACTTACTGGGTATCTGATTGTGGTCAAGTAACAAGCCAGTTTGCCTCAGTTTCCTCATCTGTACAGTGAGCTGGAGAAGGAAATGGCAAACTACTTTAGTATTTTTGTTAAGAAAACCAAAAAAAGGTTCATGAAGAGTCAGACATGATTGAAAATGAGTGAACAACATTTAAAAAAATAGAATCAATATACTTTTGGCAGTCATCACAGATGATATAAGAACCCTAAGAAGCGAACTAAAATTAATGGAAAAAATAAATTTAGACAATTTGAAAGATAAGAAATAAACTGATAATAACCATTAATGATGAAAATAACCCAAAGGAAAAGATATAGAAAGAGAAATCTCATTTAAAATTACTACATAATGCATAAAACATTGGGAGTCTACCTTCTAAGATATACATGAGAATTATGTAAATTCAATTACAAAAGAGCTGTTTATAGAAATAAAGATAAGTATAAATAATTTGAAAAAAATATTTCTTGTGTATGGATAGGAAGAGCCAATATACTAAATATGAAAATATTTTCTAAATTAATTTATATATTCAATTCCATGCCAATCAAACTTCAGAAAAATTGTTTATAGAACTAGAAGACATGACAAAATCCATATGGAGATTTAAAAAATGTCAGGAATTATGAGAGATAATTAATTGAAGGGAAGGGGGGCTTAGCAGTGCCAGATCTCAAAGGACACCACACATCAGTGATTATCAAATCTGTTTTTTAAAGGTTACAGAGATATCAATTAAGTGGAAGAAATAAAGTATACTACATACACAAGGAAATGTGGCTACTACTTTAGCATTTATTAAACAGAAAACCTCAAGCTACTGGGATAAGTACTCATTATTTCACAAAAATTGCTGGGAGTGTGGTAGAAAATGGGTTTAGATTATTACCTAATGCATTATAATAATATCAGTTCTTCACATGATTTAGATATGAAGATCATATCATAACTAAGGGAAACATGGAAATATGTACATATATATGCATGCGTATGCATGTGTGTATGTGTGTGTGAATGTATGTGTGTGTGTCTCAGATTTTTGGTTAGGAGAAAAGTTCATAGACAAGAAAGAGAGAGGGTCACAGGAGATTAAAATCATAGGTTTGATTACATAAAATGTCTAAAAGTACACAAACAAATCTAATAAAAATAAGATTAGAAGGTAAACAAGAGAGGGCAGAGCCAAGATGGCAGCTGGAAAGCAAGGGCTTGCTTAAGCTCCCCGCCCAAATCCCTCCAAACACCTGTAAAAATGGCTCTGAACAAATTCTAGAGCTGCAGTACTCACAAAATATTAGAGGAAAACAGGTCTCTAGCCCAGGAGAAACTGGATGGTTGCCAGGAAGTGTCTATCACACAGTGCTGGGAGTGGAGCTCAACTCAGCGTGGGCCACACCAGGACAGACCAGACCAGGAGTCACCCAGCCAGAACAGGCCTTAGGGCCATGAATCATTGAGCTTTAGCAGTTACGAGAGTTCTCAATCCACAAACACAAAAGTGCAGGTTAAGGGGAAACTTCTGGATTGAGTACAGAGTGGTCTGGCCGCCAGCCCTGGGGGTAGCAGAGGTTGTGCAGTGGTGGCAGTGGCAGCAGCAGGAAGCTCCTGAGGCTGTTTCCAGAGCTCCAGCATCAGATGCTTCCAGAGTCCCCAGCTCAAATGGTGGAAGGAATCTAGCAGCAGATCAGAGTGGGAGCGCAAGGAGCACTTTGTTGGCACAAAGGCAGGTTCTCTGGCTGTGCCCTGCTTAGATCTGGATTGCAGTCCAGGCTAGAGGTTCTTGGTGGAGAAGGAGTACTGCTGTGACAGAGCCTAGGATGATTGGTGGGGTAGAAGTAGCTCTGAAAACAGCAGTGCTTGGACCCCAAAGCTTGGGACAAAGTATTCTCTACTCTACAAGCAGTCTTACCCTGACAAAAAACTCAAGAGTCAAGTAGTTGGCTGGGAACATGAACAGGCAGTGAAAATGAACTCAGACTCAAACTCAGACTCAAACTCCAATTCTAGATTCCTTTTTTGGTGATAAAGAAGATCAAAACTTACAGACAGAATTCAACAAAGTCAAAGAGGCTACAACAAAAGCCTCCAAGAAAAATAGGAACTGGTCTAAGGCCATTGAAGAGCTCAAAAAGGATTTGGAAAAGCAAGTAAGAGAAGTAGAGGAAAAATTGAGAAGAGAAATGAGAGTGATGCAAGAAAACCATGAAAAAAAAGTCAACAACTTGCTAAAGGAGACGCAAAAATGCTGAAGAAAATAACACCTTAAAGAATAGGCTCACCCAAATGGCAAAAGAGCTCCAAAAAGCCAATGAGGAGAAGAATGACTTGAAAGGCAGAATTAGCCAAATGGAAAAGGAGGTCCAAAAGACCACTGAAGAAAATACTAGCTTAAAAATTAGATTGGAGCAAGTGGAAGCTAGTGACTTAATGAGAAATCAAGATATTATCAAACAGAACCAAAGGAATGAAAAAATGGAAGAGAATGTGAAATATCTCATTGGAAGAACCACTGACCTGTAAAATAGATCCAGGAGAGATAATTTAAAAATTACTGGACTACCTGAAAGCCATGATCAAAAAAAG
>CM053625.1:202297510-202312705 GCA_028646595.1 Phalanger gymnotis
CTTCTTTGTCACCAAAGAAGGACTCCAGAGTCTGAGACTGAATCTGGGTGTGTTTTCTCTGTCTGGCCATGTTCCCAGACAACTTACTTAACCCTTGAGTTTTTCAACGGGGTGTGACTAAAGAGTTCTATGTTCCACGCTTGGGCGGATGTGCTGCCTCACCAGCACTCCTCCTTCCCCAAGAGCCCCCTACCTGGAGTGGGCTTAAATCTTCAGCAGGCTCTGCACTCCTGCTCTGTTAATTCCTCCCACCAGGTGGGCCTGGGTCCAGAAGCAACTGCAGCTGAATTTCTAAAGCTGCCCCACCTGCGTTGCCTCAGGGGTGGAAGCCGAACCGCAAACTCCGTCCCGTCCCGCAGCTTTTCCCACTAACCTTCTGTGTAGTCTTTGCTGTTTGTGGGTTGTGTGGTCTGGTAGATGCCACAGCTCAGTAACTCAGCATGCTAGGGCACTCTCGGCTCCACTCCTGGTCTTGTCAGTCTGCGGTCTGCTGCGCCACGCTGCACACCGGCTGCGTGCGCTGTGCTCTGCTTGGCTCGGCTCAGCTCCGCACCCCTCAGCTGGGGGCTGGGAGTTCCGTTTGAGACAGACCTTACCCCGAGACCATCCAGGCTGTCCTGGGCTGGAGCCCTGCTTCCCTCTGGCACTTTGTGGGTTCTGCAGTTCTAGAATTGGTTCAGAGCCATTTTTTTATAGGTTTTTGGAGGGACTTGGTGGGGAGCTCACGGCAGTTACTGCTTTCCAGTCGCCATCTTGGCTCTGCCCCCTGAATTGCTTGACTTCTTAAGGAGGGAGGATGGGTGGGAAGGGAAGAGGGGAGAGAGTTTGGAACCGAAAGTTTTAAAAACAGATGTTCAAAAACAAAAAAAGTTTTTTGCCTGCAACTAGAAAATAAGATACACAGGCAATGGGGCATAGAAATTTATCTTGTCCTACAAGAAAGGAAAGGAAAAGGAGATGGGAAGGGAGTGGGGTGATAGAAGGGAGGGCAGACTGGGGAAGAGGGCAAGCAGAATATAAGCCATCTTGGAGTGGGGGCAAGGGCAGAAATGGGGAGAAAATTTATAATTCAAACTCTTGTGAAAATCAATGCTGAAAACTAAATATATTAAATAATAAACTGAAAAAAAATAAAGTTGTTAATTATTTCAACTAGATTTTTGGTTGATTCTGATTATCCAAGTATACCATCACATCATCTGCAAAGAGTAATTGTTCTATTTCCTCATTGCCTTTTAGGGTTCCTTCAATTTCTTTTTTTCTTCTCTTACTGACATAGCTAGTATTTCCAGTAAAATATTGAATAATAGTGATGATAATGAGCATCCTTGCTTCACCTCAATTTTATTGGCAAGACTTCTAGATTATCCACATTACAGATAATGCTTGCTGATGGCTTTAGATAGATATTACTTACCATTTTAAGGAAAGCTCTACTTATTCCTGTGCTCTCTCGTGTTTTTAACAGGAATGTGTTGCATTTTGTTAAAGGATTTTTTACATCTACTGAAATAGCCATATGATTTCTCTTGGTTTTTTTTTTTTATATTCAGTTATTCTGATAGTTTTCCTAATGTCGAACCAGCCATGCCTTCCTCTTATAAATCTTATAAATCCTCTTATAAATATAGTGTATGATCCTTGTGATATATTGATGCAGTCACATTACTAGTATTTTATTTAAATTTATTGCTTCAATTTTCCTTAGGGAAATTGATTTATAGTTTTCTTTCTGTTTTTGTTCTTCTTGGTTTAGTAGCAGCACCATATTTGTGTTGTTAATGGAATTTATTAAGATTCCTTCTTTGCCTATTTTTCCAAATACTTTATATTGTATTGGAAAAATCATTCATAGAATTCCCTTGTGAATCTTTTTTTTTCCCCTAGGGGCAGTTCATTGATGGTTGTTAAATTTCTTTTTCTAAGATGGGGTTGTTTAATTATTCTATTTCCGCTTATGTTAATCTGAGCAATTTATATTTTGTAAATATTCACCCATTTTGTTTAGATTGTCAGATTTATTAACATATAATTAGGCAAAATAGAGGTTAATAATTAATTTAATTACCTCTTTATTGGTGATGAATTCATCCATTTCATTTCTGATATCAGTAATTTGTTTTTTTCTTTCTTGTTTTTAATCAAATTAACAAACTGTCAATTTATTTTATTTTTTCATAGTACCAGTTTCTAGTTTTATTTATTAGCTCAATGATTTTCTTACTTTCAATATTGTTAGTCTCTCCTTTGACTTTTAGGATTTATAATTTGATGTTTAATTAGGAATTTTTAATGTGTGTTTTTTTAGTCACATGCCTAATTCTTTGGTTTGCTTTGTTCCTCTATTTTATTAATGTGAGCATTTAGATATATAATTTTTCCTCCTAAGTACTGCTTTAGATATATCTCATAAATTATGGTACATTCTCTAATTTTTTTTTTCATTTTCTTTAATGAAACTATTGATTGTTTGTATGATTTGTTTTTTACCCAATCATTCTGTAGGGTTAGATTATTTAGTTTCTAATTAATTTTAGTCTATCCTTACATGGACTTTTGTTGAGTATGATTTCTATTGCATTATGATCCAAAAAGGATGTATTTAATAGCTCTGCCTTTCTACATTTCATTACAAGGCTTTTATGCCCAATTACATTTTTAATTTTTGTGTAGGTGTCATGTACCATTAAGAAGTTATATCCCTTTCTATCCACAGTTTTCTCCAGAAGTCTATTATATATTACTTCAAAAAATTCTATTCACTCCTTTAACTTGTTTCTTGTTTATTTTATTTTTGGGTTAGATTTATCTAGTTCTGAGAAAGAAAAATTTGTAGTAATCCACTAATATAGTTTTACACTCTATCTCCTTTTGTAACTCATTTAACTCCCCCTTTAAAACTTGGTTGCTATATCATTTGGTGCATATAAGCATAATATTCATATTACTTCATTATCTATAGTAACTTTTTATCCGGATGTGGTTTTTAGCTTATTTCTTTTAATCAGTTATGTTTTTGCTTTTGTTTTATCTAAGGTCATGATTGCTTCCCTTGCTTTTTTTCTATTACTTCAAGTGAAACATGGTAGATTCTGCTATATTCCCTTACCTTTATTCTGCGTGTTTCTCTCTGCTTCAAAAGTGTTTCTTATAAACAACATATTGCAGGATTCTGGCTTTTAATGAAGTCTGTTATTGACTTCTGTTTTATTAATGAGTTCATACCACTCACATTCACAGTTATGAATATCAACTGTATATTTCCCTCCATACTGTTATCTCCCTGTTTATCCCACCTCTCTCATTTCACTCTGTCCCTCCTCCCCAATGTTTTGCTTCTGACCACTGGTTTCCCCAATCTTCTCCCCAATCCCTCCCTTCTATCACCACCACACTATTCTCTGTAGGGGTCTCTCTTACCCCATACTCCCAGGCCTTTGCCCAGCAAAGGCCTGATCTCGCGGGCAATGAATGAGGCGGGAAGCAAAGATGGTTAACAGCTCCATTTAATTAAGTCAGTGACCAGATTTTTATAGCCTTTATTACATAGTACTAGGACTGCCTTGGTCCGCCTACTCTCCGCCTATTCTCCTCCCCTTTCTTTCCCGCGCTCTCCCCATGATTCACCTGTGCACAGGTAAATCCGGAAAAGAACCGGGTACCACGTTGCCAACAAGGGTGAGACCCTTCCTCCAGACTCCATCTTGTTCCTCCCATACCTCAGAGCCCTGAGGCTATCTCAGCTGGTTCTGGGCGTGGAGGTCCAACGATAGCTAGGGTAGGCTCTAACTCCTCCCGTTACAATTCTCTTTCTCTCTACTTCTTTATATGGTAAAATAGATTTCTATATGTAGCTGAGTATATACGTTATTCCCTTTTTGAGTCAATTCCAATGAGAGTATGGTTCAAGCTTTGCTCGCCTCTCCGTCTCTCATTCCACAGTACATGTCTTTTGTACCTTTTCGTATGAGATAATTTGCCCCATTCTACCTCTTCCTTCCCTCTTTTTTCAGTGCAATCCTCTTCCTCACTCATTTTAAATATCCATTTTACCCCATGTTTCTAGGATATCTAGGCAACTTTCCTTGATAATTTCTTAAAATATAATGTCCAGGCTCTTTTTTTTTTTTCATCATAGCTTTCAGATAGTCCAATAATCCTTAAATTATTTCCCCTTGATTTATATTCCATGTTAGTTGTTTTTTTCTGATGGAATATTTCATGTTTTTTTTTTCATTCTTTTTATGTTATTTTATTGTTTATTAATGTCTCATGGAGTCATTAGCTTCAATTTACCTAATTCCAATTTCTAAGGAATTTTTTTTTCCTGAGTTTTGTAGCACCTTTTCCATTTGTCAAGTCTACTTCTTAAGGAGTTAATTTCTTTAGTGAGTTTTCATACATCCCCCCTGCTCCTTTTTTGTGCTTCCTTTACCAAGCTATTGACTCTTTTTTCCCGTGAGTCTCTTGCATCAGATGAATTTCTTTCCCCCATTTTTTCTTCTATCTCTTTTATTTGATTTTTAAAATAGTTTTTGAGTTCTTTTAGGACCTGAGACAATTCACTTTTTTTTTCTTTGAAGCTTCACATGTAGCCATTTTGACATTTTGTCCTTTCCTCAGTTTATGTTTTAATCTTCCCCATCATTCTAGTAACTTTCTATGCTAAAGTTGCTTTTTTCCCCTCAGTTTCCAGTCTATTTCATGACTTTTAATTTTATAATATAGTTAGACTCTGCTCATAGAGCTGAAAGACCACTGTACCAAATTTCTTGCATCAGGGGTATGGAGCATCCCTACTGGCTAGCCTTATCTGAGGTTGGTGGTGCTCATTGCTAGACTGCTTGAACTGTGGCCTGGGGCCTCTCTGCTGTCCTGTGACATGTTCTGTAGCCTTACCGATGACTTCTTGGCATGCATTCTGATTCTGGCTTTCCAGGAGCCACCTGCTTTGGCTTGCACTCCTCTTCTTGGTGAAACAGTACTTTCCTGCCAAATTTCTAAGTTGTCTTGGGCTAAAAAATTTGTTTCCTCTTGTCCTTGGTTCTGCCACCACAGAATTCATTTTGAGGCATTATTTTAGAGTTCAGTAGAGGTAAATTTGGGTGAGTTCAGGTGAGTTGCTGCTTTACTCTACCATGCTGGCGCAACCCATCTTTTTAAAACTTTCTTTATTTTTCTTGTTTTTACTTTTGTCTTTATTTTTTTTACAACATGACTAATATGGAAATACATTTTGAATAACTGCACACATATAACATATATTAAATTTCTTTCCTTCTCAAGAAAGGGGCAGGGGAGGAAGAAATGAAGGAAGGAAGAGAATTTGGAACTCAAAATTAAAAATATATATATTAAATATTTTTACATGTACTTTGGAAAAAATATCATTAAAAATTATGGTGTATCACCTCCCACCCCATATGGTTGTGTGTGTGTGTGTGTGTGTGTGTGTGTGTGTGTGCATGTATCATTTATATCGTGACTGAAAATGAAGCCAAATTCAAAGTGGGAGAGCTAAGTTCATGAGGTAGGTAATATCCAAGCCAACTTTCTCCTCTATTAAATATTTACTTTTTTCTATTGGTGAGAAAACTATCTTTTTATTGAGCCACATAACATCAAGAGTCTAGGCAACTTGTGGTGAGCTATTTTTAGTATATTAAAATAATATCACAAGATTACTGTCCTTTCATTTTTTTTGTTGCATCCTAGTCCAGACTTACTTTATTGTCAGCTGTTTACTCTTTCTTGCTTATAGCATCACATTTCTTATCCTTTTTCTATGTTAATAAATCTTTTTTTTTTTCTTGGTTAATGAGTCATTCCTCAATGCCTTTTCTAATTAAAAAAGATAAAAAAATATTCGACAAGGATGAAACATGGTTTCAATATAAAAACTAATTAATGATGAATGAGTGAAATTCTTCACCAACAGAATTTACCTTATCTTGGTTAGAAGTTTCTCTTTAAGCATACATTGTATATTGAAGAGAAAACACTTTTCTTTGTGAATATTTAGAGATTGACTAAATAGGCATGTTTAATTGGAGAACATTAAAGGAAGATACTTTCCAAGGACAATTTCATTCTCTTTACAATAGGCTCATGCTTTAGGTAGCATACACACCCATACACACACAGAGACACAGATATAAATGTATGTACATTTATGATACATATGATACATGAGATAATTTTCATTTCGAGTGAATTTTAAAGTCTATTAATTTTTTTAATGCTCAAATTTTGTATAAGTATCTTGTTGTGAATTTGAAAGTAATTTGAATTTGAAAGGTAAGTTTACAGTATTTCACAGTTTGGGAATGTAAGCACCATGAGGGCAGGGCCTAATTAATTTTTGTTTTTGTACTGTCTCCCAGAGAGATCTGATAGTTGATTTTTTTCTTTACGTTTTCCAGATCTATGCTTCTGTGTGACATATTGACCATATCTACATTATGTTTCCTATACTCTGGATATATTTCTTTCATTTCCCCCCAAGCAAAACTTTGGAATTCACACCTGTGATGATGGCCTCTGAAAAGTGATTGTACTTTACATATATTAAATTATTTGATCATCATGGCAATTCCATGAGGTATGTTTTATAATTATCCCCATTTTACATACAAGGAAATTGCGGCTCTAGAGTTTTCTTGATTCAAAGTCCAATGTTACATTTATTTCACTCACTGCACCACCTTGCTGCCACCTCAGTGTAAGGCCCTTGACTATTTTATTTTTATCCCTGAAAAAAAGCTTAGTACTAAATGCTTACTAAATTCTCTCTCTCTCTCTCTCTCTCTCTCTCTCTCTCTCTCTCTCTCTCTCTCTGTTTCTCTCTGTCTCTGCCTCTGTCTCTCTCTGTCTCTCTGTCTCTCTCTCTCTCTTTCAACAAAACTCTGTTTCTGTCACTTAATAGGTAGTCAACCAAGTTTTGGTTAATTGGTTAAATTCCTTTCCAGAGTAAATAACTCACCTATATTTCCTTGAACCTCAGAAAGACTGTATATGACCTGTAACCTGCCTATTCTCCCACTACTTTTCATATATGTATTATAATACCCCCAAACTGAAGATCTCTCGTTCCTTTTATTTACTTATTTTCTCTGCATTTGTATAAATTGTTCTCACTGCAATACCATCTTTCAAACACATACTTCTATGCATCCCTATCCCATTCCTCATTCAAAAACCAGCTCAATTATGAACTTTTTAAATAAGCTTTCTTTAATTCTGCTTGCCAGTCTCAATATTATATTTGGAGATAATTTCTCCTGATTCTGAATTACTACAACAGTTTGTATTTCTCTTATCTCACACATTCTACCTTATATTAATATTTATCTGTATACATATCTTGCTTCTCCTAGATAATGTCCTTTGTTAGGGTGTGGACTTTGTTTTAGTTTACATTTTCTGTTTCTTTTATAGCTCTAAATATATTTTAGATGTAATAAATTAAAAACACATAGTAATACATGTCTACACTATAATCATAATTTAGGGGGCCATCACTACACCAAATTCCACCTCCATGATCCCTGCCCCCCAGATTTCTATCTAGGTCAATGAGTCATCCAATCTCTGACACCTCCCTTCCCAAAAAAAATTGATCATCTGCTCTTTTGTTCCAACTTCATTTGTCAATGATTTAAACAGTTTAATTTGATAGCAAAATAAAATAATTAATTGGATATGATAGAGGATGCACATATTCAGTAACTGTAACAATCCTCTTTGAATGCATAAATGCTTTCCTTTTTTTTTTTTAGAATTTATTGCTAGAAGGGCCATCTTCAATGCCCTAGACACAGAAGAAGAATAGGAGAGTGAGCTAATAAGAATGTCAATGTGTTGTAATAGAAACTCTGTCTCTGTCAAATGGAAATTGGACATTGGATATTATATCAGTCTTCTTATCAACAAGCAATCCTTAGTCACTTACTATGTGCCAGACACATGGTTGAGAAATAAAAAAATGCATATTTGTATATATGTTTGTTTGTGTGTATGTGTGTATACACACAGGACAGAGTACTTGAAAGTGACATCAAAGGGAAGGCATTGGAAAGGGGGAGGCAGTGAGGAAAGGTGGGAATTTCCCCAGTATTACCATTTCCTCCCCTCTTCAAGAATCATACTATATGCCAAATGATATTTCAAAAAAAAAGAAAAGAAAAAGAAGAAAAAAATCAGCAAGCTGTGCAATCCATTAGAATAGTCTGAAAATATGTGGAATACACTAATAAGGGGGAAGGGAATAAATATTTATATAACTTCTAATATGTGCCAGGAAATGCATTATTTACTTTTTTAAATTTATTTATTTTTTTAGTTTTAGTTTACAACACTCAGTTCTACATAATTTTGAGTTCCAGATTTTCTCCCCTCCCTCCCCTTCTCCCTCCCCAAGATGGCATGGAATCTCTTATAACTTCCATGGATAACTTCACATTGAATTAATTTACACACTAGTCAAATTATGGAGAAGAATTATAACCAATGAAATGAATCATGAGAAAGAAGAAACAGGACTAAAAAAACAACCAACCCAAAAACAAAAACAAAAGAGAGAAAAAGAAAAAAAAAAGTGGAAAAAAAGGCTAGCATGAAGTGTGCCTAAATCTGCATTCATACTTCATAGTTATTTCTCTGGATGTAGATAGCATTCTCCATCGTGAGTCCTTTGGAGTTGTCTTTGTATCTTGTGTTGCCGAGACGAGCAAAGTCTGTCAGGGTAAGTCCTCACAGAATCCATGTATCTGTGGTTGTGTATAATGTTCTCCTGGCTCTGCTCTGCTCACTCAGCATTATGTCGTGTAGGTTTTTCCAGGTCATTATTATTTACTTTTTATATGTATTATTCCAATTTATACTCTCAAGAACCCTGGAAATTTTTATTATTATTTATGTTATTACTATCCCCATTTTGTAATTGCAGAGACTGAGGCAAGCAAAGGTTAAGTGACTTGCCCTTAGTTATATAGCTAGTAAGTTTCTGAGGCCAAATTTGAATTCATGTCTTTCTAACTCTATGCCCAGCACTCTATTAATGGCACCACCAACTACACTCATGGATTTCTTACCTCTGCAAAGGGCCCAGTGAAAGGGAATGGTGCAGCAAGGAACAACTCTTCTAATATTTCTTCTTCAAATCATGATTGTTCTTTATAATTTTATACTTATTTATTTTTTATTTTTTGTGTGTACAGTTGTTCTTTCAATTTACATTGCTTTATTCATCATACATATTGCTTTCCTGCCACTGGTTGCTTCACTCTGTATCAGGTTATGTAAATCTTTTGATGATTCTTTGGATTCCTCACATTTTTTAATTTCTTACAGAATAGCAATGATCCATTATATTTATATGTATATGTGTATATATGTGAATACACACACATATCCCTCTTGGGACACATTTTAGTAGTAGAATTTGTAGGTCACAATTAGACATTTTAGTCACTTTATTTGCACAATCCCCAATTGCTTTCTAAAATGGTTGTTGTCATTCAGAGCTCTCTTAACAAGGTACTGGTATGCCTATCTTCTCACTAACCTTACAACTTTGACTATTCTCATATTTTGTCAGTCTTTGGTATCTGAGTTGAAACCTCAGGCTTGCTTTTCATTTTCATTTTTCTTATTATTAGTGATCTAAATCACTCATATTTTTTAATGATTTGTAATATACACACAGACACACATCTATACACACATGTATGTATGCATGTGTATGTATATACATGTATGTATATGTACATTATGCATGTACACATGTATATACACACATGTACACATGCATGTATATATCTATATTTATATATGTGTGCCTGTAGGTTTATGTATATGTGTACATACACACATACACACACACATACGCACACACACACACACACATATATACCCTAAGGGTAGCCATTAAATGCTGAGAACTGCAAGGGCTGTCAGAACTGCAAGCTTTCAGAAGTGAGGGAGGAGAGGACAGTGACAAGCAGATAGCAAGGATTTGTGAAATGGTGTTTATGGGAAGGCACCAGCAGATATTGTGTTTTAATTTCCTTGCTGTTACACTGAAGTGGACATATTGGTTTTGGGATACAATTTCTGCTATGTCTAATTGGAGTTATTGGTTTTGGGACTTGATCCTCTGATGTCTGAATAAATGTTTTATTTCTTCTGCCTTCTATATGGAGAGTCTCTTATATTCTGTGATGCAGAACTGTACAGGCATATTTATGGTCACCATGGATGTTTTGACACTTTGCTTTACTGATACACACATATATACACATATCTATGTGAATGTATATATGTATATATATGTAGTTATCAATATTGTATGCATTGTAGATGGATATCTGGCAATTGCTTATATGTCTTCTATACCAAGATCTTTTGATATTCCCTGTCACCATGGTAACTCTCTATAGTCAGGATCCTTTTCTGTTGTTTGCTCACTTTTCCAGCCTATTTCTTTTTAAAAATTTATTTATTTTAAACTTAAATATATCATAAGAAATGAAAAAGAAACATACAAATTTAAATATTAAAACTTAAAAACAAAATTAGAAAAGAAAAAAAAAGCATTGCCATGTGCACAGCATGTAAGAGAGGATTAAAAATCTATAGCTGTGAATTTCCATTTCAAGAAAGCTTATATAAGAAATACTACACATTGTATTCAGATCTATCCATCTTTTCTTTGCTTGCCTGTTAGTTTTCTTTTCTTCTCTGTCGTGCACTTCTTGCTTTGTTCTTTTCCTCCCATTGTCCCCCTCTCCCCCAAGAAAGCTACCATTAAGCACAGATATATTTGCACACATACCACATAAGCATATACACACACACACACACAGGGAAACATATATACACATACATACATAAACTTACATACATATACACGTAATCAGATGTCTATAGTCATAGTCATATACAGACAAATACTTTCATATGTATCTATGTAAGACACTACTATACTTCTTTGTCCTCTGTTTCTCTGAGGGTGGATAACATCTCCCTTCATAAGTCCAAGTCTTTCCATATTTTTCTAAGTCCACCAACTCATCATTTACTATGCCATAGCAATATTCCAAACTTATACTGTCTAATTATTTTAAATAGTCTAAAACAACATTGATTAAAATGATTGACATACAGTGTAGTTTCCCTATTTTTCTCTTTTGATTAAATCTATTTTAGCTTTCACTTTGCATCTGAGATCATGATTACTACCTCTGAGATAGATCATTTTTCCCTAACAAATTCTAAAGCTGATCTTCATTTTATGTTCCTAGCATATTTCTTGCCTTTTATCTCTCTGCTAAACTAGGGCTCTGTTTCTGGAATGGAAGGGGCACAGTGTCCTAAGCTTCTGGATTTTGTATAGCTGTTTTCAGAGATTATTCTGTGGATTAAATAGACTAAATGAATTATCATGAATATATAGATTTTTTCCCTTTTTTCTGTTTATTATTTATTTAATATTTTTAGTTTTTAGCATTAAATTCCATAAGATTTTGAACTACAAACCTTCTCCCCATTTCTACCCTCCCCTTCACTCCAAGACAGCAAATATTCTGATTGACCCATTCCCCAGTCAGCCTTCCCCTCTGTCACCCCAGTCCCCCCCATGCTCCCGTCCCCTACCCTCTTGTAGGGCAAGATAGATTTCCATGCCCTCTTGCCTGTATATGTGTACATACAGTTGCTTGCAAAAGCAACTTGAACATTTGCTTTTAAAACTTGGAGTTCCAAATTCTCTCTTCTCTTCCCTCCCCACCTACCCTCCCTAAGAAGGCAAGCAATTCAACACAGGTCACACGTGTATCATTATGTAAAACCCTTCCACAATACTCATGCTGTGAAAGACCAACTATACTTTGCTCTTTCCTATCCAGTCCCCCACCATTCAATTTTCTCCCTTCACCCTGTCCCTCTTCAAAAGTATTTGCTTTTGACTACCTCCTGCCTCCATCTGCCCTCCCTTCCATCATCCCCCCTTTTTTATTCCCTTCCTCCTTCTTTCCCATGAGGTAAGACACCCAACCAAGTGTGTATGCTATTCCCTCCTCAAGTCAAATCCAAAGAGAGCAAGATTGACCCATTCCCCCCCCCACCTACCCCCTCCTGCCCCGCAATGAACTGCACCCTCTTACCACTTCCAAGTAAGATAATTTACCCCATTCTATTTCTCCATTTCTCCTTCTCTCAATATATTCCTCTCTCATCCCTTAATTTGATTTTATTTTTTTAGATATCATCCCTTCATATTCAACTCACCCTGTGCCCTCCGTCTATATATAAATGTATATTCCCTTCAGCTACCCTAGTAGTGAGGTCCCATGAATTACACACATCATCTTTCCAAGTAGTAATGTAAACAAAACAGTTCAACTTTAGTAAGTCCCTTATGATTACTCTTTCTTGTTTATCTTTTCATGCTTCTCTTGATTCTTGTGTTTGAAAGTCAAATTTTCTATTAACCTCTGGTCTTTTCATTGAGAAAGCTTGAAAGTCCTCTAATTTATTGAAAATCCATATTGTGCCTTGGAGCATGATACTCAGTTTTGCTGGGTAGGTGATTCTTTGTTTTAATCCTAACTCCTTGGACCTCTAGAATATCATATTCTAAGCCCTTCTATCCCTTAATGTAGAAGCTGCTAGATCTTGTGTTATCCTGATTGTGTTTCCACAATACTCAAATTGTTTCTTTCTGGCTGCTTACAGTATTTTCTCCTTGATCTGGGAAATCTGGAATTTGATGACAAAATTCCTAGGAGTTTTCTTTTTGGGATCTTTTTCAGGAGGTGATCTGTGGATTCTTTCAATTATTATTTTACCCTCTGGCTCCAGAATATCAGTACAGTTTGCCTTGAGAATTTCTTGAAAGATGATATCTAGGCTCTTTTTTTTGATCATGGCTTTCAGGTAGTCCAATAATTTTTAAATTATCTCTCCTGGATCTACTTTCCAGGTCAGTGGTTTTTCCAATGAGGTATTTCACATTGTCTCCCATTTTTTCATTTCTTTGGTTCTGTTTTATAACATCTTGATTTCTCATAAAGTCATTAGCTTCCACTTGCTCCAATCTCATTTGTAAGGCAATATTTTTTCAGTGGTCTTTTGGAGCTCTTTTGCTATTTGAGTTAGTCTATTTTTAAGGTGTTATTTTCTTCAGTATTTTTTGGGGTCTCCTTTAGCAAGTCTGGCTTGGTTTTCATGGTTTTCTTGCGTCACTCTTATTTATCTTCCCAATTTTTCCTCTAGTTCTCTAACTTGCTTTTCCAAATTCTTTTTGAGCTCTTCTATGACCTGAGACCAATTCATGTTTTTCATGGAGGTTTTTATGTAGGCTCTTTGACTTTGTTGACTTCTTCTGTCTGTATGTTTTGGTCTTCTTTGTCACCAAAAAAAGATTCCAAAGTCTGATTCTGAATCTGAGACTGTTTTCGCTGCCTGTTCATGTTCCCAGACAACTACTTGACCTACGACTAGCTTTTTGTAAAGGTATGCCTGCTTGCAGAGTACAGATTACTTTGTCCCAAGCTTGAGGGACTGTGCTGCTATTTTCAGAGCTACTTCTACACAGCAAGCTCTGCCACAGCAGTGCTCCTTATCCCCCATTAACTGCAAAGTAGAATTGTAGCCCAGATCCAGGCAGGGCAAAGCAAGCTTTGTACTCTCACTCTAATCTACCTCTTAATTCCTCCTACTGGGTGGACTTGGGGCCAAAAGCAACTGAAGCTGTAGCTCTGTAAGCAATGTCATAGCTGCACCCCAGGGCAGTGGTGGACCACGAACTCCTTTCGCTCTGTCCCAGAAGCTTTTTCCAGTAACCTTCTCTGTTGTCTTTGGTGTTTGTGGGTTACGAAGTCTGGTAACTGCCATAGCTCACTGATTCAGGGTGCTACACCTGTTCTGTCCAGCTCCTGGTCTTGTTAGTCCTGGTGTGGCCCATGCTGGGCTCTGCTCCATTCTGCTCCCAACTCTGTGTGATAGACACTTCCCAGCAACAATCCAGGCTGTCCTGTGCTGGAGCCCTGCTTCCCTTTGCTATTTTGTGGGTTCTGCAGATCTAAAATTTGTTCAGAGCCATTTTTATAGGTGTTTGGAAGGACCTGTGTGGGGAGCTTACTCAAGTCCCTGCTTTCTAGTCACCATCTTGGCTCTACCCCCTGAATATATAGATTTTACTTCATATGTGTAATAACCTCCTGTATGTGACTAACTAGGCACAAAACTCTTGAATTTATAGTTCTCAGTTTGTGAAGAGCAGGAACTAAAGAGAATTCAACTTTTGTAAAAGAGGGATGATGGGTTTTTCACTTATGGCTTGTTATGGGAGTTTTGGGGTTCCAGAATAAGAGGTGAAGAGAAATGAGAGGCGGAAGTCATCCCACGGCAAGACAACTACTATGACAGTCAGTGTCTTCTATGTCTGCAGTTACCTTCACTAATATGATGAAAGATGCTTCCTAACTGCTCAAGAAGCAGTGGTGTGTATGTGTGTGTGTGTGTTTGTGTGTGTGTGTGTGTGTATGTGCATTTTTATCTTGGGCATGCTTTTCAGTAACATGATGGCTAAAAAAACTGGATAAATGGACACATTACTTCATCTTAATTATGTGCATTTTTATTCCATTAAAACATATTTGCCAAATTTAATTTCTCAATTATTGCTCACAAGTACTTGTGGTTGACTTTTCCTCATATTTCCTATTTTCTCATTGTTTGTGGCATGTGGATACAATAGAGTACAAGCAATTAGAGAGGGATCTTTCCTGGGGCAAGGCAGAAAGCTTGCCCTTCAGGCACTGGTAAAAAAAAATTGTTCCTTTTGGGGAATGGCTAAATAAATTGTGGTACATTAATGTAATGGAATATTACTGTGCTATGAGAAATAATGTGTGATAGAATTAGAGAAGTATTAGAAGATTTACATGTACTGATGAAAAAATAAAAAAAAGCAGGGCTAAAAAACCCAAACTATATACACAATGGTTTCAACAATACAAATAAATAAAAAATAACAACCATACACAATTTTTTTTTCTCTCAATTTTTTTTATTAACATCTTTAGTTTTCAGCATTAATTTTCATATGCGTTTGAATTACAGATTTTTCTCCCCATTTCCACCCCCCCACTCCAAGATGGCGTACACTCTGGTTGCCCCGTTCCCCAGTCT
>CM053625.1:202313205-202330583 GCA_028646595.1 Phalanger gymnotis
TCCTGCTTCCCTCTGCCCCTTTGTGGGTTCTGTAGTTCTAGAATTGGTTCAGAGCCATTTTTTCATAGGTTTTTGGAGGGACTTGGAGGGGAGCTCATGCCAGTTCCTGCTTTCCAGTCGCCATCTTGGCTCCGCCCCCCCACAATTTAAAAAAAAAAAAAGAATCAAATACATTTCAAATGAGGAGATATGTGAAGACACCCCCAACCCACTCCTTCATGGAAGCATTACACATTGTACATATTTTTGGCCTTTTTTGATTTATTGATCAATTACACTGATTTATTTTCCTCTATTTTTGTCTTTAAAATAGCATTTGTTCTGTGGAATGGCTCCATAGGAGTAGGTGGCAAAGCAATACTGGGATAAATATAATCTAAAACAAGAAAAGAACACATCAATAAAACATTTTGAAAAATGTTATGCTCTCTAATGGGGGGGGTCATAAAAATAGGCCATTTAATGATGACATATTCAGGTACAGAAAACTGTGAACATGGGTCATATTTGCAGATCTTTCCCACAGACAGATCTTATCCTAAGAATAACATTTTGTTTCCCATGGACTTTAAATTTGCTCCAATATAACTCTCGATAATTGCTTTGTGTTCTGTCTTCTAGGTCCAACCTGAGCAATTTAATTCCTTTTTCAAGCAGTAATCATTCAAATACCTGAAGATAGTTACCATGTACCACCTCCCCTAGGGCCTTTCCCATAGTCTTCTCTTCTGCAGGATGAATATCCTCCATTCTTTTTACCTGTCTGCACTTTTAGTCTTCATTTTTATTTCCCTAAGCCATCAACTCTCTCTATTTTTTTTAAATGTGCTCTCCTCAAATAGGGAGTACATGTCAGACCATGCCTGACTTCCCCTTATTTTTCATGAAATTTAAAATGGCATGATTATTAACTCCAAAGGTTTCTATCATTTTCAGTTCACCGACCTTAAAAACATTTTTAAAACAGAGATTTGAAGTGGTTTCATCATACTGTGAAATATTGATTGAATGAACTATTCTGAGGCTTGATTTATGAAAAGGAAAGTTTTAGGACTCTTTCCCCAAGCTGACTAAAGAAGTTGACTTAGCAGATTCTCCCAGGATTCAAGAGAAAGAAATATGAGAGAGAGAGAGAGAGAGAGAGAGAGAGAGAGAGAGAGAGAGAGAGAGAGAGAGAGAGAGAGCTTATTATAATACTCCAATCAAATCCTAATTTTAGAAGGAGATGTAAAATACAAAAGAGAGTTGTAATGTGAAGGGATTGCATCACTGCATTCAAAAGGGAAGACAACAGTGACAAAGAACAAAAGTCAAAAGGAGGCAGATGGCAGTAATTATATGAAATAAAGTAAACAGGAGATTTTGAGACCAAAATTAAGAATAAATCAAGAAAAAGAAAGTGTTGGTATGGTTATAATACTACAATGATGTGGGAAGATTTAGAAATGCCTGAAGAAAATCATTATGCAGGAATATAACTAGTGGAGAGACATTACCATAGTAAAGATGAATGAGCACAGGTAATGATTTTAGCATTGAGAAAAGATTATTTCATAAAAAGAGAAAAGACTAAATTTAGTGTCTGTGTAGCTGAAAATAAAATGTTTAGCCCAAGATCTTTTTGTAATGCAAATTTCATTACTTTATCTTCTCCCTGAAGTATAAAAAAGCAGTAATAATCTACCCTTATTGTAAAGATAAGAAATATCACAGGGCCAATGCAGGAAGTTTCAAGTCATTTCCTTTTTTCGTTTACTTGACAAGTGCTCTTCTCTGAAGCTCATGACAAAGTACCCTGATTAGGTCTTGATTTACTTAGTTCCAACAATGAGTTGAAGGACAGATAATGTAGCTTTGTTATACAGTACAGAAAACAGATTTCAGAGGATGATCCCAGGCTGACATTCAATTGAAATATATTTAAATAAAAGCAAAGCTCTGTATCTGTGGTTATTGCTTCTTAAACTATGGATCACAACCCCACATATGGGGTGAGCAAATGCGGGCTCGTGACCCACAGTTTAAGAATCATTGAAAGGGTCACAAGTGAAAAAATTTTAAGAAGCCCTGGGGATCATTGGTTAAAACAATGATTGAACACTTTCAGTATTTAATGAAAAACATTTATTAAGCACCCACTGCTTGTGAGGCACTAACTTGACAAAATGTAAGCTGGTTATATATCTAAATGTGAGAAACAATTGGTTAATAATGTAATAATGATGTCTTATACAGTAGATATACTAAATAATTGATAGTAAATTAGAATAAATAGTAAATGAGATTTGGCTGATATTTGAGCCAATTTTTGCCTGATTTATTTAAATAAGCTATTTGAAATGAAGAAAATTAATTTTGAGGCAGAAATTGAGGCAGTCCATTTTCTTTTTTTTTTACATTTAAATAACACAGTTTATTCAAATCAAACAATATGATTTCATCTTTGTATAGTTCAGAATACTACCCAAGCCAGTGTCTCTTCCAAATCAATACTAGTGAAAATAAAAAAAAAACCTGAATTTTGGTTAAGGAAAAGAAACACTAGTAAAGATACATTAGAGATCAGACATAATATAGAGTCTATGCAGCCACATAAAAAAGTTTCTGTGAATTTTTTTTTTATTACACAGATGGTTGGTTATATCAGATAAACAGTTTGGATTATGCTGATCCAGGTGATGCAGGTTTGGGGAAGGTGTTTTACTTTTACTTTCCCCAAATGTTGTCTCATTAGACTTTAGGGGCCTCTGGAATAACCATGAATTGTCTTCTAAAGAATTTCTGCTATAGCAAATCTGTTCTTGAAAGTTTTTTTTTTTTTTAAACACCAGTAGGGATGACTCTGTTGTTATCTGCCCATGACTGGAGACTTGCTCTCTTCAATAAAATCTTTGTATTTCTGGACAGAGGAGAAGCCATGGCCCTACAGAAGGCTTTGCCATTTGATGAAAGAGTGACATGTCTTTTGTAGGTCACAGTTAAAGATGTTTAATGTATGTTTGCACAGTCCTTCACTAGGCCTTCAACACACTGGACTGATTGATGCACAAGCTCTGCTTCTGCTCCTAGTGGTATGTTCAGTAGATGGGAATACCATCCTTGAGACTACATCCATACTTGAGAAAACCAGTTTTGGAAAATACGTTGCCTTTTTGATTGTAGATGGAGTTTTAATTTTCTTAATAGTTTGCCTTGCACTCAAGTCACAATATGTAAATTAAACATTTCTTTCTTGAGTCCCCAGTAGGCATGTTATGTTATCACTTGGAATGTTGGCCTTTGGAAATCTGTCATTAAGATTGTCTTCCTGAGATTTGTCCTTATGTGTGGATTTTTGCAGTTCTGTTCTTAGACTAGCACATTCCTTTCTCATCAATTCCAGGTCCTGTTCCCAGCCATGGATTCTCAGGTCCTTGTTCAATTTTTCTGCCTCCCAGTTAGATTAAGGTCAATTTAGATTCCTTATCACTTGCTGAGTCTCAACCTCAATCCCGAGCTGGAGACACCCTACTTCTTTAGCATATAGCTGTTCATTTAATACTTTCAAAGATTCCACGTTGTCTTCATTCATTTTATCCAATTTGCTTTTCAAATTATCTGTGTAGGCAGACCTTCCAATAAGTATGATAAGCCTCTTGTTCTTGTTCTACTTAGCTTGTTTCTTCATCTAATTGGGTTTCAAGAAATTTTTCTTCCAGAAATTGCATTCACTTCTTTAAGAGGGTACTCTCCTTCCTGATTCCTTAAGTCCCTTTTTGATGTTCTTATGTATAGTGATAAGATCACAGTGGGAAGCCTTACTCAACTATTTATATAGGAGTGATGATATCCCTCACCTGAGGCTTCTCATGGTTCAGAATACAGATGTCATCTTCCACTATTGCAGACATGATAGCGCCTTGCTTGAACTTTTACTTTCCTCAACATGTTGAAGATACTGAGAATACCCCAGGTCAGTAGGGTCATGGTGGGCTTTCAGCTTCCACTAGGCCACACAGGCTGTGGCCTCAGCCCTGTTCAGGCCTCAGGGTCCCTGCCTCCCAGGGTCTCTTCTGTGGGCTCCAGTGGCCTGGCCTCTGCCCTGTAGGGACTTTAGAGCTAGGCAATCCATTTTCAAAGGAAGTTAAACAGATGTGAATTAATTGCCACAAAAATATGCCAAAAGAGTTTAGAAATGCTTCATTCAGTAAGCTCTTGATCTTGTTGCCAAATGTAGCAATAATATGGCCAAAGAAGACACCAATTAAAGATATCTGCTTATGAAACCTTACAGAGAAGGATGTTAAATAGTTATTATAAATACTGCTATCTTTAAAAATATGAGAAGCAAAAGGGAAATTACCTTCCTCCTCCAGAAAACCTGGTAAGACAATCCAACTGTGTGAGATCATGAAAAGACCATTAAATTATAAAACTGAGAACAAGGCAATAAAAAGAGTGGAAAAATCTATAAAGATTTCCTTAAGAAACTCTTTTTCTAATCAATGACAACAGACCTAAAACATTTGGAGCCTAACATCACCATTTCCAGAATGCTAGATGAGAAAAATAACTAAAAAGAAAAACAAATATAGAAGGAACAGATGGACTAAAATTTATAGTTTTCTATGTGGGGGTCTAAGCTAGAGTGAGCTTAATTTTGGACAACACATAGAACTGATATGTGGGTGGATCTAGTCATAGATATGTGCATATATATATATATGTATATATATATATATATACATATATATATAGCTATGCTCATGCATACACTCTATATTCCAAATGCATATATATATGTTTGTATATATGTCTGCAATGTACATAAAATGTATGTCTATATAAATTTAAATATGTTTGCATAGTCCTTGTGTGATTTGTATATACAAAGCACCTATATACAAATATAATGCATATAAAACACACACACATATACATATATACATACCCATATATGTATATGTGTTTATGCATGTGTATCTGCATATGTGTTTGTATGTAGATCACCCAAAGAGCAATGGAGAGGTGGTGTCTAGTCAGCATCAGTACGCTTGTGTAGGCTTCAACATATTTCCAAAAACAATTTCAAAGGAATAAAACAGCTTGAGAATTTCATCAGAAGGCTTTGTGACTGAGAAAGGAGGGATAACTTTTATGTTCTAATGATATCCATATAATTTTAAAAAAAGATCTAGAGGAAGGATTCCAGAATTTTGGGTAGAATCAAGGATTTAACAGAAAACACAGAACAGAGTCAAATAAGATGAGGATGGGTTATAATTTATAAAATTGGAGGGAATACTGATATGTATACCAGATTCAGTGAAGTAGCAAAGTTCATTTGAGACATTATGCTAGACACTGGTTACATGAAGAAGAAAGTGTTATATTTCTTATCCCCAGAGATCTCACGTTCTACTTGGGTGCTGTTGGTAGAAGAACACAAATAAGTATCACTAAGCTATAGAGTTATTGGGGTAGAGGAAGGAAATACCCAGTCACATTGGTCTAAGAAAGTTTGAGGAAGGAGAGATCCCTTTCAACCAGAGCAATCAAGGAAGGTTTTACTGAGGAGGCAGGACCTGTTACACTAAATTGGAAAAAAGAAAAGATTTCCAAAATTGATCATGAAAATGAAGTACATTCCAAGTACAAAGGAGAGCCTGTAAGAAAATGAGGATGTAGGAGACAGAATAATTAATTATGAAATCAATGAAAAGTAGAGTCCCTATAGATTCTACCTCCTTAATTTCTATCAACTCGGTCTTATTTTTTGCCATTGCCAGCATCAAAACTAAATACCTCTTTCTTGTCCTAAGAACTGTTATAGCAAATTTTTACTTGATTTCTATACCTGCACATATTCCTAACTTCAGACTATCCTAGAAATGAAAGTCAATGTTATCTCCCTAATGTATAGCTCTGAGCATGTAACAACTGCATTTAAAATTTGTCACTAAGTTGCCATTGCCTATCAAATATAATTCAAATTACTGATCCAAGCAATACAGGTCCTGTATCTTTGCTTTCACAACTTGACTTACATTATTTCTCTGTATATACTTGTATGAGTAAGGTAAGATTCATGACCTCAAGGATGACCATGAACTTACCTAAATGGTTCAGAATCACAAAGTATGAAAAAATCTCTAGGTAGAAGGCAGAGGAAGTGTAACATTTATTTAGACTCCAGAGGATAGAATCCCAAGACCACCTATTCCAATTCAATATAGCAGTAATTACATTCCAAAACCAGTAAGCCAACCTTAATGTAGCAACAAGGAAATTATAACACAGTATTATGGAAGGAACCAAGTCATTCTGTAACCTTCCCCCTCCACTTTGGCTTTCCCATAAACAATCACTCATGAAACCTAGCTGTCTACTTGCCTGCATCCTCTCCACAGTTCTGAAAGCCCTTGCAGTTCTCAGAGTCCTTGCAGTCTCCTGGATTCTCTGTGCTCTAATGTTATGATGATGTAGATTTCTCAGCTCTTTGATCTCCACAACTCTCTTGTTCTGCACTCTCTGCTCTGCAGTCTCTCTTAACCCCGGTTCTCTCTCAATGTCTGCTATTCAAAGCCCTCTTGATGTCTGCTGCCTCAATGTCTTCTCATCTCTGCTGCTCTCAGTTCTGGGCTCTCTTTATGTACAGTCCTAGCTGGCATCTGATTGGCTAGAACTCACATCTCTAATTGGCTGAATTCATGATTGACTAGAACTTGGTGCACATATCATTGGCTCTGGTCTTAGCAGCTCCCCTGAGAATTTCATGCACAAATTAGCTTAGTATCTAGTAAGTAGAGGCTTTAGGCTTATTTACAAACAAAGACATAATCAAGCTTTCCCACCTAGCCCCACCTGAGGCCTATTGAATGGGTGGGGAAGATCTTTGATCACATTAATACTACAATACTGTATATTTTTGGCCAAACTACCTTACTTATAATTTCCTAATTTCAACAATGCCATTTTTTCTTGTATTCATTGACTTAGATGTTCCTTATGCCTGCAGTGTACTCATTGATACTATTGGGTTTCCCCCAGCACCTATCACATATATACCATTAATAAAAGTTAGTAGAATTGACTTCTGTAGTTTCTTTTTTCTTCCTAACTGAGGTTTATCACTTTCACTGAAACTTACTTTTTTGTGACTTTGTAAAATCTCACAAGGATAGGAATTCCAAACATTACTAAAGTTAGAATATCTTAATCAATAGAAACTTTTAAAGTGGCAAAGGATATTTTCAACTTCTAGTGAAAATTCAGCAAAGTATTTTAATGCCAAATTATTTAAACCTTATTATACAAACCAAAGCAAAATAAAATAGGACTTACTTGGGATATTTATCTCTTAAATGATTCAATGGAATATTACAAATACTCTTAAAAAACTCTTAAAGAACACAATCCATCATGAACTGGATCATCTCATCAGTGTAGTATCAGAAACATCACATAATATACATATGTGGCCAAGCATGAATGATTGAGAGTAGCTATAATGGAAAAACCATCATGTCTTACAAGGTGATATGCCTAAGACAATTCAAAAAAAAATTAGTAATAGGGAAAACTAGCCTAATCTCCTCAAGATTCAACAGGAGTGAGAAAACTATGTTCAAAGGTTAACAGATATCATTGAAGATAACATATCTGCCGAAACCAAGCTCATGGAACCAACTGGTTTATAGGCAGAATAGATACAACTCATCGAGTTTCCCATTAGGGATACTGTAGTGATAAAAGTGATAGCCCAGGGACTGGAAGATGAGCTGTGAATGAAGTGAGCCTACTATACTTTTGATAGTTGATAGTGAAAAATGGTCAAGGTAACATAATTTTTAAAGTATCCCTAGAAGTTGGTGCAAATTCTTGTATATAATAGATGCTTAATAATATTCAATTGAATTCAGTTGTATTAAAAATAATGTTTATATATAATACTTATAGGGAAGAGAAATTCACAGAGGGTGGGTACTTTTCATGGATTTAAAGAAAACTCCTCCCTTCACTATTTTCAAATTCATTTATGTAACCATTAATTTAACAATATGTATTGAGTATGTAAACTTGTATGTAGTGTTGAAATTATTATTCCCATTTTACAGATAAGGAAAATAGAAGTTTAGTGAGGATATATGACTTCTCTATGTTTACTTAGCCAGTAAATGTCAGAAATCTATGTCTCCTTACTTCTTGAACACTGAATTCTACTAGATTGTGGATACTTTGATTGCCATGTTTTTTTTTTTTTTGACACAGAACGTTTGCAGAAAGCATATAGTATAGGAGAAAGCACATTAAACTTGGAGTCACAAGATCCCTGGTAAAATTTAAACTATTAACTTTACTTCTGTCTCTAGAAACATTTCAAAATGTGAAATGAAATGGATCACTCTAGACACAGACTAAGCTTCTAAGGAGATCAGCTATGAAGTGCATGTACAGGCTAATCATTCTTTCTAATAGTCATTTTTCCACCCACTAAATCATTGCCTTCATTAGCAGTGATTAAAACTAAGCCTCAAAGCTGACAGAGCTGGAAAGATTCTCACATCTTTTTAATGAATGTAGTCCCAAGGATCCTTCTGGGAAAATCTCATAACTTAAGAAGTGGTAGACCTTAGGGGACAAAGAGAGTGAAGGGCAATTAACAATGTGTGGTTCTTGGGGGTAAAATCTAGTCATGTGACTATACTATATAAGGCAAAAAAATAAATGCAATGCTTAACATCCTTCTATTTTTATGGTATGACATTGGTATACGAAGATCAATTGAAACATTACAAAATTAAAAAAATCATATAGTCAGTGGTACTGCCAAGGAATTGCTCACATCTTTTGGCTTGAATAATGGCCCATATGTTTGACATCCTTTATGGAACCCAGTACTACATCATTAATCTCTTCTTCATGCCAAGATCATTGGCAAGCCTTTCAGAGAGTGACAAAACTACCACCTCCTAAAAAATCCTTAATAAACTAAAGGGAGATTTTCATCCATCCTTGTAATCTAATACAGCAAATAATTCATAGAAATGAAAACAGATGTGCTACTATGAATGAAGGTCCATATTTTGGAAGCTATATATCAACACTTCAGAGACTTGTGATTTTGTTACTGTGGATACAATGTATCAATGTAGATTGTAAGCATAACATGCTTTAGTAAAATTATTTTTTTGTGAAATTCTGTGAAGGATATAAAAATCTTAAAATAACTGTTGGATCATTTAATATTTCGAGAATATTTCAGGCTCTGGCATTTCAATTTTTCATTTATTTTTACATCATTTTCACTTACAAATCAACCTTTCTACTCCAAAGAATCATCCCTTGTAATGGAGATATGTAGTAAAACAAAATGAATTCACATAAAGGCTATGCAAGACAGTATTCATTTCATTTTGCACATGTGGTCCAGTAATCTCTATTCAGAAAAGGGATTATGTTCCTCCTTCAATCTTTTGGAATTATGACTGGCCATTTTATTTATAAGAGTTCTGACTTTTTATTTTTAGTAGGTCTTTCCTTTCCATAATTACAATCATCTTGTATATTGTTCTCTTGTTTTTGAATATTTCGTTTAATATCAGTTCATACAAGTCCTCCAAAGTTTCTCTGAATTCCCCACATCTGCTGTTTTTATAACAAATTAATTTTTCATTTGAGGCAGCCATATGGCTTAGTGGATGGAGTCTTGGGCCTGGAGTCAGGAAGATCTGAATTCAAATCTGGTCTCAGACATGTACTGGCTCTGTGGCCCTGGTCAAGTCATTTACCCTCTGGAGACATTAAGCCACTGGAGAAGGAAATGGCAAACCACTCCAGTAGTTCTGCCAAGAAAACCCCATGGACAATATGGTCCACGGAGTCACAAAGAGTTGGGCAAGACTGAATGAATGAACAACAATGTTTTATTGTTTTTATATACTTCTGTATGTTGTCTTTCTTCAATTGTCATGTATTCACTTTGATTTTACTTTTTGGTTAAAACCAAAGCATAAAACCTTATGAATATTTTGGTGTATGTCTTTCTCTCTATCTCTAGCCTTCTTGGGATCTATTCCTAAAACTGAGGTCAAGGGTAAAATAGATTATCAGTTTGCTTACTTTTATGGTATGCACTATTTCTTCTTTTGGGTATATTTCTTTAAATAAATTAAATATTTCCATTGCTGCATTGCAGTAAAAAATCTCTAGCACCCAGGACAATGCCCTCCCTGATATAATGTATGTTGGATGTTAATTGAAGGAACCTCATTCCATTAGGTTTCAATGATCACTATGAAGCTATTATTTATTACTTTGTGTTGATCTATAAGTTCAACTTAAATGTTAAACACTTGGGCAAATTGAGGAGGAAGAAGAAAAAGAGACCAATAAAAATGATGATAGCTGACCTCTATATAGGGACTTAAGATTTATGAAGACCTTTTTACATATACTAAATTATTTAACTTAAAACAATTCCTCAAGGCAATAACGGGATTATTATGATGGTTTTACATATGGAGAAACAAGGGCTCGGAAATGTGGTTCATTTAGGGCAATACTACCTGTGCCGGAGATAGGATTCAAATTAAGGTTTCTTTGTACTGTTTTTGCTAAATTATGTTGTTATCTACCAAAAAAATGAAGTTCATTGAGAAGGTAACCTTGCAGTTAAGTAGAAGCTGCTCTCAACAAGGATTATCAGAGATATCTAGGGGTAGAACATGCAAGGGTAGGGTACAAAATAGGAAGAGTTTTAGAAATATACTCTCGAATATATTTGAGATACTTGTTAAAGTAAAAAGAAAACTGGCTTTAGAATCAGAGGCATTGAATTCAAATCATACTTTTGTTATTTACCACCTGTGTGACTTTGGGCAATTTCAAAGTTATAGTTTTTTTTTTCATTGGAAAAATGAGTTTAACTGAGTAGCTTCTATATTTTCCAGCTCTGAATCCTTTATCATCCTGTATTCAGAAGTTTTTGTTGGGCTTCCTTGAAGGTAACCTCCCTAAATGGTCCAAACAGATCAGATCATTTCCCTGGCTCATTCTATCTATCAAGAGGCAGACAAAAAGAAATGATACCCCACCCAGCGATTTTTGTTTTCACACAACATAAAGGTAGAAAACCTTCCTACTGTCCTGTTCAATTGTATGGAATCCTAGTGGGATATTCAAACCAATACAAATGTATATAAAGGGATAGGAAGATAAAACTGTTGCAAAGAAAGTAATTCTTCTACTCCTATAGTCCTGCTCTGTTCAAAAGATCATAGGATTTATAATTTCAACAGATCTTGGTGCTCCATATTAAAAATTAGTAAACTGAAGCACACAGAGTGTGGCTTGCCAAAATTCAAACAGATCTTAAGTAGGAGACCTTATATAAAAATAATTTCCTCTGGCTTCAAAACTAGTCTTCAAGTAATAAGATTCACAGCCCCACAGTCCAATGAGCTCTGATGGCCAAAATTACATGCCTTCTAGTACAGGTACATGCACACAAAAAGCAGTAAGGAAACAAGTGTCTGTGATGAGACTGTCATTTATTTTGGCCCCTTAAAGTCTCAAGTTTCCCTCAAGACTCATCTAAATTATCACCAGAATGGAACTTTCCTGATACTGAGAGTTGCTCATGCCCCTATCCTCCCATTAGTTGCTTCAAATTTATTTTGTATATTCCTATAAATGCATATATGCACACACATTTACATACATATATATGCAAACAAATGAATATATAATATATTTAATATGTAATATATACATTTATATATGAATATATAAATGTATATGACATCCCCTTCAATAAATGCAATTTTTTTAAGGGCAGGGACTGGTATACTTTTATTTTATTCTCCAGTACCTAGAACAAAGTCTTGAACATAGTAAGAATTTAAGAAATGTTTTTTGATTCATCGATAGTGATAAAATGGTATCATTTACAAGTGTCTCAATGTTTTCTGTGTCTTAAGACCACCCAAAATTTCAGTACAGAATGGTACAAGAATTTGCTCAGGAACACACACAACACAGAGGACCATAGTTATAACAAGACTCTCCTAAGTTCTACTTATCTGCCACAACAGAATCTGGCTCTTCTACTCTCACTTCTCTTTATCTTGGACTGTTTAGAAACACTAGACCAAAAGGATAGGGTAGTAGCTTTTATAGGCTAATGAAAGGCAACATCAGAAGAGGAGAGATGCTGGTGATCCCATCTGGGTTATTGGAAATAGATGCTACGTTTTATCTTTCTGTTGTACAGATATTACTATTTTGCTTTTTTGATCATGGTACCATAAATCAGTTATACTACAGAAAACTTATACTAGCTCATGCCAAAAGAAGCCATGAATTGAACAGTTTACTGATACAAGAACTGCCTTTGTCACTACATATTTCTCGTTAATTGTTCCAATGGAGGTGACATGTGGATTTTGCCCCTGATCTTTCATCTAAAATGCTACTGCTATGCAGTTAGGCTTGCTGATGCTTGCTCTGTGGTGTCTACTCCATCCACTGTCTAAGATGTGTGGCTGACATGATAATTCTCAACCAGATTGCCATTTGTTCAAGTCATATAAAAATAACTCACAACTAGTCATGTTAGGTGCCTTCAGGAGAAAGCACCAACAACATATATCTTATGGATTCATTAGTAGGCTTCCTCAGGTATATTTGTTTGTTTACCTCCATAGTGGAATATGGAATGATTCTTAGTTCCTTAAAATTCTTGATTCACATACTATGCAAGGAACCTTATGCCTGTTGTATACCTTTAGAGCTTCTTATTTTTTGGAGGGGGAAAGACAAGGCAATTGAATTTAAGTGACTAGCCCAAGGTCACATAGCTAGTAAGTGTCAAGTGTCTGAGCCTGGATTTGAACTCAGGTCCTCTAGACTCCAGGGTCAGTGCTCTATTCACTGAACTTCTTATCCTTGTCTTCAACTTCAAATTAAAAAAAAAATATTTATTAAGCACCTACAAGACACAGAGAATTTTATTAAACTGTGGAGAATATTCAAAATGAAGTCTGTTTTCATGACACTCTAAGACTAGTGGGGGATAAGACATAAGTCTGGGCAATTATAAATCATGTTTTTGGCCTCAACCACTTAATAGCTTCCTGATTATGTGTAACTCATTTAAATTTTAAGAACTTCAATTTCCTCTCATTTGCTATATTAAAACCATAGTGCCTAGGGCATTTGGGTGTCATAGTGGATAGAGCGTGAGGCTTGGAGTTAGAAAAACCCTTCTTTCTGATTTCAAATCTGACCTCAGACACTTACAGGCCATCTGACCCTGAGCAAGCCATTTAGCCCTATTTGTCTCAGTTTCTTCATCTGTAACATGAGTTGGAGAAGGAATAGCAAATCACTCTAGCATATTTGCCAAGAAAATCCCCCAAAATGGGGGCACAAAAAGTCAGACATGACTGAAAAATAACTAAACAACAGCAGCAACAACCATAGTGCTACCACACCATTTCTGAGATCATAGATTTAGAGTTTTAGAGAACCTCAGAATTAATTTAGTCCAAATTCCTGATATTATATATGACATAACTGATGTTTAGTGACTTGAAAAAGGTAATAAAGGTATCAGAGTCAGAATCTGAAACCAAGTCCTTTTTCTCTATTATGTGTATTTTTTCTGGGATGTGAATGAGGCACTATGTGTAAAATACCTTGCCAGCTTTAAATCACTATATATTTGTCAGTTGTTGCTATTAGTATTATTATCACTATTTTGTTGCACAATCTTCACAATGCTAAATTCTTAACAATGGTTCTTTTCTTCATCTCAAACACTTCATTCCTTTTTTCTTTGATTATTTGCTCTATCTAGATTATGCACTTTTTATAATTCATAATGATTTGAACCTTAGACAAACATTCCTTAAGCTTTCTCACCTTTATCTAAATCAGAATGATATGGTTTTATATATAGCATACACCAATATGATCTTTCTTCCTGGAACCTGAGGATGAATTGGAGACAGCCAGTCTAAGTTCCCTTCCCTTTAAGGTGTAAATGAATCCTACCCAGGACCTCTGCAACTCTGATTGACACCTATTTAGCCACTTAGGGCTCCCTGAAGTTCCTCTATTATCCAAAGACCAGCAGGAAAATAAAGTAGAGATTTGAATTTTGCTCATTTCTACACTGGTCAATTCTAGAGAACCTGGCCACAGGGATTTGTTTTTTCAAAAGACTTTAAAGTATTGGGGAAGCTAATGGTATTAAAAAATCATTTAGAAGTGAGGATGCATAACATATAATTGGCTTTTGTAGAGAACCCAGAAGCTTGGGTTAGCTTTGAAGACTTCAGTTAACTTTATGACTTCACTTATGTTTCTTAATTCTGACTTGTAGACACCAGCCTGCATAATGATAAATAGCTAATATTGTCTTTAAAACAAACTAAAAACCAACAACCGCATAATAAAATTAAAATTTGTTTGATGATTCCAATACGATGAGCCAGGAAAAATCAGATTGTATCCTTCTCCATTGATTCAATTATTAAATAGCATTCTTGGGCATATAAATAGTATGGGGATTTATATATATATATACATATATATAAATAATATATATAAATATTTGTACATATATAATAGATGGGATTTATATATTATTATGTAAAAAAAGTAACTTCAGAAGAAAGTTGCAAATGGTATTAGAAATGAGAATCATTATTTGTAGGAAGACAGAAAATCATTAGACTACATGTAAAACAATAGCCAAATTCTAGGCAGCACATGACTCTTGAGCTGTAATTCTAATCTGTGTGACCTTTAAAAGGGTTAAAAGACATTAAAAATGTTAAAATAAGATAAATTATGAAAACCTACCCTATTTTATATGAAAGGGACCTGAGAGATATCTAATAATGGTGTTCTAAACTTAGGATGGATTTAATAGATTTAAGTTAATCTGTGAAATAGGATGGCAATATACATATATCCATATTATATATAAATATATATATATACATATGTATTATTTATATATACATTATATATACATATATATATATATATATAAACATATTCACTAGGCTCTAAATACAATTTAGAATATCCATCAATTGTGATTGCAGGCAACGAACCACAGCAGTATTAGTAATAACTATGAATTTTTCACAAATAAGGATCCCAAAAATTTTCAGATACTATTAGTATTGTTACAGACATCACCAAATATCATTTATATTCACCACTACTTTCAAATTATTATAATTATTAGAAGCACCATTAAATTGCACATGTTCATTCATTCTGACTATGGAAACTTGTCCAATTTTACTGGCTACCTACTGAGCAACTCAGGACCTAGTTGTCATTCATGCAACAAAAGGTGAAATTCTATGTTCTCACATTGATGACCCATAATTGTACATTGCTTTCAAATACTTTCTGCCTACAATTCTTTGTTGATTGATATGTGGAAGGAAGTGTGTCATTTTGTTTCTTTAAGTTTTGCAAAACCAGAGAGTTCAAGTGAGAATTCTTATTTCTCTGTAAGGCATCTTGGCCTTTTGTTCAAACATGCCCAATGGTTGAGATAACTGTTGAAGTGTGCCATCTAAAATAACTTATTACTGCTAACAGATTGTATAGTGTTATAGGTCATGTACAGTGTTGTAAGTTCTATGACTAGAAAGGTTTTTCCTTTTATTTGTTTTTCACTTCATGATTTCATTTTGCAGTATTGTGAAGTAAAATAGATGAAGTGTACTGCACAGATGGGATTTATATATGATTATGTAAAAAAGTAACTTCAGAAGAAAGTTGCAAATGGTATTAGAAATGAGAATCATTATTTGTAGGAAGACAGAAAATCATTAGACTACATGTAAAGCAATAGTCAAATTCTAGGCAGCACATGACTCTTGAGCTATAATTCTAATCTGTGTGACTTTTAAAAGGGTTAAAAGACATTAAAAATGTTAAAATAGGATAAATTATGAAAACCTACCCTATTTTACTCAGCTACATTTCTTGAATGTCTTATATACCAAACAATATGCTTATTTATTTATTTTTATTCTGGTAGTTACTTTATCGTGGTGGTCTGGAACTAAACACACAATATCTGGACAGCATGCCTGTACAATCAAGCAAAACAAATTCACACAATGGCCATGTCTTAATATTTTAATCCACATGGTGGATATCTGTTTAAACAATGATATTTCTTCACTGTTTATGGTGCCTTTTAGCAGGATGTAGTGTCCTTCCTTGTCTATTTTAATTAGATCCATCTTTACTTTTGTTTTGTCTGAGATTAGGATTGCTACGCCTGCCTTTTTTACTTTAGCTGACACACAACATATTTTACTTCAGCCTTTTACCTTTACCCTGTGTGTATCCCCTGTCTCAAATGTGTTTCTTGTAAACCATATATTGTAGGATCATGGTTTTTAATCCATTCTGCTATCCATTCCCATTTTATGGGATAGTTCATCCCATTCACGTTCACAGTTATGATTACTATCTGTGTCTTTTTCACCATCCTATTTCCCCGTTTATGCTTTTATTTCCCCCTTTCCACTCCTCAACAAAGTTTCAATATGCTTATTTCTATGCAATAGTATCAGATAAAATAGTATGAAAATATCATAGGCATTAAGTATTTTATTTAATTTTGTTTATATCATGTTTTATAGACCCAATTAAAGTTTAAACATTGAAGAAAACTAAGAATGATAGGGGCTGTATATCATAATAATTGTGTCCACATATCCATAATAATATCCATTATATTAGTATTTTTTAAAAAAATCAAACTAGAAAAACTAAAAGAGAACTTCATGTCCATCCATCCTGTAAATTCATCCAAAGACATGAGTTCATTTGTGTGGAAAATTCAATCAAACTCAAAGAAAAGTTATGATGCTTCCCCCCACTTTTTTGCTTTTTCAAAAGAATTTTGTCTTAAAACATCCTATAGAATTCTGTATCCGTTTGTGAAACAAGAGAAAGCATTGGAAGAACATTAGTGATATCTGAACTGCAAATAGTTAGGATAATTTGTCAAATTAAATGGAATAAAAAATGAATTGGTTATATTGTGAAATGATGAGATACATTCCAAAATAAATTAGATTTGGAAAGGACAACCATATACACACTCAAATCAAAAGTACATGATACAAAATTATTTTTTTTTAATTTTTTTATGTTTAGTTTTCAGCATTGATTTTCACAGGAGTTTAGATTACAAATTTTCTCCCCATTTCCACTCCCCCACTCCAAGATGGCATACACTCTGGTTGCCCTGTTCCCCAGTCAACCCTCCCCTCCATCACCCCACTCCCTTCCCATCCCCCTTTCCCTTCCTTTCTTGTAAGGCAAGATAAATCTCTACGCCCCATTGC
>CM053625.1:202331083-202359788 GCA_028646595.1 Phalanger gymnotis
GGGGGGGGAGGAAATGGGGAGAAAATTTGTAATTCAAACGCCTGTGAAAATCAATGCTGAAAACCAAACATGTCAAAACTAAATTAAAATTAAAAGAAAAAGAAACAAAAAAGAGACTTGACCAAAGAAAGTTACTATGGTGACAGGGAAGATCAAACACAAACTCAGAAAAAGACCACAATGTCATAATGTGTACATGTGAAACCACAAAGGGGAATGTGAATTGGCATTCATCCTAAAAATCTTTCTTGGAAGAACTCAAAAAGTATTTTAAGTCAAATAAAGAAGGTAGTAGAAAAATGGGAACAGAAATGAGAGGTATGCAAAAAAGAGTCAACAAAAGGACAAAAGTTGACTGAAGAAAACAATTCCTTAAAGAATACAATTGGCTAAATGGAAAAAAATCAAATGAAGAGGGTAATTTTCTAAAAAAGCAGAATTGGTCTGATAGAAAAAAGAGGTATAAAAGTTAATGGAATAAAATGCCTTAAAAATTAGTATTGGACAAGTGGAAGCTAATCACTCTATGAGAAATCAAAGATCAATCAAACAAAATCAAAATAATGAAAAAAATAGAAGAAAACATAAAATACCTCATTGGCAAATATCTTATTGGGCTATCAGAAAGCCATAATCATAAAATGAGCTTGGACAGCTGTGCTGATTTTCTGGAACCAGAGGGTGAAATACTCATTGAAAAATTCACTGATCACCTCTTGAAAGAGATCGCAAAATGAAGCCTCCAAGGAATATTACAGAAAAATTCCAGAATTAGCAGGTCAAGGAAAAAAAAATACTGCAAGCAGCCAGAAAGAAACAATACAAGTATCAAGAAACCACAGTAAGTATTACACAGGAGTTAGTAGCTTCTATATTAAAGTATCAGAGGGTTTGGAATATAATATTCCAGAAGGCAAAGGAGCTTGGATTATAGCCACGAATCAATGAACCAGCAAAATTGAGCAAAATCTTCAGAGGAAAAGATGACTATTCAATGAAATAAATGATTTTCAAAGTTTCCTGATGAAAAGACCAGAGCCAAGAAAATTCAGTCTTTAAATACAAAGCTCAAGAGAAGCATAAAAAAATTAAACAGAAAAGAAAAAAATGCTCTTCAATATGGTTCAATTGTTTACATCACTACATGGGAAGATGATACCTCGTAACTCTCAAGGGGATTTCCCCTAGGGCAGTTAGAAGGAATATTCAAATACAAAGGATGTGGGTAAAAGTTGACTTTAAGGTGATGATATTAAAAACTACAGGGTGAAAAAAGGATTGTACACGATGAAGAGAAAAGGGGAGGTCAGAATAGGGTAAATTATATCATGTGAAGAGGTACAGAAGACAAATATGAGTAGAGGGAAAGAAGAGGTGTATGTTATGAGAATTGTTTGAATATTAATTTCATCTGTACTGGCTTAAAGAGGGGATAACATGCACACTAATAAAGGTATAGAAATTTATCCTAATCTATAGAGAAGTAGGAGGGGAAAGGGGAAGGAAAAGGCGGGGGACCTGGTAGAAGGGTGTCAGAAACAAAACGCTGGTGAGGAGAGAGTGGGTTAGAAGAGAGATAAAATTATATAAAGGGGGGAAATAGGATGGAGGGAAATAGCCAGTTAGTAAGCATAGCTGTGAATATGAATGTAATGAACTCTACCATAAAATGTAATCAGATATTAGAGTGGTTTAAGAACAAGAATCCTACAATATGTTGTTTACGAGAAACATATGTGAAACAGAGAGATATAGTGTAAGTATAAGAGTAAGTATAAAAGGCTGCAGCAGAATATATTATTCTTCAGCTGAAGTTAAAAAAAAGTAAGGGTAAAAATTCTGATCTGAGATAAAGTAAAAATGAAAATAGATCTAATTTTAAAAGATAAGGAAGGAAACTATGTCTTGCTAAAAGGCACCATAGATAATATCAACATAATAATATCAATCAATAAATAATAATATCAATACTAAAATATATGCACCGAGTAGAATTGTATCCACATTATTAGAGTAGAAATTAAATGACTTACAGGAAGAAATAGACAAGGAAACTATACTAGTGGGGGAACTTAAACTCCCACTCTCAGAACTAGATAAATCTAACCACAAAATAACAAGAAAGAAAGAGGGGAATAAAATTTTAGTAAAATTAGATATGATACATTTCTAGAGAAAACTAAATGGAGATAGAAAGAATATACTTTTTTTTCTCAGTGACATATGGCATGTACACAAACAAATGACCATATATTAGGACATAAAACCCCACAATCCAATGCAGAAAGACATAAATATTAAAAAGTATCCTTTTCTGATCATGATGAAATAAAAATTGTGTGCAATAAGATTCTTGGAAAGATAGACTAAATTGGAAAATAAATAATCTAATTCTAAAGAACACCTCTTGTGTTCAAACAACAAATCATAGAAAAACAATCTATAATTTCATTATGAATGACAATAATAAGACAACACACCAAAACTTATGGGGTGCAGCCAAAGCAGTACTTTATGGAAATTTTTATATCTCTAAATGCTTACATAAATGAAACAGAGACAAAAGGAGATAAACGGATTAGGCATGCAACTAAAAACCTAGAAAAAGAACAAATTAAAAATCCCCAATTAAATAAAAAAATAGAAATTCTGAAAGTCAATGGAGAGATTAATAAAACTGAAAATGGGAAAACTGTTGATTTAATAAATAAAATTAAAAGCCAGTTTTGTGCAAAAAAACTAAAACAATGAAATAGATAAACCTTCAGTTAATTTGATTTAAACAAAAGAAAGGAAAAAATTCAATTGTCTGTATCAATTTCCCTAATGAATATTGAAGCAAGAAATTATAAATAAAATATGATCAAAGAGATTACAACAATTTATTAAAAGGATAATTTACTATGATCAGGTAGGATTTATACCAAAAATTCAAGGCTGGTTCAGTGTTAGGAAAACTATCAGCATAATTGACTATATCAATAAGAAAACTAACAGAAATAATATGATTATCTCAGTAGATGCAGAAATGTCTCTTGACAAAATATAGCATCCATTCCTACTAAAAAGACTAGAGAGCATAGGAATAAATTTAATTTTCCTTAAAAGGATAAGTAGCATCTATCTAAAACCAATTGCAAGCATTATATAGAATGGGTATAAGCTAGGACCTTTCCAATAAGATCAGAGTGAAATAAGGATGCTCATTAAGACCACTGTTATTCAACGTTGTTCCAGAAATGTTAGCTTTAGCAATAAAACAAGAAAAATGAAATTGAAGAAATTAGAATAGGCAATAAAGAAACAGAACTACACCTCTTTTAATATGACATGAGGACATACTGAGAGAATCCTAGAGAATCAACTAAAAAAACACTTGAAATATTTAACAACTTTCACAAAATGCAGGATATAAAAGAAACATATAAATCATAAGCATTTCTATACAATACAAAGAAATCCAAGCAGCAAGAGATAGAAAGAGAAATTACATTTAAAATAACTGTAGACTACATAAAATATTTGAGAGTCTACCTGCCAAGACAATGCCAGAAATTATATGAGCATAATTACAAAACTTTTCACACAAATTAAATGAGATCCAAAGCATTAGGAAAGTATGAATTGGTCTTGGGTAGGCCAAGATAATATAATAAAATGACAATTATACTTAAATTAATTTACTTATTCACTACCATACAAATCAAACTACCAAAAATATTTTATAGAGATGGAAAAATAATAAAAAAAATTAATCCAGAAGAATAAAAGGTCAAGAATATCAAGGAAATTAATGAAAAAATGCAAAGGACAGTGAACTAGCCATATCAGATCTAAGACTATATTCTAAAGTGGCAATCATCAAAACTATTTGGTACTGGCTAAGAAATAGAGTGGCAGATCAGTGGAACAGGTTAAGTACGCAAGACACAGTCACCAATGGCTATAGTTACATACTGTTTGATAAACCCACACTTCAGCTTCTAGGATAATAACTCACCATTTGACAAAGACAGCTGGGAAAACTGGAAAACAGTATGGCAGAAACTAGATATAGACCAATATCATATACCAAGATAAGTTAAAAATAGATATACAACTTAGCTATAAAGGGTGATCTCATAAGCAAATCAGGAGAGCAAACAATAGTTTATCTGTCAGATATGTGAAGAAGGGGATAATTTTTGACGAAATAAGAGATAGAGAACATTATGAAATGCAAAATGGATAATTTTGATTACATAAAATTTAAAAAGTGCCCAAACAGAAGCAATGCAACTAAGATGAGAAGGAAAGCAGAAATCTGGGAAACAATCTTCATAACAAGTGTCTCTGATAAGGGCCTCATTTCTCCAATGTATAGAGAACTGAATCAAATTTATAAGAAACACATCATTACCCAACTCAAAAATGGTTAATGGATATGAATAGGCAGTTTTCAGAGGAGGGAACTGAAACTATCTGTATTCATATGAAAAATGCTCTAATTCACTCTTGAATAGAGAAATGTACATTTAAATAATTCGGAGGTACTATCTCACACCTATCAGATTGGCTAATATGACAAAAAAGGAAATGATAAATGTTGGAGATGTGGGAAAATTGGACACTAATGCACTGTTAGAGTTATGAACTGATCAAACCATTCTGGAGAGTAATCTGGAATTATGCCCAAAGGGCTATAAAACAGTGCATACCCTTTGATCCAGCCATACCACTACTAGGTCTTTATCCCAAAGAAATCGTAAAAAAGAAAAATGAAAGCACTGGTGGTTCCTGTCAGGGGAGTGGCAGGTCCAGAGTGGAGCTGGAGCACAGGCTCACTGCACCATCGCTCTCATCATGCTGCTGTTGGGAGCAGCCATCTGCACAAAATCAGGGAAAGCTATAGTCTTTCGACAGTTTGTGGAAATGACCTGGACTTGAATTGAAAGGTTGCTAGCAGCTTTCCCCAAGCTTATGAATGCTGGAAAGCAACACACATTTGTTGAGACAGAGAGTGTAAGATACATTCACTGACCTATGGAGAAGGTGTACATGGTTCTGATAACCATATAATAATAATAACATCCTGGAGAACCTGGAGACCCAATGACTCTTCTCTAGAGTGATCCCTGAATATTGCTGAGCCTTAAAAGAAAATGAGATATCTGAGCACTGCTTTGCCCTGATTTTTACCTTTGATGATATTGTTGCCCAGGGTTACCAAGAGAATGTTAACCTGGCACAAATCCAGACTTTCACAGAAATGGACTCTCATGAGAAGAAGGTGTTCTCAGCAGTTCAAGAGACTCAGGAGCATGAGACCAAGGCTGAAATAAGGCATAAAGCAAAGGAGTTACAGCAAGCCTGAAGAAATGCTGAGAGATGGGGCAAAAAAGCCCCAGGTTTTGCAGGATTTAGAAGCTCAGAGGTTTCTGGTGGCAGCACAGCTGCCATGATCACAGAGATTATCATTGAAACAGAAAAAAAACAAAAGTGGTACCTGCACCAGTCAGGCCTTCAGGTCCAAGCAAGACTTTGAAATTTGGAGCCAATGGGAAAGAAGTAGACAGTATTGTGGACAAACTGAAATCTGAAGGTGAAACCATTATGACCTCTAATGCAGGCAAGCATACTTCTGAAGCAGCCAAAGTGCTCACCCCACCTATTAACATGTGAAGTATGCATATGAAGATTGAAGAAAAAATTACATTGACCTGTGGATGAGATGGAGGCTTGCCAAACATGGAGCTACATGGCATGATAATGCTAAGGATCTCAGATGACAAATTTGGTTAGATTCGTCTACATGTGGAAAATGTAGATAAGAAAGGAGTACAACTACAAACCCACCCAAATGTGGACAAAAAACTCTTTACTGCAGAATCTCTAATTTGTGTGAATAACCCTGAGAAGTCATTCCCAGTGAATTGTGATGTTGGAGTGCTAAAATGGAAGCTACATAGCACAGAGGAATCTTTCATTCCATTGACAATTAACTGCTGGCCCTCTGAGAGTGGAAATGGCTGTGATGTCAACATAGAATATGAGCTGCAAGAAGAGAACTTGGAACTGAATGATGTAGTCATCACCATCACATTCCCATCTGAAGTTGGTGTCCCTATAATTGGTGAGATTGATGGTGAATATCACCATAACATTTGACACAACACCTGAGAGTGGTGCCTGCCAGTGAAGGATGTTAAAAATAAGAGCGGCAGCCTAGAATTCAGCATTGCTGGGCAACCTAATGACTTCTTTTCTGTGCAAGTCTCCTTCATCTCCAAAAAGAACTGTTGCAACACACAAGTTAAGTGACCCAAGTGTGTGGGAATAGTCATGTAAGGTTTTCCATTCAGACCACCTTCCTTGTGAATAAATATGAAATTCTGTAATACCAAGAGAAGGGAACCAAAAAAGAAGATTATTAAATAAAAGAAGAAACCTACAATGGCTAAAGAATTTTTTCCAAATCTGCAAGCTACTGGAAATCTGTTTTTCTGACAAGATGCATGATTCTGTATGCTCAAGGACCATCAACTCATCTCCAGTTCTTGGGTCTCAGAGACATTCTTTGGCAAAGAATTGACACAAGGTAAAGGGGGAGGAAGGCTACTGACTTATTTGGCAGATCTCACTGGCCAGCTGGAATGCAGGCACCCCAGAGAATGCCCCCGGTTAAACATCTCCTATGCCCCATCCCTCATTTCATTCTCTAAATGCTGTTGCACCTCATACTTTCTTTGTTTTAAAAGGTTTTCTCTAGAGATAGAGGTTTTAATCTTTTTTTAATCCCTTCTGCCCCTAGCCTTCTTTTCTGAAACTTCAATCAGGCACTGGGATCTTTTTGTCCATAAGCAGTGCATTTGTTTGTCACTCCTTGAAACAACCTAATCTAGCCAGTCCTTAATTGTAGAACTTTGAAAGTGAAAATTTTTGATTTTTGTAATGGGGTTCTGGAGTGAAAACACAAAGAATGTCTTATATCCTTGTTCCATTTCCCTTCACCCTCCCTGCTGCCTCCTCCTACTTCTCTGTTCTGCACACTCCCAATATGTCCCTCATTCAGGCCTATCCCCAAGAATATTGCTGAGAATCTAGTTTGAAGTCAAGAATGCCTTGTCTTTGGGACTAAGTGGCAGCTCTCAAGTGATCTCATGACCTTCACTTGGGAAAAAATAGAGACCTGTTAGAATGATGCAGCTCTTGGGCCCCCAAGTTAGAGCTTCTCCATCCATAGATATATTCATGTCTATTGTCAAGGTTCCCCTGTTTGCAGTTATTCTATTTGGGTCACTCTGGCTAAAGGTTTAAGTTTCATACTTTAGAGTGTTTGTGTCCCATTTAAAATCCTGTCACCACCACCTCCTTCCTGGCCATTCTGAATGTTGCGTCCTCATCAGAATCCTAGACAAGAGTAGAATGGTGGTTTTTGAGGCTGAATTCATTGAGTCTCAACTATCTTATTGACTAGTAACATAGAAAGGATGTCCCATTACTACCAGGCTTTAGGTCCTTAACAAGCAAGATGGAAATTTCTCATTGTATGCCCTGGTATAAGGACAATTTTCATAGCCCATTTTCTGCCTTGTGCAATTTCCATTTACGTAAACACTTATTGAAAAACCCACTTTTCCCTTTCTTCTTTTAAACTTTTTTTTTTCCATATAGGATCAGATAGATGCTGGTTGATTTCCCATGCCACCTTATCCACCAGTAAGAGAAAAACTCAGCAGTCATCCAAGGATTTGTGTCCACTGAACTCGATAAGGCTTGGCTTCACCAAATGGAATCTTGTGCCACAGCAGTGACTGGCAGAGGGGACAAGCACACAAATCAGGTAGAGAAATACTCCTGCCCCTTTAGCCAGTGAAAGAACCCTTTTCCCTCCCTTGTATAGAGTGTGCTTGAGGCAGTTCATACTTTTATAAAGGGCCTGGGATTGTCTTCCAAGGAAGTTCCTGGCCTCCCCCTTTTTTTCCTTTAACTGCATCAGGGAGGGATCTTCAACTTGGTTTTCATGTGCGGGTTTTGGGGGAAGAGGACAGGGAAAAAAATTTGTCATGTAGGTGAGAAACATTATTAATCCAGTTTTGTTCAAGAGTTGCTTGTCCATATCATTTTAAAAAGTCAGGTTCAGTTTCAGAGGAACTTTTTTGAAATTACTTTTGGGGCAATATTTAAAATGAAAGAAGTTTTGTAACCCTGTAAAATAATTACATAGGGAATATAACATTCCAGTGTATACCAAAAATACAAATTCTTTAATCAGAGTATTCTAAAATCAAAAAAGAGGAAGGAACCACATGTAAAACATATTTGTAGCAGATGTTTTTGTGGTAGCAAAGACTTGGATGTTGAAGGGATGCCAATAAATTGGGTAATGACTGAACAAGTTGTATTATATGGACGTAATGGAATACTTTTGCTACAAAAATGATGAATAGATGGATTTTTGAAAATCTTGGAAAGACTTACATGAACTTGTGCTGAGTGAAGTGAGTACAACCAGGAGAGCACTGTACACTGTAATAACAATGTTTTGTGACAATCAACTATGATAGACTTAGTTCTTCACAGCAATTCTATGATCCATGACATTTCCAAAAGGCTTATGAAGGAAAATGTGATCCACATCCAGAGAAAGATATATGGAGTTGGAATGCAGATTGAAGCATACTTTTTCCACTATTTTTCTTTCCCATGTTTTCCCTTTTGTTCTGATTCTTCTTTTACAACATGACTAATGTGGAAATGTGTTTAATATGATTGTACATGTATGTATATCCTCTATCAGATTGCTTGCTGCCTTGGGGAGCAGGGAGGAAAGACAGGGTGGGAGAAAAAAATTTGGAAGTCATAATCTTTTGAAAATGAATGTTACAAAGTATCTTTCATGTAATTTAAAAAAATATTCCACTTAATAGTAGAAAAAATAAATGGCAAGCAGTGATAAAAAACAACAACAATTCATTTGAAAGGGAAATTTTATATTCTTTGTGCAGATGAAGCTCCAGTATGGATACAAGCTTGCTACTCTAGTGAAAAGGGAAGATCCTCATGTCCTGGTCTTTCAATGTTTTATTTTAAAGTTAAGTTTTATAGAAACAAATGATGGTAATAAAGACTTTTCAAAGAACCTCATACCAAGTTTCATCAACATAACCACAAGACTTCAACTTTAATCAGAAAGAGGTTTTGATATCGTTACATAAGAAATTGTCAATGAATGAAAGTAGTGTTTTAAGTACTTATTTATTACAGAGAAGTCAAAAAGCAAAAATTTGTTATCAAAATGAAACCAAACTTTTTTCCCCAAAAAAGTAAAAGAAAATTCACCAATGAGGTGAATCTTTCAATTCAAGGTCTTGAAGTTGCCATTACTAATAGTAAAGAAAATGCAACTTTCTTAACTAAAATTATGTAGAACAAAGTAAAGGTCTAAACCCTTGCAATCTTTTGAATGCTAGAGGAAGTGCTTGTTCAAGATGGAGTTAGAGGCTGAGGACAAACTCTGTAGGTTAGAGGATCCAGCCATCCAGCTAGTTATCAACTTTTGTCACTGATAGCTTCACAATGTTTTCCTTATATACCTTCTTCAGGATTATGATGGAGACAGGCTGAAACAGCTCATGAAAGCTACTTATTAATCTTATTGTAAGTTCTCATTGATAAAACAGCAGATTCTCAAGTATTGTTTTGTTGATTGTCTAGATAAGAAAGTAATAGAGAAAATATTAATAATGCAGATTAAATTTTAAATTGCTTTACATGTACAAGAGGTTTTCCTCCCAGAGAACCTATTGATAATCATTTATGGTCACTGAATTTCCACGTTTTTTCCAATGGCACAATCTTTACTTTAAATTGTAATTAAATTGTTAAAGATATTATAAAACAGAAGCAAAGGAATGAAAAAATGGAAGACAATGTGGAATATCTCATTGGAAAAATCACTGACCTGGAAAATGGATCCAGTAGAGATAACTGAAAAATTATTGGACTACCTGAAAGCCATGGTCGAAAAAAGAGCCTAGAGATCATCTTTCAAGAATTTATCAAGGAGAACTGCCCTGATATTCTAGAGCCACAGAGCAAAACAGAAATTGAAAGAATACACTGATTGCCTCCACAAACACATGTCAAAAAGAAATCTCTTAGGAATATTGTCACCAAATTCCAGAGCTCCCAGATCAAGGTGAAGATACTACAAGCAGCCAGAAAGAAACAATTTGAGCATTGTGGAAACACAATCAGAATAACCCAAGATCTAGCAGCTTCTACACTAAGAGATCAAAAGGCTTGGAATACAATATTCCGGGGGTCAATGGAGCTAGGATTAAAACCAAGAATCACCTACCCAGCCAAACTGAGTATCATGCTCCAAGGCAAAATACTGACTTTCAATAAAATAGAGGACTTTAGAGGTTAATAGAAAATTCGACTTTCAAACACAAGAATCAAGAGAAGCATGAAAAGGTAATCAAGAAAAAGAACAAGAAAAAGAAATTGCAAGGGACTTACTAAAGTTGAAATATTTTGTTTACATTCCTACATGGAAAGATGATGTGTATGACCCATGAGACCTCAGTATTAGGGTAACTGAAGGGAATATGCATATATGTATATATATATATATATATGTGTGTGTGTGTGTGTGTGTGTTTATATATATATATCTATATGTGAGTGTGTATGTATGTATATATGTATGTGTATGTACACACACACACACACACACACACACATATATATATATATATATAGAGAGAGAGAGAGAGAGAGAGGGAGAGAGAGAGAGAGAGAGAGAGAGAGAGAGAGGGCACAGAGTGAATTGAAGATGAAGGGAAGATATCTAAAAGAAATAAAATCAAATTAAGGGATGAGAGAGGAATATATTGAGAGAGGGAGATAGGAAGAGATAGAATGGGGTAAAATATCTTGCATAAAAGTGTCAAGAAAAAGCAGTTCTGTAGGAAGAGAAGAGAAGGTAGGTGAGGGGGAATGAGTGAATCTTGCTCTCATCATATTTGACCTGAGGAGAGAGTACCATACATACTCAATTGGGTATCTTACCCCGCAGGAAAAAAGGAAGAAGAAAATAAAAAAGGTGGGGATGATAGAAGGGAGGGCAGATGGGGGTGGAGGTAATCAAAAACTAACACTTTCAAAAGGGGACAGGGTCAAGGGAGAAAATTGGATAAAGGGGGATAGGTAAGGAAGGAGCAAAATATACTTAGTCTTTCACAACAGGAGTATTGTGGAAGGGTTATACATAATGATACACATGTGGCCTATGTTGAATTGCTTGACATCTTAGAGAGGGTGGGTGGGAAGAGAAGAGGGGAGAGAATTTGGAACTCAAAGTTTTAAAAACAGATGTTCAAAAACAAAAAGAAAAGTTTTTGCATGCAACTAGAAAATAAGATACACAGGCAATGGGGCGTAGAAATTTATCTTGCCCTACAAGAAAGGAAAGGAAAAGAGGATAGGAGGGGAGTAGGGTGACAGAAGGGAGGGCTGACTGGGTAACAGGGCAGCCAGAATATATGCCATCTTGGAGTGGGGGGGAGGGTAGAAATGGGAAGAAAATTTGTAATTCTAACTCTTGTGAAAATCAATGCTGAAAACTAAATATATTAAATAAAAAACATAATTAAGGTGTGCAAAGAGATTGTTCTAGGAGAAGAGTTAAGGCGAATGTAGGAAAGCATAAATTACATCACATGAAGAAGCACAAAACATTATAGTACAGGGAAGGAAGAGAGGCAGAAAGCGGTGTTTGAGCTTTGTTCCCATTGGATTTAGTTCAATGATGGAAGAACATAGTCTGAACAGCATAGAAATCAAACTTATCCTATAGGCAGTAGGAGGGGAAAGGGGAAAAAAGAGGGGGAGGTTGGTTAGAAAGGAAGGAAGAAGCAGCAAGGGGAAAAGAATAGGGTAAGGGTGGGAGTCAGTAGAGAGAGGAAATTGAAGAAGGTGGTGGCCAAAAGCAAAACTCTTTTGAAGAATGGAAGGGAGAAGGGAGGAATAAAAGCATAAACTGTTTTGGTGGGGGGGGGGATAGGATGGAGAAAGAGACACAAATAACAATCATAACTGTCGATGTGAATGAGATGAACTCTCCCGTAAAACTGAGGCAGTTAGCAGACTGGATTAAAAACCATAATCCTACAATATGTTGGTTACAAGAAACACACACATCTGAAACAGGGCAGTACAGAAGTAGAAGTAAAGGCTGCAGTAGAAAATATTATGATTCAGCTGAAGTAAAAAGAAAAAAAATGCAGGTGTAGCAATTCTAATCTCAGGCACAGTTAAAGCAAAGACAGATGCAATTAAAAGAAATAAGGAAGGAAAATATATCCTATTAAAAGGCACCATCAACAATGAAGCAACAGAATCACTTAATATATATGCACCAATTGGTACAGCAAACATTCTTACAGAAGTTAAGTGAGTCAGAGGAAGAAATAGACAGCAAAACTCTACTAGTTGGGGACCTCAATCTGCCCCTCTCTAAACTGGATAAATCTAACCTTAAAATAAATAAGAAAAAAGTTAAGGAGGTGAATAGAATTTTAGAAAATGTAGATATGATAATCCTCTGGAGAAAACTGAATGGGAATAGAAAGGAATATGGCTTTTTTTTTTCTCAGTGGCATATGGCACCTACACAAAAATTGAACATGTACTAGGACTTAAAAACCTCACAATCCAATGCACAAAGGCAGAAGTAGTCAATGCTTCCTTTTCAGATCATGATGTCATAAACTTTTTTTGTAATAAAGAGCCATGTAAAGATCAACTAAAAATTAATTGGAAACTAAACAATCTAATCCTAAAAATGAATGTGTTAAACAACAAATCATAGAAATAATCATTATCTTTATTCAAGAGAATGACAGTAATGAGACAATATACCAAAACTTATGGGATTCAGCAAAATCAGTTCGTAGGGGAAGTTTTATATCTCTAAATCTTTACATGAATAAAATAGATAAAAAGGAGATTAATGAATTGGGCATGCAACTGAAAAAGTTAGAAAAAAGAACAAATTTAAAATCTTGAATTAAATATCAAATTTGAAATACTGAAAACCAAAGGAGAGACTAATGAACTTGAAATCAGTGAAATTATTGGACTAATAAAACTAAGAACTGGTTTTATGAGAAAAATTAAATTGATAAACTTTTCATCAATTTGATTAAATAAAGAAGAAAACCAAATTACCAGTATCAAAAATGAAAACGTTAAATTCACTTCCAATGAAGAGGAAATTAAAACAATAATTAGAAATTATTTTGCCCAATTTTATGCCCATAAATTTGATAATCTTAGGGAAATCAATGAATATACACAAAAATATAAATAGCTCAGGTTTAACAGAAGAGGAAGTAAAATATTCAAATAATCCCATCTCAGAAAAAGAAATTGAGCAAGCCATCAATGAACTCCCTAAGAAAAATACCTCCTGGGCTTTTACATGTTTTACAAGAGAATTCTATCAGACATTTAAAGAACACTTAATTCTCATACTTTACAGACTATATGGGAAAATAGGGGAAGAAGGACTCCTCCTAAATTCTTTTTATGACACAAACATGGTATTAGTACCTAAACCAAGAAGAGTCAAAACCAAGAAAGAAAATTATAGACCAATTTCCCTAATGAATATTGATGAAAATAACTTTAAAAAGATTTTAGCAAAAAGATTGCCACAACTTGTCATGAAAATAATACACTATGACCAGGTAGGATTTATTCCAGGAATGAAAGGCTGTTTCAATAGTAGGAAAACTATAAGCATAATTGATCATAACAACAACAAAACTAGCAGAAACCAAATGATTATCTCAATAGATGCAGAAAAAGCTTTTGACAAAATACAATACCCATTCCTATTAAAAACATTAGAAAGCATAGGAATAAATGGAGTCTTCTTTAAAGTGATAAATAGCATCTACCTAAAACCATCAGCATGCATTATATGTAATAGGGATATACTAAATGCATTTCCAATGAGATTGGGGCTGAAGCAAGTATTTCCATCATCTCCCTTATTATTCAATTTTGTAAAAGAAATGTTAGCTTTAGCCATAAGAAAAGAAAAAAAAAAGAATTAAAGCAGTTAAAGTAGGCACAGAAGAAGCTAAGTTATCACTCTTTGCAGATGATATGATGATATACTTAGAGAATCCTAGAGAATCAAGTAAAAAGAAAAACCTACTTGAAATAATAAATAACTCTAGCAAAGTTGCAGGATGTAAAATAAACCCACATAAATCCCTGGTATTCCTATATAATACTAACAAAGCCCAATAGCAAGAAATAGAAAGAGAAATTCCATTTAAAGTTACTGTAGACACTATAAAATATTTGAGAGTCTACCTCCCAAGACAAACCCAGACCTATGTGAACACAATTACAAAACACTTTTCACACAAATAAAGTCAGATCTAAATTAATGGAAAAAAAAACACTAGTTGCTTATGCTTAGGCTGAACTAATATAATAAAAATGACAATTTTACCAAAATTAATTAACTTTTTCAGTGCCATATCAACAAACTACCAAAAAATTATTTTACAGAGCTGGATAAAATAACAAAATTCATCTGGAAACAAAAAAGGTCCAAAATACCAAGGGAATTAATGAAAAGAAATGCTAGGAAAGGAGGCCTAGCCATATCAGATATTAAACTGTATTATACAGGGACAGTCAACTACTTGGTACCAGCTAAGAAAGAGAGTGGTGGATCAGTGGAATAGGTTAGGTACACAAGACACAGTAGTCAATGACTATAGCAATCTATTCTTTGATAAACATGAAGAGCCCAGCTTCCATGTTAAGAATTCACTATTTCACAAACAACTGCTGGGAAAACTAGAAAACATCATGGCAGAAACTGGGCATAGTCCAATATCTTACACTGTATACCAAAATAAAGTCAAAAAGTCTTCATGATTTAGGAATAAAGGCTGATATTATAAGAAATTTGTGAGGACAAGGAATAGTTCACCTATCAAATCCATGGAGAAGTGAAGAGTTCATAACCAAACAAGGTGTAAAGAGCACTATAAAATGCAAAATGGATAATTTTGATTACACTAAATTGAGGTTTTTATACAAACAAAGCCAATGCAACAAAGATTTGTAGGGAAACAGAAAATTTGGAAATAACCTTTACAACCAGTGTCTCTGATAAAGGTTTCATATCTAAAATATACAGGGAACTGAGTTAAATTTGTAAGAATAGAAGTCATTCCCAGATTGATAAATGGTCAAAGGATATAAATAGGCAATTTTCAGAGGAAGAAATTAAAGATATCTACAGGCATATGAAAAAATTCTCTAAATCATTACTAACTAGAGAAATAAAAATCAAAACAACTCTTATGTACCACATCTCTCCTGTCAGATTAGCTAACATGACAAAACAGGAAAATGATAAATGATGGAGAGGATGTGGGAAAATTGGAACATAGTTGCATTATTAGTAGAGCTGTGAACTGATTCTGGAGAGCAATTTGGAACTATGCCCAAAGGGCTATAAAATGTGCATATCCTTTCACCCAGCAATAGCACTTCTAAGTCTGTATCCCAAAGAGATCACACAAGTGAGAAATGGACCAGTATGTACAAAAATATTTATAGCATCTCTTTTTCTTTTTGCAAAGAATTGGAAGCCAAGGGGATGCCCATTAATTGGGGAATGGCTCAACAAATGATGGCATATTAATGTAATGGAATACTATTATGTTATAAGAAATGAAGAGCAGACAGACTTCTTTATGACCTGGAAAGACATATACAAAGTGATGTTGAATGAGAGGGAGCAGAACCAAGAGAACATCATATACAATTACAGACACACGGTATCTGTAAGGACTAGCTTTGATAGACTTGGCTCTTCTAATTAATACAATGTTCAAAGACAGCTCCAAAAGAGTTATGATGGAAAAAGCTATGCACATCCAGAGAAAGAATTACAAAATCTGAATGCAGATGGAGGCAAACTATTTGCTCTCTTTTTTTCCTTCTTTTTTGGTTTTGTTTCTTTTCTCATGATTCATGAGAATTCATGAGTTTAACATGAAGGTATATGTAGAACCCGTATCAGATTACATGCTGTCTTGGTTGGAGGGCGGGCGAGAGTGAGGGAAAAAAATTGGTACTCAAAAACTTGTGGAACTGAGTGTTGTAAACTAAAAATAAAAAATAAATTTAAAAAAATCTCTATATGTTTGAGCCCTGATTAATTTTAGGCCTTCAACAAAAATATCAAACCATTGTACCATTTCATGTCCAGCAGACATTCTATTGGGAGTTGCTTTTGGCTGAAGGTGATAGAGGTAGCACACAGAAACTGTTTACTTTTTGGTGCCTATGGTTGTTAATTGCTACCTCCATGTGGCTGTGCAGTTCCATATCTGAAATGCCCTGTAATAAACCTTCATATACCACAATTTGTTCATCCATTCCCCAATTAACGATCTCCTTATTTTCAGTTCTTTGTATTGCTAAATCTGCTGCTATAAATATTTTTTGCACATATGCATCCTTTTTCTCTTTCCTTGATCTCTTTTTTGGTGCATTGAAATAGAAGTGGTTTTGCTGGATCCAAAGGTGAGTATAGTTTTGTAACTCTTGGTGTACGGTTTCAAATTGCCTTCTTGGATTTGCACTTTAGAAGGAAGAAGGAAAAAGATCAATAAGTAAAACTCTTCAATGAGAAGGAAAGCAGAACAAAGAGGAACAGGATGAAATAAAAAGATGTAGGAGGAGAAGCAGAAGGAGGAAAAGAAGGAGAGGAATTTGGAGGAAACAAATTGAAACTAATCAAGCATATTCTCCATAGTCCCGTTGAAAAGATAACTTTATGGATATGAGGAAAAAGGAAAAAGAACCCTAATCCATTGCTCTTTGATTCCTTTCCATGACTTGGATGTAGATTCTATTTGCTATTATCTTCTATTTTTGGATGTTGTGCCCCATTTATGTTCATGGTTAGGATGTCAGTTGTATATTTCCATTCATCCAGTTCTCTTTTTCTTTTTCCTCACTTTTCCAGTGCCTCACTACTTACCCAGAAATGAAGGTGTTGAAAGAGAAGTAGTTTGCCTAACAATTGGGAAGTATAATTGAAGCATTCACTTTCTGTTCAATTACTCTCTTCATTTCCCTTCACCATACTCCAATAATAGGATTGAATCTATCCTTCCTTTTAATCTTTCTTTCATGTCTTCCCTTTGAAGCTGGAGTTTGCTTTAATTATGACTACCCCTTCACCTCTCAAATTCCTTCTTAAACTATCTTTTTCCCTCCTATTTTTTCATTGAGATTAACTCTCATTTTTGTACCATATACTTTGTATATCTATGTATCTGATTTTAAACTACTTAAATCAGATTCAGATGAAAGTGAGGTTCATGAAATGCCCATTTATCTAATATTTCCCTTTAGGTTTCATATTCCTTATACTGTGCGCCCTTATTTTGTCAGATAGTGCAATTCCTACCCTCCCTCCAACTTTTATCTTTAATACAATCTCCTTTTCCTCAATTTCTTTTGTCTAAGACCCTCAAAATAGTATCAAGTGATGTGCAGGCCCTTTGATTTTTATTCACTTTCCATATGACTGACCTTTGAAAATGTTAGTCCTTTAAGATCAAACTCTTTCCTTCTCCCCATAATTATATAAATGTTTTGTCATCACATAATCCTTTCCAACTGATTTATAATATTACCATTCTATATTTCTCTTAGCTCCTGTTTGCATTTTAGAGCATCTTCTTAGCCCTCACCTTTTATTATTTTTTTTTCATTTTTCCCACTTAAGAACATTTTACTTTTTTCAATTATATGTAAAAATAGTTTTCAACATTCATTTTTTCAAGATTTTGAGTTTCAATTTTTTTCTCCCTTCATCACTTCCCCTTCCACAAGACTGCATGCAATCTGATATAGGCTATAAGTGTACAATCCTATTAGACATATTTCCACATTAGCCATATTGTGAAGGAAGAATCAGAACAAAAGAGAAAAAACACACAAAAAAGAGAGGAAATAGAATGCTTTGATCTACATTCTACATTTTCATTAATGCCCTAGTTCTTTCTCTGGATGTGGATAGCATTTTCCATCATGAGGTGTTTGGAATTGTCTTAGATAATTGTATTGCTGAGAAGAGCTAAGTCTACCAAAACTGGTCATGACACAGTGTTGCTGTTATTATGTACAGTGTTCCATTGGTTCTCTGTATTTCACTCAGTGTCAGTTCATATAAGTCTTTCCAGGTTTTTCTGAAATCTGCCTGTCCATTATTTCTTACAGCATGATAGCATATTTATATAGCACAACTTGTTCAAGCATTCCCCAACTAATGAGCATCTCCTCAATTTCCAATTCTTTGGCAACACAAAAAGTTACTATAAATATTTTTCTACATGTGGGTCCTTTCCCTTTGCTTCCTGATCTCCTTGAGATACAGACCTAGCAGTGGTATTGCTGAATCAAAGGTTATTCAGTTTTAAAGCACTTTGGACATATTTCCAAATTGCTCTCCAGTAAGGTTGGATCAGTTCACAACTCCACTAATAATGCCTAAGTGTTCTAATATTCCCCCATCTTCTCCAAAGTTTATCATTTTGGTTTCTGCCCAGTTTCTGCCATGCTATGTTTCGGTTTTCCTAGGAATTTTTGTCAATAGTGAGTTCTTATCCCAGAAGCAGGAGTCTTTGGGTTTATCAAACAGTAGATTACTATAGTCATTGACTACTATGTCTTGTGTACCTAATATGTTGCCTTGATCCACTACTCTCTTTCTTAGCTGATACCAAATAGTTTTAATGAATGCTGCTTTGTGATATAGTGTTAGATTTGTACAGCTAGGCCACCTTTCATTGCATTTATTTTCATTAATTCCCTTGATATCCTGGACCTTTTGTTCTTTAGATGAATTTTGTTATAATTTTTTCTAGTTCTATAAAATATTTTTGTAGCAATTGGTTAACCAAAATCTTTCTTTTTGACTGTTTATAATATTTCTACTTTGAGCTACAATAAATGAATTTTACTATGACTTTCTTGGTTGTTTTAGTTTTGAGGATTCACAAATTGATGAGTGGATTATTTCCTGTTTTTTTTTTCTTTTTTAAAAATAAGATTTTCAATATTTTTGTCATGAGTTTTAAGAAGACCTGTGATTCTTATATTATCTCTGACCTGTTTTATACATTGGTTATTTTAAATAGTAATGGCCAGGATTTATATTGCATTTTAAGGTTTACATAGGTGAGGTTATTTGATCTATAACATCATCCTGTATAGCAGGTAATGTTATCTCCATTTTGCAAATGCTGAGATAGGTTAAGTACTTGCCCAGGCTCACATAGCTAGCACATGTCTCAGGTGGATTCAATTTTGTCTTCCTGAGTCCAAGACCAACACTCTTCCACTCTACCACCTAGCTACCTGATAGCATATGACTTACATTTTCTTCTGCCTTTTCGATCTTTTGATTCTGTTTTTAATTTTTATGTTGTGCCATGGAGTCATTGCTATCCATTTGGCCCATTCTAATTTTCATGCAATTCAAGTTTTTTTTTAAAGAATGGTAGCCATTTTTCTAAGACATTAAGTTTTACAAAGTAGTTAACAATAACAATATAAATATAAATATAATATGATATAAAAATCAGGAAGGTAAAGCAAATTGTGTTGGCAACTAAGCCCATATTTGAAACCAAGGCCTTTTAGTTTTAAATCTACCTGTATTATACTGCCTGGTAAAATGGAGATTACACCCAAGGGTAGAAAGAAAGGTGATATTATGTATATGGAGAATGAACTTTATAAATATAAGGGTAATAAATTGCATGTGAGACCTGGGGATCATCTAGGATCCCTATTTTTCTAGGCAGTATGAATTATATTGGACACATCTAATATGGTTTTGAGACTCTCTTTCACTAGTGCCTACAAATGAATAGAGGAAATAAGCAAGTTATCTTGTTGCATACACTATGGGAAAGAAAAAAAAATAAACAAATAAACAGTGAAAGTACATCTATTTTAATATTTTATTGATTCTTTTAAATTTGGTATTGACTAGATTTCCCCTTATTTTACTTCTAGAAAAGTGTACCTTTAAACATTGTTAAAATAAGAAGATAAATAATGAGGAAAAAGGATCAGTACCTCAAAAAATCTGACCCTCAATATTCAACATCTATGAAACATCCCCCAAAAGAATACACACTGTATATATAGAAAAAGGGGGTGGTTTGGTGGTGTATCTTCTCATTTCTCTTCTTTAGGACCAAACTTTTAAAAATACAATTTCACAATATTTATCTTTAATTGTTTTCTGGTTGTGGTCCTCTTATTTAAAATGTTTGCAGTCCTTGTGTGCATAGTCTCCTATGGCTTGGCTTACTTTACTTTGGATTAGGTCATTAAAGATTTTTTTATGCTTCTCTTTATTCATCATTGTTTTCTTTTCTTACAGCATCATAATATTCCATTATATGCATGTGCCATTTTTAACCTATGCTTCAATAATGGGCATATATTTTATTTCCAATTTGTTGCTATGTCAAAAAAAGTCTCTTTAAATGTTTTGTAGTATATAAGTATGCATTTTCTTTGTTGATTTCCTTAATGTATATCCCTAACAGTGGAATTGCTTTCTGTTCATAATTCCAAATTACTTTTCAGAATGTTTGTACTAAATCACAACTCCACCATAAATGTGTTAGTGTTAATTTTTCCCCACCCCCTCCAGATTTGCAAATTTGCTAGGTATTGGGTGAAATCCCAGGCTTTTATAATTTAGGAAAGTGTAAGTATCTTGTGTTAATAATAACGATAAGAAATTCAGTACCTTCATAGAGCAGACTATGGTAGAAAATAAATGCTGCATTAGAATTCCTAAATGGGCCAGATCGGAAAAACTTCTTGTATTAGCACAATCATTAGCATACCATAAGGATGCCAGGACCAAGGGGAAGTCCATTTCAGGGAATTGTGTTGTTGCCCCAAAGGCATATAATAACTAGGATGTTTAAAAGTATAATGAAGGGTTATAGTTACTGGTGCATAATTGGCTTGGTAACACTTTGGTGCCAATATGTTATTAAAAAAAGCAAGATTAAGACTGAGGTAAGGCTTCAGTGCTTTGAAAGGTCACAGGGGCTGGGGGTTCTAGTATGTGTCCCTTACATGGAAATTTCTTTATATTCCTTCAGGAGCACACAGTATGAAGGAAATGCAAGAGTACATACTTTTTATTTTAATCCCTTGACTGTTATTTGTCCTATGGTCATGAATGATGCCCCCAATGAAAGGGGCATCAGTTTTTTTTTTTTGTAAGGGATGATGATGTTATGAGAGGATTATTTGAATGCTTACTCTGTAATGAAAAGTCTATCTAGAATTGACCTCCAAGGTATACTTTTGATTTTAAGCTTATTTGGAGACTCTGCCCTACTATCTTAAGGGCAAGATCAAGAAACCAGACATAACTTGAAAAAATATACAAGATTTATGGGAGAACAAAGAATGGAAAGACCACATATATGAAGAAAGAATATATGGAATTATATTAAAAGCAAAAACAAAAGAGAAGACCAAAGAGTCTTGAAATTTGGGAGATAAAGGGTAATCAAATAATGCTGGTCTATATGCGCAAAAAATCAAGGAATAATCAAATAGGAAGGAAGAATATGAATAGAAGAGAAAGAAACAGGATAAGAAAACCAATGAAAATTGACTTCTTTTGTTAATTAAAATTTGAAGTGCTTTATTTGTGGAAATTTTGCATGATAATGTGAAAAGAATTGTAAATATATATAATGTGTAAATTTGCACAAGAAAACTCAAGGGAACCAAAGAAGATGACATATATGAATGTACCTCAAAAAGTAAAATCTGTTATATAAATTCAAATTAAAGTAAATTATTCAAACTGACTGCCAAGGAATCACTTCTGCTCCACTTTATAGGCAAAAAATGGTTCATGGGTTGTCAGTGGATCAACATCTCCTCCTGTAAACTTTTCTCCTCCTGTTATTCCTTGATAAGGAACAATTTTTTTTCTGTATAGGTGTAGGATGCCTATCACATTGTATCCCCATTCCTACCAAATACTCATTTCCAGAAGCATATGGGAAAAAGAAACAGGGGCACACTAGATAATTATGAAGCACCAAAAATCCAAATAAATAATCAAGAAATTACTAATCACTAGTAAAGTGCAAGAAATAATTTTATTTTGCTTCTTAGTGGATCCATATTCTTATCATGTCAAGATTCCATGGAGGGAATTATCTTTGAGGTCTTTTACAGATCACTGAAGACAAAAAAAAAAACAGAAAGGAAAATGTTTGGGAACAAATAATTCTTGGCCTTTTTAAGGCCTTTTGAATAGTTCATAGGCAACAGTGCCACACTCAGACTACCTACCTGTAATCCTGTGCTCTTGTACATGACCAGCTCACCTTCAATTCCTGATATAACATATATGTATGTAGTATTTGTGTATATACTTAACAATATTCGTATACATGTCAATAAATATTGATATAGATATAGCTATCCTTGCTGATTCCACCCTCATTTACCACACAAATCCAATATGTAGTGATACATTGTTGTTTCTTCATATCTCTTGTATATAACCCTTTTATCTACTTATAGCCACTACTCAGTTACAGACACTCATCAATTTCTAGATTTTGTCAATAACTTTCTAGTGGATCTCCTTGCCTCAAGTCTGTCTCCACACCAAACCAAGATCCATTCACCTGCTAAGATGATTTCTCCCCCCAAATTGTAGGTGTGACTATGTAAATCCTCTGCTCAATGAGCTTCAGTGGTTCACTATAATCTCCAGCACCAAATATAAATTCCACATTCTGGCTTTTCAAGCTCTTCATAATGTTGCCTCTTTCTAGTCTTCTTACACTTTACTCCTTTCCACACACTCTGTGATCCAGCTCCTGAACTACATTTGGCTTCTCAAATATGACATTCTCTTTTTTAAAAATTTCATTTATTATTTTTACTTTGCACAGAGTGGTTCTAAACCTAGAACATCTTCTCTACAATATTTCTATCATCTCATTTCCCTGGTTGCTTCAGGTCTAAAATGAAATGTCACCTTTTTAAGGAGGCCTTCTCCAATCATCCCAGGTACCAATGCCCTCTGCTTTTAAATTAACTTCATTAACTCTGAATATACCTTGTGTTTTCCTAGTTTTTTAAAATATTATCTCCCTCATTATAATTACACTATTGGGAGGCAGTGACAAAGTTTTGCCTTTTCTTCTATCTTCACCACAGTACCTGGCACATAGCAAACACTTAATAAGTGCCTGTGGACTAATGTGGTGACTGTATGATTTGCATACAAATCATCAGTGGTATCACTTGTAGTCTGCTTCCACTATTATTGTGTATCTTTCTAATGCCCTTTCAGTCACCTAAAATTGTCATTCTTTTAATAGTATATCATGTTTTCTAGTCCACAGAAATGCATCACTAGAAGAAAGGCAGTAAGCATTTCTAATTAAGCACTGTGCTAAACACTTTACAAATATTATCTTATTCGATGTCCACAAGAACTCTGGGAGTTATTGTTCCCATTTTACCATTGTGGAAAATGAGGCAGACAGAGTTTAGGTGACATTCAGGGCTCATACAACTAGTAGGTGTCTGAGGCTAAAATTGAACTCCAATCTTCCTGACTCCAGGCACAGTTCTCTATCCACTTCACCTTAATAGCTCTCTTTGAGTATAATGTTGAAAAATGGTGCTTTGTGGCAGCAAGAGGCCTAGGGTTATTCAAATCACAGCACAATTTCACAAAGGAAATGAAGCCCAATCATTATCTTCTATTCAATTCAAGACAGCTCAGTGTCTATCTTTAGCACTTTCTAAAAATAATATACTTATGGACTAATTCAGTGGACTGATCATAGAAAATTTCAATCTGGATAATAAGCCTTATTCATCCACTTTGTTTTTCCAAAGCTAGAGAATATCATTGGCAAAGATGGGACTTGGAAATACTGACTTGGTATCATACGTATCACTAAAATTAAAAACTGCAATGGAGTAAATGCCACAACCTCATTTATATAAAAGAATCAAAAATGTTAGATCTGGGAAGAAATTTCATTATCTAGACCAATTTCTTTGCTTGTCAGCATGGAAATAAAATCAGAGAAATGCTAAGTTCTTTTTTTTCCTAATTATTTGCAGTACCTGTGTGCCCTAGCATTCAGCATAGTCCTCTTTCTCTGATTCTAAGCATTTATCTCTGTCAAAAAATAACTGTTTAGTCTCTTATAATGAATTTTAAACCTATTTCTTCTTGTTATAAGTTATTGAATTTTCTATTATTTTGTATTTTATTTATATTTATTTATATTATTTTCTATTATTTTTTCTATTATTCATTTTCTATTATTAAGCATCATGTGACTGATAATTTAGAAGGCAAGATGGTATAGTGGAAAGAGCTTTTGATTTGGAATTTTAGATCCCAGATCGATTACTAAATACCTGACTAGCCACAGATATACACTTATCCTTTCTGAGGCTCAGTTTTCTACTTGATAAAAAATGGAACTTAGATCAGATGCTTTAAAAGTCCACTTTCAGCTCTAAATTCCATGAAAAATGTTAAAAAAAAAATAAGCCATCATATTATCATTAAACTCCACATTTGAATGGGTACTCCTCATCTTGGAAAAAATTTGTCTTAATGTCTGACACTTTGTGACATCATTCATAATTTTCTTTGTAATGATACTGAAATTGTAATTTTATTTTCCAGCTCATTTTACATATGAGGAAATTGAGGCAGAGTTAAGTAACTTGCCCAGGGTCACACATATATATGACTGAGGCTAGATTTGAACTCAGGAAGATGAGTCTTCCTGACTCCAGGCCTGGTACTCTATTCACAGAGCCACCTAACTTGTTATTGCTCCTATATTTCTTTCTGATGAATTTACTAATTTTCCAGCCTACTTTTAAATTATCATTCTATCTTTACTTGGACAAGCCAATCTTGGTTGCAGTTGGCATTACCTGACAACGCAACGGAAAATTGCCTCATTTATAAATATTACAAAGGCTTTTTCAATATAAAACTTTGTAATTGATTAAATAGTTTAATCACCTTGGACTTATGATTGACTTCCTTAAAATAACTCTCACATCCTCTAGGCTAACACTCATCTATTGGTATTCATTCTCTAGGAAGAATTCTTTCTCATTTTGTGAACTAAATCCCTTAATTCAAGCTTATGTTTACCTAATATGAAGCCAATAAAACTACAAAACACACACACACACACACACACACACACACACACACACAACATCTTCTTTTCTGCTAACCAGCATTAGGTTATTAGATTGCTCTCATAAGAGTATTTTTTATCCTATTCCAAGTGTTGTTTTCATTTAACTTATTGGTTTCTAAATATTTCCAAATATTCCTTCACTTGTGTTCAGTTCTCCTTGCCTCTCAGGTTTTGAATTATGTAAAAATGTATACAAGCTCTGGCCAACTGAGTACAAAATGTGACCTGTTTACAAAGTTCAAAAGGTTTCATGCCTCTGCATTAGACAGGATAACAATGATCTGAGCACCAACATAATTCAGTTTAAAGAGACTTATCACCAGAAGGCTGACTGAAACATGGTGAATTAGGTTATGTTATCTCCTAAAGAATGCCTATTAAAATGTGGAGAGGGTTATTTGAGAGAGTAACTACACAAATAAAAATCATGGATAATTTAGTTATTGAAGGATTTCTTATTGTAAAATATTTTACACAAACGAATCTTCCAAGTTCATCCTCTCCACCTCCTTTTCTTCATAAACATGGTTCTCATCATTTTAGCCCATTTTTATAAAAATAAAAATTGTTGCTCTTTTTGGTTTTCTACAAATACATTGAAATAATAGGTGCCTTACAAAGATTTCATCCAATACTTTGAATGTTTTAATGCTAAATGGGGAGGCATCATAGTCCACAGATCACAATCGGTTACATAGAATCATTAGCCAATTATTATTGTTAATTATAACAATTATTATTGCTAACTACTAGATTATATATGGCATCTACTATGTGCCAGGAACTATGCTAAGCATTATACAAATATTTAATTTTATCCTCACAGACACCCTGGGAGGTAGATACTGTTCCTTCTCACATCTTTTTCAGGCCTTTATTCAGTCTTGCTTCCCTTGGTTTTCTAATTTTCCATTCTGTATCTCTATCAATGTTACTAGTTCATACTTTAAAAGAGATAAATGTGGAAGTTAAAGAGGGAAAGGTAGAAAGAACTTTGCTTCTGAAACTATGCTTCTCTTCTATGCTTTGATGTCTAGCAATATCAAATTTCAGTTTGACTTTAAATGTAGCTTATTTGAAAATGGCTTCACTGTGAAATATACTACTGATTTAATGGCTACTATCTAAGGCTATATACTTCTATGAGACACCATTGTTTTTGATAGCTTGGTAAACATAGGAAGCTTACAAAGGCATCAGTATCCTGAAATGTCTGGACAAGCAAAATTTATTCTACATTGCTTTGAAAGGCCAGCAAAGGGATAGGATGGGAGAAAGAAGATCAATATGGAAGGTAATTTATCAGTGGTCATAGCTTTGTAATATTTTAATAGATGAAAACTTATTGATTCATTGCCTTGATCATTTCAGACATCATCGCCCTGTTAAGTAGTGGCAGAAAAAAAAAGTTTTTAAAGATAAATGCACTGATAAAATGCATTAATTAATTTTAAAATATCATTTAAAAAATTCCACTTTGTAGATTTCCCATTGGAATAAAAATATACTTATCTTTCAGTGACAGTAGTATTCAAATTCCTGCAGCATAATATGAGGATAAAAAAAGATCATATAAGATTCCTCAAGATAATATAGGAAAGCATTATTACAATATACAAGAAAATTAGTAGAAAATAATGTTTAATGCATATTTTAAGGAAATGGTTAACTTAAAGATTTAGATATGATCAATACAAAATAATTAAAATAGAACCAAATCTAATATAGTTGAGAAATTGCTTCTGAAAATACAAGATTTCTCTTTCTCTGAATTTAAGTAATACTGTCATTTTACCTACATGAAAGATGGATATATTAGAAATTATACTGATGCAAAATATGAGCAGCCAGTTGTGAACTGTGACATTTCTGAGCTTCAACCTCATCATCTTTAAGATGAAGGTAATAAGTCAGGGGCAAAACCAAGATGGCATCTGGAAAGGGTGAGCTCCTCACCAAGTCCCTCCAAACCTATAAAAATGGCTCTGAACCAATTCTAGAACTGTGGTACCCACAAAATAGCAGAGGGAAGCAGGGCTCCAGCCCAGGATGGCCTGGATGGTTGCTGGGTGAGGTTTTTTGAGCATGGAGCTGGGAGCGGAGGAGAGCAGAGCAACGTGGGCCGCGTGGACCAACCAGACCAGGAGCTGGGCGGAGCAGGCCCTAGCACCCTGAATCGGTGAGCTGTGGCAGTTATCAGACTTCTCAACCCACAAACAACAAAGACAACAGAGAAGATTAGTGGGAAAAGTTGCTGGGGACAGGGGGATAGAGTTCCCGGTTCAGCCACCACCCCAGGGGCAGCAGAGGTGGGGCAGCTACAGAACTGCAGCTGCAGTTACTTCTGGCCCCAGGCCCACCTAGTGGGAAGAGTTAAGTGGCAGATCAGAGCAGGAGTGCAGAGCCTGCTGAAGATCTAAGTCCAGTCTAGATTGGGGGTTCTTTGGGAAGGAGGAGTGCTCGTGTGGCAGAGCTGGTTGTAATATCTCTGAAATCAACAGCACATCTCCCCAAGCTTGGAACATAGTACTCTTTACTCTACAAGAAGTCATACCCCACTGAAAAACTCAAGGGTCAAGTAAGTTGGCTGGGAATGTGGTCAGGCAGCGAAAACGCACCCAGATTCAGTCTCAGACTTCGGAATCTTTCTTTTGTGACAAAGAAGATCAAAACATACAGCCGGAAGAAGTCAACAAAGTCAAAGATCCTATGTCAAAAGCCTCCGAGAAAGACGTGAATTGGGCTCAGGCCATGGAAGAGTTCAAAAAGGATTTGGAAAAGCAAGTAAGAGAAGTAGAGGAAAAATTGGGAAGAGAAATGAGAAGGATGCAAGAAAACCATGAAAAACAAGTCAATGGCCTGCTTAAAGGGGACCCAAAAATACTGAAGAAAACAACACCTTAAAAAATAGACTAACTCAAATGGCAAAAGAGCTCCAAAAAGCCAATGAGGAGAAGAATGTCTTGAAAGGCAGAATTAGCCAAATGGAAAAGGAGGTCTAAAAGACCACTGAAGAAAATACTACCTTAAAAATTAGATTGGAGCAAGTGGAAGCTAGTGACTTGATGAGAAATCAAGATATTATAAAACAGAACCAAAGGAATGAAAAAGTGGAAGACAATGTGAAATATCTCACTGGAAAAACCACTGACCTGGAAAATAGATCCAGGAGAGAGAATTTAAAAATTATTGGATTATCTGAAAGCCATGATCAAAAAAAGAACTTAGGTATCATCTTTCAAGAAATTATCAAGGAGACCTGCCCTGATATTCTAGAGCCACAGGGCAAAATAGAAATTGAAAGAATCCACCGATCACCTCCTCGAATAGATGCTCAAAAG
>CM053625.1:202360288-202391507 GCA_028646595.1 Phalanger gymnotis
GGGGAAGAGGGGAGAGAATTTGGAAAGTTTTAAAGTTTTTAAAGTTTTAAGTTTTAAAAACAGATGTTCAAAAACAAACAAAAAATGTTTTTGCATGCAACTAGAAAATAAGATACACAGGCAATGGGGCGTAGAAATTTATCTTGCCCTACAAGAAAGGAAGGGAAAAGAGGATAGGAGGGGAGTGGTGTGACAGAAGGGATGGTTGACTGGGGAACAGGGCAACTAGAATATACACCATCTTGAAGTGGGTGGAGGGTAGAAAGGGGAGAAAATTTATAACTCAAACTCTTGTGAAAATCAATGCTGATAAGTAAATATATTAAATAAATTAAATTTAAAAAAGAAGCACAAAAATAGATGAAGGTAATAAGAGCCCCTACCTCAGAGTATTGTTGTGAGAATCAAATTAGACAGCATATGACTATACTTGCAAGACTCTGAAAGAATTACAGTGCTATGAAAATGCAAGCCATTGGTCAAAAGAAGAGAAAGAGGATGAATAGTAGTAATAGTAGTGATAATAGTTATCATTTTCATTGTCATCATCATTGTTGTCATTGTAGTCATAGTAACAAATGAGATGCATGTAATGTGTTTTTTTAAATATCAAAATACTATATGAATGAGGATGGCAGTGGTGATGTTGATTGTTGTTGTGGTGGTGGTGGTGATGATGATGATGATGATGGAAAGCAAGAGTTTTTCCATTTCTATAATTTTATTTGGAAATGTTGGGTTCTCATATTATTTTATCCTATTCTCCACAAACAATTTAGATGCTTTGAGAGTTAACCATCCAATGAGATGTTGCATATGTATGTTTTGGGATTGCCCAATTGCTGGATTATTCATAGAAGGAGGAATTTAAATGACTCTTCATCTAGCTAAATATGCAAGACTGATCATCCCTAAAGCAAGTCATAAAATTAGACTTACCACAGAAAATTACATAGAATTAGCCTAGAACTAATAGCAGTTATATTTTCATTCAAAGACAGGACATCTAATCTAGGAAAGGAGAAATAGGGGTAGAATTACAGAGAAAAACATATATAAAAGTATAATTTTAAATATTAATTTTATGTGTGTATCCTCTCAAAAGTTAAAGAAAAGCTTTGAAAAATGAGAAAATTGGCCTTTGCCCCCTAAATAACCACAAATTTAAGGTATGTGGGATATTCAGGGAGGACTAACATATCTGATAGGAAGGCTTGCTATGCCTTTTTCAGGGCTGCTCATCAACCTTTGGGGTCCACCTTCACACAATCTCACCTGTGGCCCTAAGAAGGTATATCATGTACAGCAGCCACACGCAAGAAAAACTGTCTTGGCAGATGGATTAAAAAAACTTTGACAGTAACCAACTGTACTCAAACCTATCAATGAGTTAGGGGATCTTTCTCCAAGTATGTGAAGAATTCCCACAGCAGAATGGATAGATAAGACAAAAAATGTTCTGATGACCATAAAAACCCCTGAAGCAAACACCATTAAGTTCTTAGAGCTTGGTCAGATATTGAAGATGCTGAGGTTGTCCACTGCATCCTGGGCTATCACCAGTCATATTGACTTTTGTCCTGTTACTGTACTTTAATGACTTTAGGAGAGGGAGAGAGAGACAGAGAGACAGAGAGAGAAAGAGACAGACAGACACAGAGAGAAAAAGATGCAGAGAGATAAAGAGACAGACAGAGACACAGAGAGAGACAGACACAGAGTGACAGACACAGAGACACACACAGAGGCTAATGACTTTATACAACTCTGTATCATTTAAATTCAATTCTCATTCAAGTCAATACATCACCATTGGTCCTCTTCAAAAATGAAGGATAAAGAACAAACCACAAACTTAAGTAATATTATTGTCTCTCTATTCCTTTTTTGTTTCTTTCATCTTTCTTCCATTATACTACATAATATTTGAATTCAGGGTCCATGTCTTATTTAAAATTTGAACCTGACTGATATTTAGCATAGTTTTCTGAATAAAAAGCTTAATCATATTTGATTTTTATTAAGAAAGTGTGTCATTATTTCTCTTAGGGGTATATATGTATATATATATATACATATATATACATATATATACATATATATGTACATAGTCCATTAGTGGTTTTATTGTTTGCATGCTTCAAAAATTGTATGGAATTGTCTTAGAGTAGTTTTGCAGCAACAAAAACTCTTGAAATCATAGATTCTTATATTTATAGCTGAACTTTAGAAGCAATCAAGTCTTGTACTCCCCCTGCCTTTTGAGGATAAAGAAATGGAGGTGTAGAAGTAACATGCATGGATCAAAAATCTAGTAAGCATCTCTATTTCAAGTAACCTAGTATTTCTTACTATAAGCACATTCTCCTTATTCACTATGCCATGATGCCTCTTATAAATCCTGATCGTTCCTTTCTTTTTTTTTTTTACTACAATGTGTCACAACATAAAGATAAGGATAATCCTGATAGGGATTATGTGTTTATGGTATAGTATATGCTATATAATGCATGTATTATGCATGTATTACACAGTGTGTGAAGAAATCACTTGTTCAACACATTTGACAAAACAGACCAAGAATAAGCACATCAAACAACACTCTCCAAATCTAAGATGTGTATCCAAATTCCTGAGCCAAATTCTATAAGTCATATGAATAATTTGAAATCACCTTTTATGACTCTCACTAAAACCCTAAAATTAGGGCCAATTCTATGCAAATAAAGGTGAAATCTATAAGATTTGTCTTCAGATCTTCTGTTTCAGAGATGTTCTCCTTTTCTTAGTATGTGTTTTCCTCCATATCAGATTGCCCTCCGATCACTGCAGTTATCCATTCAAGTGTGACTTCTTTAACAGGATCCCATACTACTGACCTAATAGGAACACATTCACCTCACTCGAGTTTTATGACCATGATACCTTGTGCTCAACAATAATTTAAAAAAATAATAAAATGTTCCCTATTATTTTCTAATTCATCTTTACCTATTAATGGCAATTAATGGGTTATGACCTACATATCAGGTTATCCTGATCAAGCAATTTACTTTTTAACCAGGAATTCCTAGACCCATACAGTCTGAACCAGATATAAGTATCCAAAAATAGGAGAATCCCATGTATTGTTGTCTGTTATTTAGAAGATAGTATAGAGCTTAGGATACCAGCTCTTTTGCCATTATGTAAAGCTTTACTATCTAATAGAATATCACATTAGTATCACTCTTCTCAGCAAATAAGAGGGTATTAAAAACCAATCCTACTGTAATTGGATTTTTCATGAAAATATTACCTATGTTGAATCAATGCCTCCTTTTGGATTATGGTTATTTGACTTAAAATGTTTATTGAAATTAACTCTTAAGCAGCAAATATGTTTCTGTGATTGTCACACACTTTTATGTACATATGTCAAAAGTCATTAATCTCAACTTTGGTGAAAAGGGTAAATTTACCATAAAAGTATGATCCAGTGCTCTTTGTACTTAGGTTAAGAAATCTTTCTCGCTGACATGAATCTAAACCAGTCATTCCAGATTAACCAGATTTTCATTTGGTACAATGTTAAGAGAGTGGTTGCTTAGAGTAATGCTGTAGACATTGTGTACTAGGATATCAGCAAGGAATTTGACAACTATTATTTTACTTCTATTGTTAAAGGGCATTTAAAAAATAAATTAAATAGATTAAATAAAATAAATTAAATAAACAAGAAAATAGTCCCTTCCCTCAAGGCTCATATATTCTACATTTAAGTAGCTAAGTTCCAGATGTTCTTAGGCAGAGGAGAGCACTAAGCAATTGAAGAAGTCATAGAAGGCTTTGGGTTAATGGTAGCATCTGTGTTGAGCAGAGACAATGACAGAGTACCTCTGACATATGGGAGATGGCTTAGGAATATCAGAATAGTGTCTTTTACTATACCTCGAGGGACAAGATGGAGAGATTTGAGCTCCATTATAGTTCTACATATACATAATTTCTTTTTATTTAATTTTTCATTTATGGGAAAAAAGCAAGCATTTCCATATCATAGTACAATAAAAAAGATGATTGCATATGAAACTGTAAATCTACTAGCTACAACTTGCTATTCCTTTCAAATATACAACAAAATTGTCATGTAAATTTCATTTTCTTTCTTCCTTCATTCCTAGAGATGGCTACCAGTAGACACAAATATATGTATATGTAATATATGCATATATACACACATACATACATATATGTAAAATTATAATATATATAGATATGTATATATTTGAAATTATCATTATTATATATATACACTTTAATTTATCAATTCTTTCTCTGGATGCAGATGGCATCTTTCTTTATATGGCCTTTATAGTTAATTTGAGTATTTATATTAATCAAAATAAATTACTCAAAGTCATTCTTAAAACAATATTGCGGTTAGTGGATAGAATGTTCTGTTCATTTCACTCTTCGATATTTCATGCAAGTCTTTTCATTTTTTTTCTAAAATCATTGAGCTCATTATTTCTTATAACACAGTACTATTCCATCACAATCACATACCACAACTTGTTCAGGATTCCCACAATTGATGGGCATCCCTGTAATTTACAATTCTTTGGCAAGACAAAGAGAGCTGCTATAAACTCTTTAGAACATATAAGTTCTTTTCCTTTTCACCTAATCATCTTCAGAAATAGAGCAACTAGTGGTATTACTGGGTCAAAGGACATAGGTAGTTTAATAACTCTTTGGGCATAATTCCAGACAGCTCTCCAACATGGTTGGATCAGTTCACCGTTCCACCATCAGTGAATTAATGTCTTGATTTTTTCCACATCCCCTCAACATGTGTTACTTACCTGTTCTATCATTTTAGCCAGTCTGGTAAGTGTAAAATGATAGATCAAGATGGGTATAAAATGATAGCTCAAGCATTTCTCTAGTCAATAATGATTTAGAGCATTTTTTCCATATGACTATAAATTATTTTGATTTCTTCTTTGGAAAATTGCCTCTTCATATCCTTTGACCATTTATCAATTGGAGTATGACATTATATATTTGACAAACTTCTTTATATATTTGAGATATGAGACCATTATCTGATCCCCCTCCCCCCAATTTTCTGCTTTCCTTCTGATCTTGGCTACATTTGTTTAATTTGTACCAGAACTTTTAAATTTAGTCTAGTCAAAATGATCCATTTTAAACATACCTTTCCTCTCTATCTCTTCTTTATTCAAATATCATTCACTATCAATAAACGTGATAAGTAATATGTTCTGTGTTCTAATTTTCACTCTATCATGATAAATGATAAAAGATGTTGGTATATGCCCAGTTTCTGCCACACTGCTTTCCATTTTTTTCCCAACAATTTTTACTGAATAATGAATTATTTTCCCCAAATCTTAAGTTTTTACATTTGTCAAATACAAGGTTATTATGATTACTTGCTGCTTTAAATTGTATGCCTACTCTATTCTATTGATCTACTTTTCTATTTCTTAGTCCCAACTAGTTTTGATAATTACTGGCCTATAATGTAGTTTAAGATACTGTACTGCTAAAGCTCCTTCCTTTACATATTTGTTCAGTATTTACTTTGATATCCTTGACTTTTTTATAATTCATTAAAGTTTGATAATTTAATTGGGGTGATAATGAATATATAAACTAGTTTGTGTAAAATTGTCATTTTTATTATATTGACCTTGTCTATCCATGAATAATTAATATTTCTCAATCATTTAATCTCCTAATTTATTTGGTAGGTATTTGGCAGGTGTACTCCCAGGTATTTTATACTCTCTAGAGCTATTTTAAATGGGGTATTTTTTATACTATCTCCTCTAGCAGAGTTTAGTTTGTGACGTCTGTTGAATTTTGATTTGAGTTTATTTTTATATCCTGCTACTTCACTAAAATGATTAACTATTCCAAATAACCTTTTAGTTGAGTGTTTGGGATTTTCCAAGAATATCATCATATCATCTGCGAAAATATTTTCATTCTGAATTTTGATTCCATTTCTTTTTCTTCTATTATTTCTGATGCTGGGATGTCCAATACAATATTGAATAATATTGGTGACAATAGGAATCTTTATTTCCCATCCCATTTTATTGGGAAGGCTTTTAGTTTGTCCCCATTATAAATAATGCTTGCTTCTGGTTTTATATAATTTTGTTATCAGTTTAAGGAAAAAATCATTTGTACCAATACTTTCAAGTGGGTTTTAATAAAACTGAGGGTTGAACTTTATCAAAAAATTTCTTCATCTATTGATACAATCATATGATTTTTTTAAAAAGAACTTTTATTATTGATATAATCAAAAATTTCTGTGAACAACCAAACACGAAGGATAAGGAATTATATCAATTTGGTCAGAAGTTTCTGATGCAGTTCTATAGAACATTCTCCTTAGTTCTCTTCTGATCAGATTTTTATCAGTGACTTAAATCAAATCACCATATTATAGTTACCAGATTTTGAATGAGATAAAGATGGATGTAATCACTAATATGTTGGATGTGAGGAATCCAAAATATTTAATTATGTTATAATTATGGGGAAAAATTAATTAGAAATAAAATAAATTATACAAGAAGAGAAGAGGAAGACTAAATTGAACAAGAGTTTACATGAAAATATTGGGGTTATTAGTGGATCATAAGATGAATATGATTTGTGAGCCAAGCCTGACTTAAGCCTGCCTGGTCATTCTAGTTTGGGATTACTGTGAAATAAGGTATGAGACATGAAATGAGATCAACTAACATTTAATCCTATATTTATTTAACAATTAAACATAATAAAGGTTAACATACTGAACACAATTTAACAATGTGACAAATTTCATAAGTATTACATAGAAAAGACATTCGGCAAAGACATACAATGTCTCTGACTCTGCATTTGTCATAGTAGGATATCATTGTAAAATCTGAAGGAAAAACCCCTGACTCCTCCCTTTCTGACTTTGGTATGCAGAACACCAGAAACTAGGGTGAAATTTTGAGCCTTAGTCCCTTAGATTAATTTCCATGAATGATGCTGCTCCTGAGGCACAAATTAACAGCATGACATAGCAAAATATTAGTGCATTCCAAGGCTAGGTAATGAGTAGCAAAGTAGCCAAAATGAAGAACTTATTTTTGGAGCGTTGTATTTAATTCTTAGTTTCATAGCTTAGGAAGGACGTTAACAAAATTTAGTAACTCTAAAGGAGAATATCCTCATATTCATAGAAACCAGAATGGTGAGAGGACAAGAAGCCATACAATATTTGATACTTCCATACATTGCTGAATCTCTCATCTAATTGTTGTGAGTCCTTCCTTTGATGAAGCAAATTTTATCTCATCCATTACTATTAATCCTTTGAGGTTCCTGTCCATATTATTTGATAAATATTCAACAAGTTTTCTATACAACATACTGGAAGAAAATTATAAATTATTTGACATTACATGGATGTTCCTTATGGTATGTGACAAACTCTTAGTATTTTTCATTCTTTTAAATCATACTATTTTATTACATCCTGTATGCTGATTTACCCAATATTAATTAATATTTGTGATGTTTTCGTTGTTGCTCTGTAATGACCGCAATGTAATTCTCCCCATTGACCCTGTGATATCTTCAATTTCTTTCCTACCTAAGTGTTATTGTGGTATAGCATTCTCACAGCCACTTAACATCACTGTGTTACCATATAAGAACCATTTGAAGGAACTGGGAATGTTTACCATGAAAAGAGTAGAATTAGGATAGTTGTCTTCAAATACATGAGAAATAACCATTTGAAGTGATTAAATTTGTTTTGCTTGTTCACAAGGGACAGAAGTAAGAATAATTAGTAACAGTCACAGAGGACAGATTTTTGACTTAATGGAAGAAAAATATTTTCAACAATAATATGTGCAGGTGAAGTATAGGCTGGAGGTGTTGACTTGCTCACATTCACTGCATGTCTAGGCCAAAAAGAGCAATTCTAACTTTGAATAGGCTTCCCCAAGAGATAGTGACTTTCCCATTACTGGAAGTATTCAAGAAGATGTTAGTTGATTATTATAGATTTCAGCTACCAATGAGGGAAGTTGACTTCTGAGGTTTTTTCTGAATTTGAGATTCTGTTGTTTTATTATTTAAACCATGGAGACATTATTAACAATTTTCATCTTCGTGTTTGAGTCTAAGGTACAGTTTATTATGCTATGTAAGTTATTTTTAAAATTCTCCTTATTTCATAAGTTGCCATAGTCATTTTTTGGAGGTGAGAAGGGAGGACAATTGAGGTTAAGTGACTTGCCCATGGTCACATAGCTAGTAAGTGTGTCAAGTATCTGAGGCTGAATTTGAACTCAGATCCTCCTAACTCCAGGGTCAGTTCTCTGCTCACTGTGCCACCTATCTGCCCCAAGTCAACTAATTTCTAATGAAGTAGCCAGACTACTGGGAATGAGGGTCACTGTATGAAGATTGGCTGTTCCTTAATTATCCAATATATCTTATTGTCAGGACCATCCTAGCCTTTACACCATGGAAGAAACTGTCAGATTTTGTGCACTAGCAGAATAACCTTCAAGAAAGTAGGGTCACTCTCGCAATACAATGAGATATCAAAGTAAGATTTTTTTTGGAGGAACAGAGAACCATAAACTTGCTTCGGTCCTGTGTGGTACCCTTTTATTTTGAAGTGACAGGGATATAAGACTACCACGAAAATAACTTTAGTTTATATGGTTACTGGTTTGCAAAGAACGAGGAGGTAGAGAAGTCCTGTGGATTAAGAAAAACTTAAGAAACTCCTATAAATTAATTCACCATTTGCTTTGATTCTCAATTCAAGATTATGGTTGATTTATAAAACTTAAGTGAAGCCAAAGCCTGGTAGACTATACAGAAGTTTAAAACTATGATAAAATGAATTAGAGTCCCAGATTTGGCAAAATTGTATTAAAAACAATGAAGTAAATGGCATTTTAATTGATAGGAAGTTATTCATTTCAGATGCAGATGTTATTTCTAACACAACTGTGTCCAGTCAGACCACTGATTAATTAGATAAAAATTAATTTAAAAGTATGAAGAATGAAAGTGACAAAAAATATTGTATGCAATGGATTACTCCAAGCTAACCTATTTAAATAAGCTCTTCATACCAAAAAGTAGGAAATGGATAGAGGGAACGTCAATAATCGTTAAAACAATTTCATGAATAAATTAAATTTATAAAACCATTTGTCATAGCAGGTAGTCTGAGAGAGTCTAGAGATGACCTGAGCTAGGAAATGCTTGATTTTTTTCATCAAGTGGAAATATTGCTAGAAAAAGGAAAACAATTTTGGAATATAGTCATTTATAAAATCTTACAGAGAAGGATGATAGAAGATTATAAGCTATATTACCTTATAAAACATTGAGAAACAACAAAGAGAAAAAACACGCACAAATTTTAAAAAGTTGGTGAAAGATTCAATAAAGCAAAATCATTTCAAGAATGTTTAGAATGTAAATTGAATAAAGATAATGAATACATTGAAAATATAAGAAAAGATTTTTGTAACAAACTTTCCATTCCTTCTCAAGAACAGTGAAACAGTGACCTTTAAACTCTAACATATCAGAACTGGAGAAAATGGAGAAGGAAATAAAAATGCATTGAAAAAAACAAATATGTTAAGAGAATTCAGACTAGACCTAATGCACAATATGGGAAAGTTCATGCTGGAATCATCCAGAATTTGAGGGTATTAAAAGATAAATTTGGAAGGAATATAAAAGAGAAAAGAATGCAAAAGTTATCCTCCAACACACACACACATCTGTAATATTACCTCAAAAATCATCAATAATATTTAGTCTATTTGCCTACTTCTTTTCTGGAAAAAGTGTTTATGAGAATAATGTACACATTTAAGGGCCATCATTTATGAGCATATTAAAAGTTATTTGGCAGGATTTCTCCAGTGATGTTGCACAGTAGACCATATTTTTACCATTTCTCATGTGAAATGGCATACACTCAATTAGTTATCATCTTCTGAGGGAGAGTGCAATGTGGTTATCATCTCCATAGTTCAGAACACTGTCTCTTCAATTCCATCTTAGATGGTTAGCTTTTTAAGTTAGCATAGCATATTCATAGTTCAAATTGGGCTTGTAGTCCACTAAAATCTTCAAATCTATGTCTATAGATATGTAGATGGATAGACAGATATAACTGTTATTTAGCCATTCTCCCTCATCTTTTTTAGAGTATAGTTAATTATTTGACTATAACTGTAAAAAGTTATAGTCAATTCTTCAATGGATATCAGTTCTAATTTAAAAAAAAATGCCTTCACAAGTTAAATAAAATCCTGAACACAACTTATACAACTTCTCATATGGTAACATTTTTCCTCATGTCCTCCCACAAACTTTTCACAGAGGGCTTGTCCATTGTATCTGGGGTCACCTTCCAGAACTCATCATTATATGGTTAGCAATATTAGATGCAATTTTTTTCCATGCATTGGCTCTTGCTTTTACTATCACTATGTGTGCTAGCAATCTCCTTCCCTAATTATTAAAATTTTAAGGAAATCGTTTTTTCAATTGTTCATCCAATGAATTATAATCACATCTCTCTTTCTATTTTTGGAAGACCTGGAATTATACTTCTTTGAATATTGTGATATCAAAAAGATAGGCATATAACAGATTTGAAAGATTTTTTGCTTGTTTCTTTGTTTTAGACCAAAGTTGTTACTTTATTGTCATAGAGGACTCACATTGAGAACACCCTACTAATACAGATGTGAACTTGCTCAACAGTGCAGGCTTAGAGAGATGCCCCTGAGAGTGAAAGGCTAATTGATTTTTACTAGGCTCATAAAACAATGTGTCTCAGAGGTGGGACTTGACCCCAGGTTTTTCTGACTCCAAGGTTGGCTCAATAAACTACTCAACCTTTACTCGTTAGAAGAATATTTTTGAAAAAATCTTAGGTTCAGGAAATACTTGAAATCCTCAAAATCACTGTATAATTTTCCAAGTGAAACTCATCCTGCTTCCTTCCTCTACCTTTTTAATTCTACATCAAATTCATTGTCGATTGGGAATATCTATCTGAAATAGATCTTGGATATAATAGTCAGAATAAGAGGTATCATTTGTGCTGTAAAATTTTTCCCATGGATATTTAGGCCAAACTCTTGAGTGATATATATATATATATATATAGATATAGATAGATAGATAGATAGATAGATAGATATAGATATAGATATATATATTATTTATATATATATAATATATATATAAGATATATATTCATTATATATCACCTTATTAGAGATATGACCAAACATTTGATCAAAGTCATGACTATAGTTTTAGTATCACACTGTTATTCATCAGATTAACTATCCATTTAGCTTTACATCATCAGTAAATTTGATAAGCTTGTCATTTATGCAATGGCCAAGGACTGATGACTGTGGTAGTTCACTAGAGATAGTCTTACAAGTTGATACTAACATATTAATTGATGCTCTTTGTATCTATCCATTCAAAAACTTCTGAATCTCCTTGCTCTATCATCTTTAGGTATCAAATTCATGGCTTGTAGCCCTTTTGTCTCTATAAATTTGCCCAAAATAGTCAGAATCACTTGAAAATATAATTGCAAAATGTTTAACAAAATAAATTAGAATGCAATTCAACATAGATAATGTTAACTTGTGGTTTTCTAAGTCAACATGCAACCTATTTGGGTCAGTTTCTATTTGAGCTTGACATCACTGACATAGTTTACATCTCTATATGTTTTTCATAGGGGTATCATAGCATGATAATAAACAACTGTTTGCTAAAATCAGGGTGAACCATAGCTATAGTGTTGTCTTGATGTTAACAGCATTACAGAAAAGAAATTAGATCAACCTAGCATAATCTGTGCTTTAAGAAGTCATCTTGGTGTTTTGTGATTACATCATTATTTGCTACACAACTGAAATTTATATAGCATTTCAATTTTTTCAAATTAATTTATAGATGTTATTTCATTTCTTTCTCATAACAGTTATGTGGAGTAAGTGTATAGGCATTATTTTCCCCATTTTAAAGATGAAGAATCTAAAATTAAAAGTGGTTAAATGAGTTGCCCATGATTGTGGAGCTAGAAAGTTTGAGAAACAATCCTTGAATCAATTCTTCACATACACTACTCTGTTTTTGCTGCTATTATTAAGATTCACTAGACATTCATTTACTAAAATATTTCTAGAACATAGCCAATATTTAATAAATGCATTGGTTGACTAATGATTGGTTGGCTAATTTGTATACTACAGCTTTGATGACAATAGGGGTCATGGACACAGACCTAGATTTATAGCTTCTATTTGGTATCATTATAAGAATCCATCTAGAGCATTTCCTTTATTCTCGTGATCTCTTTCAAAGCTTCATCACAGTGGTTTAGCAAATAAAACTGTTAATTCTCCCAGTTATCATGACAGGCATTAATCTGATACTATGTCTTGAAAGCATGTGAGACAGCCACGTATTTTCTTAGTAAAAATATATTTAAAATATATATAATTCTTTCATGATGACTTCCCTGCCCATTATTTCTCTATATAAACCTTCCTTATAACAAAGTATAATTAATAAAAATATAAAAAAAAATTGAACATATATGAAAATGCCTGATTCGTATTTCATATATCATCTATATCTTTCTCCTGAGAGGTTTCTCATAAGTTCTTTAAAGTGTTTTAGTCACTGCCATGATCAGAGATCTGAAGGTATGCAATGTTATTCTCATTTGTGTAGATTATCTTCTTGGTTCTACTTACTACACTCATTTTTAGTTCATAAAACCACACCAATTTTTCTAAATTATTCATGTGTATAAAGGCACAATAATATTCTACTATATTCACATTAAATGATTTGTTCAGTTATTTCTTTAATCAATAAATTAATGGATTTTCTTTTATACATGGACATATATATGTACATATACTCATGAAAAATTTTCCAGAAAATCAGGCTAAATTATAGATCTAGCATATTAGTGTCTCTATAGCACCCTCAGGCCATAATACAGTGGGACTATTACCTTCCTTATTCTGGACATCATACTTCTATGAATGAAGCTTGAGATAGAATTAGAATTCTGAGTACCATGTCACAGTGTTGACTTATATTAATCTTGCAAGTTAAATGAAAATCTTAAGTACTTTTTCTATGTCAAAAAGAAAATCCTTTGTACTTTAATAATAGCTACTATTTATGTGTTACTTTATAGTTTGCTAAAGCATTTTAGAGCTATTATCTCATTTGAAGTGTACACACTATCTGTCTAAGAATCTATGTAAGAATTTTTACAGGGTTCTGAATTAAGCTTCAAAGTTTGTGAAGTCCACCTTTATAGTCCTTTGTGTGTGTGTGTGTGTGTGTGTTTAAGGAGTCAGGAGCAGGAATATGTCTACCATTTTTCCATCTTCAATATACTTCAAGGAAACAAGGCCAAGATTATGATAATTCTATGTAGATTTTCTCTTTCCTATTTAATGTTAATATTAGTAATGAAAATGAACTCCAAAATTATGAAAGAGTAACACTGGAATTCTCATTAATGGAAGCTTAAGCACTTCAATCACTGGAAAGAAAATCAAATAGCCATTACAGGAAATTGAAATCATGTCCATTAATTTGAGCAGTTTCTAAATTGTTTGTCCCTCCACTCACATTAAATAAATGGGGATATAGTAACTCTCTCAACTGAAAAGCTGGTATGATTAAATCTTGATCAAGAAATATGAACTAAATATCATTAATTAATTGATTAATCAATAAACATTTATTTAGCACTTCTTATGTGCCAGGCCCTATGCTAAACAAAGGAAATACAAAAACAAAATATCAAACAGTGCCTGTCCCTAATGAGCTTACCTTTAATAGGACATCCTTTTCCTTACTATAAGATGTAAAAATAAAAAAAATATTATCACTGATCTTAGCCATGCACATGTTTTCTTGAATGGGTATGAATTCCTGACCAGAAACATACATATCTGTGTGGAAAAAAATTAATATCTTGAAGGCAATTCAACTCATTAAATGCATAAGAAAAGTTTTAATTCTCAATAACATATTTTTAAACTAAAAAAGTAAACTATTTTCTCCATTTTCATATTTTCCTATTTTCCCCGTTACTATTCTCAGGCTTGATGCAATATCAATGTAATACTTAAAACAAGGGTTCTTGTGTGTGTAGTGTGTGTGTGTGTGTGTGTGTGTGTGTTTGTGTGTGTGTAATAGATCCTTTTGAAAGTCTAGGGAAGCCTATGGACCTCTTCTCAGAATAATGCTTTTAAATGAATAAAACTTTTAAAAAATACAAGGTTACAAAATAAACCTATTTTATTGAAATGAGGTTTTTAAAACATTGGGGAAAAACAATTTAATGGACCTATGGTTAAGAATCCCTTGCTTAGAGAATGGAACGGAGGTATAAATTTAACATTTGGCACTTTACTATATAAGGTGCAGGCTTTTGTCTAGGCCAGAGGAAGAACTGCTCTCTGATGACCAATAAACAGTAAATAAATGCAAATACCTTCACTTAACAGCCATCAGAGTAATTCAAGGAGAGAATGGAACATGAGAATCCCAATGTCTGTGAACTTTATTCTTTCACTGTTGCAACGTCATCCTCTTTTGGAGTTGTGTTGGGAACTCTATGAAGTACCCTTAATACGTTTGCTTCCTTTAACACATCATAAGGTCCTGTATTGATTAGATGATGGATAACCTTCAAAACCAAGATGTTTCACTTTTGACTTTCGTTAACACATTTTAAAACAGGAATGATGCTTGAATTGGACACTTTTACAGAGTTGTAAGGGAAGATCTTTGTAAACCTTAAAGCTTTTTAGAAATGTTATTCCATTTTTCTTAATCTAAGTGAATTTAGCTAAGGCGTAGTGATAATTCATATTATGTTCCTATGTCTGTATGATATATTCTCTTGCCTAGAGGGATAGACACTCAATGAAAAGGTTACTCTGTTTTGTTAGTTTAATTTACACAATAATACAAAGAATTTTTAGGGACTTTCAGAACCACATAAACTCTTCCTTATTTGTGACTTGGAACTGGTCATTAAATTAAGTGTGGTTTAAGACACAAGCTTTATATTTTTTAATTCCTCTATAGTATTTATATATATATATATATATATATATATATATATATATATATATATATATATATATATATCCCAGCTTAAGACATATTGTTATTAAAGAGGGCTGCTGTTGAGTCACTTCAGAGTCTTTGTGAACCCATTTGATATTTTCATGGCAAATATCCTGGGCTGATTTGTCATTTTCTTCTCCAGCTCATTTTACAGATGAAGAAGTTGGGCAAACAGGGTTGAATAACTTGCCTAGGGTCACACAGCTCCTAAGTGTCTGCGGCCAGATTTGAACTTATGGAAATGAATCTTTCTGATTCCAAACCCAGTGCTTTATCCACTATGCTGCCTAGCTGCCATGAAGAATGCACATGACAGAAACTATTACAACTTTCTCCCCCCATATCTAGTACTTGAGTGTAAGCTAGAGGTTAAGTTCTTTAGGGTAAATATCTCCTGGGAAAGCTGATCTGGTTCTAAGTACATGCTGAAAGTGATTAAAAACCCTCTTGATGCCCCAAATCTTCTTTTCATTTTCCTAATAGAAATTCTTGGGGGATGGAGACAAGATGGCAGGAACTTGGTTGAGCTCTCCCCCAAACTCTTCCAAATATCTGTAAAAATGACTCTAAACAAATTCGAGAGCAGCAAAATCCACAAAATAACAGAATGAAACAAATTTCCAGCCCAAGTCAACTTGGAAAGTTGACAGGAAAGGTCTGTTGCATGAGTCTGAAAGAAGAGCACAGTCCAGCATGGGCCACACCAGCACAGACAGGCTCCACCAGGAGCAGGGGACTGAATCACTGGCAGCTGTGGCAGTTTCCAGACTTCTCAACCTACAAAAGCCAAACACAACTTAGAAGATGAGTAGGAAAGGTCTGTCAGATCTTGGTTAGAAAGGAATGTGGTGTGGCCCCAGCAACAGAGCAATGACAGCAGCAGTGGTTGCTTCTGAAGCTCCAGGCCCACAGATGGTGGGAGAAATCAAGAAGCTGATCAGAGGGGGATTGCGAGGATCTCTTGGCTGGCACTGAAGCAGGATTCTCTTTCTTTGCCTGTCTCTTGATCTGAGTCTCAATCCTGGATGGCAGTCCTGGAGCAACGAGGAGAACCAGTGTGGCAGAGCTTGGGGTGGTGGTAGTGGAGAGGGAATCTTCCTCACAGTTTCAAGGTGGTAAAGAGTGCTTGTGGTCACTCACAGACCAGAGCACAGACAAGGGGAGTATTAAACACCTCTCTTTTGATCATACAGCCTTGGGAGACCTGAAAATTTACAAGTTCCTAGAAGTATCCCTGAAAACAACGGCACAAAACCCCTCAAGCTTGGGATGGCACACCCTCCACATTGGAAGCAGAGCCCTACTTTAACAAAGAGTTGGAAGTCAAATAAGAGTCATGTATTTTAGGACTAAGGAAACATGAGATTGAAAATTATTTTTCATTATATTTTGTTAAGACAAAATCAAGCTAGATTTAATATTGTCCCTCTACCATTCCTTGCCCTTACAAATTTACTCAGGTAACCTCAGGTCACTTGGGTCACAATAACATTCTTGTGATTCAGGAAACCTCAGGCCACTTGGGTCTTGATTCTATCCTCATGGCTCATAGCTTCACCCTTGTTTTTTGAGTTGTTCCTTTTTTGTAACTTCACCTGTCACCTACATCAGAAGAAGAAATACATATGCTGCCCAAGATTTTCCTCTGTCATCTTGTTAATCACTATAAAATATCCTCTCATCCCTAACTCTCGGTCATATGGTCACTGAGAGGCCATTTGACACCAATTACCGGCAATAATTAGCTTTATTAATAGATTGACTGTGCTCAGAAATTTGGCTCTCAAAATTTCTCTCAAGGCAGCAGATGATAGTCCCACTGTACTTTGGCCTCATCAGAACTCATCTGGAATATTTCACTAGGTTCTATGTAGCATGGTTTCAGAAAGGAGAGTGATCAGCTATGGTTTCCAGACAAGGACAACTAGACTAAAAAAGATGCTTGAATTTGTGCCATATGAGAATCACTTGAGCAACCTGGGCATGTTTTTCCTCTCTCTGGAGGAGAGAAGACTTATTATTTAATGAATCAAAAAACTTCCTCAATTATTTATAATAAATGTTGAATTTGGTGCTAAATCATCACTCAGTGATCATTTTAGAGTGAGGTCACATATTTAAAACTTTGCCATGTACAGAACACTTATTCTGTTTTATCCCAAATGAAAGAACCAGAATGAACCAGAAAAAAGTTTCAAAGAGGCAAATTAAGGTGGGATGTTAGAAAATTTGTTATTGTTGTTCAGTCACATCTTACTTTTGATGACTCCATTTTGGGTTTTCTTGGCAAAGATATTGGAGCGGTTTGTCATTCCCTCTGCTGCTCATTTTGTATATGAGGATACTGAGGCAGAGTTAAGTGACTTGCCTAGAATGATACAGCTAGGAAGTGTCTGAGGCCATATTTGAACTCAGAGAGATGAGTTTTCCTGAATCAAGTCACTGCACTGTCTACTGAACCAGCAAGCTTCCCTTTCTAATAATTAAAACTATCCAAATTAGAATGGTTGTCTCAAGAATTGTCATGCTTCCCATTCTTGGATGTTTTCAGGCAAAAACTAGATGACTGTTTTCATGTATATTATACTGGTCACTTGTGTTATGAATGAGTTGGATTATGTGAAAAATGAATTCTGTTCTAACTTGCAGATTAGATCATTGAAAAAGTATCATGAGAGAGATTAGGTGTTTTTGTTTAGAACCAGAAACAACAATGAATATGGGTGACTGGCAGATATGCTTTGCCAGGTTTTAGCACCATCAGAGGAAGTCCTTAACAATTTAATACTGGCCAGGAGTGGGACAATGGTAAATTACTTCTATGTTACCAAAAAAAATGGGTTTTCAGTGGCCCTTTGTCAGGATTGTTGTAGAGCGGCTTTATGCTCATGTAAGCGTTGAAATAGATAATCTGATTTTTCTTCTAACCCAGAAATTCTATGATTCTGTCTTATAAGATATCTCTTTGAAGTAGATAATGTAAGTAAGCATTGCTGTTCTTCATTTACAATAGAAGTAACTGAAATCCAGAGAATTTACGGAAGATTGTGTAAGTTAGGGGAAAGATGTGTTTATCAGAAAGTTTGATTTTGAGCCATATCTCCAACACTTTTAATCTATATGGCATTTGAGATCTCTACACTTCTGTTCCTTTTACAACATATATGAAAAAACAAACATCTGTGATTTCCTCAGTACTCAAAGCTATCTGTTTGGAAACTCAAAACCAAGGAAGATCTTGCAACCTAACTCTTACTCAGTAGATAAGTCTTAAGGAGTAATGTGAAGTAGCTAATGGCTAATTAAATTGCCCAAGATCAAATAACTAGCTATTGTCAGAGAAGAGATTTGAGTCTAGATTTTGCTTGCTCTGATCTTAGCACTTGGACTCATAATTAAACTGCTGTATGCCTTAATTTTCACATCTATAAAATGGGAATAATACTAGTACCTACCTCATAGTTGTTGTGAGGATAAAAAGCATTAACATATATAAGTACTTATCTTAAAGTGTTAAATAAATGCTATTGTTATTATTTTAATTGTTATTTTTCTATTTATTTTGCCAGGATGCATGAATTATTTAGTAAGCAGAGATAATCCTTGCACTACAAATATCATTGGAATACCTGTGAAGAGAAAATAAAATAATTCAGAGTGTCCCAAAAGTCTTAGTACATTTTAAAGTTGTTAGTTTAAATGTATAGTAAAACTTTTGAGACAACCTGCATTTGTGAAAAAATGCTTTCTAAATAAGAAGCTATGAAAATAAAAGCTACTGTTAGGGCTAGAGTGAGTATTGTCCTCCTCATAGAATGTCTAGTTTTCATGGTACTTTAGGATGCCTTCTCTACTTATAGCTTTAGCTTGAGAGATGAAGTAAAATTGCATCAGTTAAAGTTTATCTCTTCCATCTTGTGACCTATCCTCCCTATCATCTTCTGGCTCTTTTTTGGAGAGTGTAGTGAAATTTGATATGTCAAAGTTTTCATTGAATTGCTGTGAGTATTACAGAGAAACTCTATTATTCAAACAAACATCTTTAGTATCTCCTACCAACTATTGTGTGTGTATATATATATAAATAATATACACATGTATATACACATATTTATACAGACACACATATATGTATACATAATATACACATACACACATATATACATATATTATAATACATACATACGTGTGTTTGTGTAATGTCACAATAAGTAAAAAAAAAAAAACTAATTAGAATTAGGAATAGCCTTGTCAGGTTCATGGCTATCAGGATTTGGGTGTGTCCTCTCCAAGTCAAGCACAATCCTACCTATGCAGCAAATAATTCTGGGCATAATTATGATTTTTTATAGTATACCATATATGTCATTTAAATCTATAGCTCCCTTGAGGATTGGTTGTATATTACAAAAAAAGATAGGAAAAGAATTTGTCTCATAATGGAAATAGTTCAGGATGTGAAAGATGAGGTCGTTTAAAAGAGTATTAAAGTGGGACAAGGGATTCACTAAGGCATTGGACAGATTAAAAGAATTGGTTTTTGAAATGAATAACTCTTCTCATAGCAAATTCCTTCTTGCCCTCATTTAATGGGCAGCATGTCACAGTGGCCGGATTACTGGACTTGTAGTCAGGAAGATTAAATTCTTCCTTTGATACATGCTAGCTGAATTACCTTCAGTAAAGTATTTCACCTGTCTGAGACTCAGTTTTCTCAAAGGCAAAATGGGGATAATAACACCTGCTATTTCTACCGTATAAAGTTATTGTGAGACTCAAATGAGATAATGAATACTATATGGTCTGCAAAAAGAAGGATCAAAGATTTAGAGATAGAAGATAACATTTTGGCAATTAGTGAACCCACTCATTTTATAGGCAAGTAAACCGGGGACCAAAGTAGGAAAATGACTTGCCCATGTTTTCAAAGGTATTAAGCATTACAGGTGGACCTTGAACCTATGGCTTTGATTCCAAAGCCAACAATTTTCTGGTAAAACATGCTGCTTTAAAGGACAATATGAATGTCATATACAAATGCATTTCTTCTCTTATGTGCAAGACAGACTGAGAGGATAAAAAAGGAAGAATAAAATGTAGAAGTGTATAAGAACGATCAACTTGAGATTCTTAAAAATCTATATCAACCTCCATAACTTTCATATTATATTAGAGAAAAATAGACACTGAGGTAAAGGCAATAACATCTTTGATAATTCTAGATACAAAATTATTTTCATTAATTAGGTCTATCTATGGGGTAAAACTGTAGGTTTTGTAATCATACTTTTCCCTCCAAAATTGGGAAGATTTCATCTGGGAGGAAAATTCATGTTTAACTGATTTATAACATGTTATTTCTACTTTTATGTCACCCTAAGCAAATCAATAGACACAATGATCATTTTGTCAAAGGAAGTTAGAGGTAAACCTTCTGGTGACAAGCAGCTATCTAGGAGCAGGGCTATTTTCTGGGATTTTCTCTCTAATGTAAAGTACGTATTCATGAAAGATTTTTACATTGAAAAGAGCAAAGTGCCTTGTAAAATGTAGAGTTCTGGTGTAAATATTACAGAATAAAGGAAATATTCATTTAATAAGAAGTTTCAGCAACCAAGTCAGTGTGCAATTGTAAATGGAGACCCTTACTCCTCTGAGTCAGGAAGACTTGGTTTCAAGGCTTGACTCTGATGCATGTTAACTATGTGACATTGGACAAGTCACTTTAACTCTCAGTGTCCTCAGGTAATTGCCTAGGATTATATGGTTCAGTGAATTTTCCAATATGTATTGATAGAAGGAATTTTCTCTCAATGAGTATCTAGTCATCTGCATCTTCCCCATAACTCATCATTCCAAAAGTTCCACCAAAAACATATGCCACTAGATGTATAAGGTCAATAACAGAGAGGAAATTTGTTGAGCAGACTCATTTTGGTTCTCTTTCATCAATCCTTCCTTTGATGGATAAAAAAAGCTGTTGCCATAGTTTCAGTTATCATCTATGATAGCTACCATGTCTAAAAGTAAACTTATTATCATCTCCACTATGCTTTTCTTTCCTCTAAACATTTCCATTTCAATCAAGTACATTACCGTTGCATCAGCTGCTCAGGTTCATAGCCTCCAAATCATTCTTGACTCTTTCCTATCCATTACTGTCCATGACCAATTAATTGCCAAATCCTTTCAGTTCTTCTTCTAAGACCTATCTCATACACTTCACCTTTCACTTCTCTCACAGGGACAATACCTTTGTTCAGACTCTGATCATCTCTCTGTGGGACTATCATAATAGCCTTCTTATTTGATTCTCTACCTTGACTGTAACCTTCCTTCATAAAACTAATAAAAATATTTTGAATGTGCAATTCCAACAATAACTCCATCTACTCAAAAAACCTTTGATATTTCCCACTAGCATCTAATCTAATCCAATTAGTATTTATTAACTTTCACCTGTGTGCAAGGTATTGTTCCTGATGGTGGAGATATAAAGAAAAAAATGAAAAAGAGTCCATGTTCTCAAGAAGCTTATATTCTACTAGGAAAATGTAACTTGCAAAGTGATAAATGTTTGGGTGCAAAAATATTAATAAGTAATAGGATGGAAAGAGCAGTGGCATTCAAATCAGAACTTCTCCACTATATCTTAATTGCCAATTAATAGTTTGGTGACTTGGGCAAGCCAATTGACCTCTCTCTACCTCAGTGTTCTCATTTGTAAAATCAGGGGATTAGATGAGAAAGCCACTGAGATCCTTCCCATCTTGGAGTCTGCACTCTGGTGGTTCTTTCAAAGGCCTCCAATGTGATAAAATAAAATGTGAAATCCACAGCATAGCTAAGTAGGTGACTCCAAAAATTGGCTTTAATTTACTCTTCCAAGCTGGCCTATTCAATATTTCTCCTGCCTCCTCCATGCACTATTACAAGCCCTCTCCTGGTTTTGAAATATCTTTCCTCCAAATCCAAATCAACATAGATTTATTAAATACCCACCATGTTCCAGGCATTATGCTAAGTGCTTGGGATACAAAGAAAGGCAAAAATAGTCTCTGCCTCAGAGAACTCACTGTGTAATGGAAGAAAACCCATGCAAAACATTATGTACAATAAGATACATACACTTATGCATACAAATGTATGTATAAATATATCTACGCATCCCTTCTTAGTAACCTACTATCTTAGACACTTGCCTGGAATTCAATTGACTTGCCCAATGTCACATGGACAGCATGTGTCAGAGTTGGGACTTGAAGACAAATCTCCCTGAGGAGGATGGCACTCTGTTTACAACTCAACAATCTCTTGTTTGTTGAGAGACTTGTTACTAAATGAATGCTCATCTAGTTCCCTAATAATCATTCTTGTCTCCAATGTGTGTGATTTTGTGTGTGTGATAAATTGGAAGTAATATCAAAGTGAGGACACTATCATTACAGTATTACTTGGAATCAGGAAAGGAGAAAACTTGCCTTTGCTATTTTCTTTCTTACTGTGGGTAGGTAGCATGTATTCCATTTTTAGCCATAACATTCACAATGGACATTTAGGTCTTTAGTGACTTCTTATTTCCCTTTTATATAACACAACGTGATTTGGTTAAAATGAGAAAGAGTAAATGTTGAGTCAAATGCTGTTCATTTTTCTGTTATTTAATGCTAATGCATAATAAATTATTTTCTTCCTTTACCATCCCTGAATTTATTGTAATGTAATTATAGGAGATTCAATAAAACTGTGCCAGTAGTTCACTTGATTTTCATGCACCATTAGATTTCTGCTGTGATCCCACATTATCAAACACAATTCAAATTCAAATATGCCTCATATCACTTGTGATAGATGCCCACCAGGGGGACCAATGGAACTCAGGCAGAATGGTGGGAATGAGATAGCAAAAGTGCTTTGTAAAATTTTATAACAAGCATCATTCCAAAGAAGTAATCAAATGATGTTTGCTTTCTTTTGTTATTGTTAATTTTGTTTTTAATTTTGGTCAATGTGAAAGAATGATTTTTGGTTGCTGTTTACAAAAAAAAATACAACAAAATCACTTTTTTTATTGTTCATATCATTTACCTTGTTCCCCAGAGCTTGGATGGGGAATTCATAGAGTGAATTTCATCTTTCCAACATAAAAGAACCACATCTCAGATTTAAAAGTTAATGGATTCCCCCATTCCCCCACTGTTGTTCCATTGTTTCAGTCATGTCTCACTCTCTGTGATCCTATCTGAGAGTTTCACTAACAAGTCTCTTGAAAAGCAAAATTGAAATTTATTTACTAAAAAATTACCTCTTATGAGGTTGATAAAAATATGTTGAACATTTAGAAGGCATGCAGAGCAAAACTCCTTGATCTAATTTATTTTTTATACAAGAACCTGAATTTTACAATTTGATTTATCTTCTGTGTAAGTTGTAATGTCACAACAAATGTCTCCTTGTTAGCTATTCCTATTTTGGCTCAATAGACTAAAGGATTTGGGAGGAGGGATGAAAAGAACTGTATTATCTGTCTTTAAATGTCTTTAAGTGATATGGACAATGTGGCTTGTAAGAAGACGTGCCCTTTGGTGAAGAGAATGAAATGCCACACTCCTTACTTACCAAATTTAGAAAAGTTAGTCTCAAATTGTAGTTTTCAGGATTTTTGGTCTCAAGACACTTTTAGACTCTTAAAGATTGTTGAGAACTCCAAAAAACTTGGATTGAATTTATTCATAATTACCACATTAAATATTAAATTGCCTTAACGTTTTTATGAAAACTTTAAAACTGCAGAGTCCTTTCCAGGGCCTTGAAATCTCTGGGGGTCCCCAAATGACACTTTATAGACTACTGGTCTAAAGAGATGAAATTGAATGTAGTTTTTTTTTTTTTGTGTGTGTTTTCATAACTATGGGTACAAATAACTGCATTTGTACCTCTAGATAAATGATCAATTTGCATTAAGATTAATATCATTTTCTTTTAGGGAAAATAAATAGGGAAATGACTTTCTTATAATCCTTTGAAATTAAATTACTGAATAAGACAAAAGACCAAACAAATTCCACATACTGATATAATATTTTGAAGTAGAAAAATAATCATAAGACAAATAAAAGAGAACTTATATCATATGCATATTATTACACATCACTGCTTTTTGCCAAGAGTGCAAACATAACAGAAAATTATTTGTGAAATTCCTCCCTATGCCTATATTGTTCAGTGATTAGAGATCTGATTTATCTAGAAAAATATTTAAAATTTTCAATTATATTTGTCTTTGGAGACTTTGTGAAGTATAATTTAAGTGCAGCCAATTCAAAGATTAGAAAGAGGCAGAAATGGCTTATATCCATTACACATACGGCTCACATATTTTGCTCTTGGAACATTTTTTTTTTCTTATACATAGACTAGAAAACAGTCATTTATCATCTAAGTAGTGAGAATTTAAAAGATCAAGATGAAAGTACACTCTGACATTACACAACTTAAACAGCCAAGAAGGGTATTAAAATCCCAGTAGTACAAATAATAACCCAAACCTAGTGAAAGATAATTGAATCTTTTGATTTACTTGGTAGTAATCCAGAAATGATTTCTAAATTGAAGAACCCCATGTTCTTCCCTTTCCCAAGAGGCAGCTGGATAGAACACATCTACATGTTAGGGGTGTGTACACTTAGACTACTGGGGTAAAATCATACCCTAGATATTAGAAGACTAATGCTGTACTGAGCTCATTGCTCATTAACACATTGAAAACCTTTTAAAAAATAAGAAGCTCCATGGAACATCAGTCAATAAACATTTATCTGTAGCATTCTTTAATGTTAATGTGATCAAAGATCTTCTCCACCCATTAATTAGGCTTCAGGTGGGCCTGGTGGAAAAGCCTGATTATATCTTTTGTTTGTAAGTAGGCCTAAAGTCCCTACTAGCTGCTTAAGCCAATATGGGCATGAAACCCTCAGGACCCTAAGAGGAGTTGCTAAAATCTAACTGCCAGATGCCAATGTGCACTGAGTTTCAGGCAATTATGAATTCAGCCAATCAGAAACCTGCATTCTAGCCAATCAGATGCCAGCTAGGACTGTATGAAAAAAGAACCCAGAGCTGCGAGCAGTGGAACTGGCAGCAGCAGAACTGAGAGAGGCAGAATTCAGAAGCAGACATCGTGAAGACATTGAGGCAGCAGACACTAAAGGAGAGCCCGCATTAAGAGAGACTGCAGAGCTGAGAGTGCAGAACAAGAGAGAGTTGTGGAGATGGAGGAACTCCGAGTCCGCAGAGCTGCAGGTGAGAGTGCTGAGTTAGAATTCATGAGTTATTGTTTAAAGGAAGGCCCTAGCAGGGGGGAGGTCACAGGATGGTTTGGCTCCTTGCTATAATACTTTGCTATAATTTCCTTGTTGCTACATTGAGGTGAGCTTACTGGTTTTGGAATATAACTGCTATTATATGGAATTGGAATTATTGGTCCTGGTATTGGATTCTCTTATGTCTAAATAAATGTTACACTTCCTCTGACTTCTATCTAGAGAATCTCTTATATTTTGTGATTTCAAACCATTCAGGCATGTTCATGGTCATCTTTGAGGTCATGAATCTTCCCTTACTGCTGTACATACATATAATGTTTACTATGTGCCAGGCACTGTGCTAAACACTATAAAATTATAATTTCACTTAATCCTCAAAACAACCCTGTGAGGCAGGTATGATTATTACCACTGTTTTATAGATAAGGAAACTGAGACAAATAGGAGTTAAATGACTGGCCTAGTGCCACACAGCTAGAAAGTGTCTGTGGCCATATTAGAACACAGGTCTTCCTGATTCCTGGTGATTCCTGAGAGCCTGTTGCTCTAGCCACTTTACCACCTATATGCCTAATAAGCACTTTTTTTTATTAATAAGGACCTACCCTGTGCTTGACAGAGTGATAAACAATGGCGACACAAAAAGAAGGAAAAGGCAGCTCCTGCCCTCAATGAGAGTTCAGTCTAATGAGGGAGACAATAAAGAAATATGTACAAACAAGTGATATGCAGGATAAATAAGAAATAATAGAGGGAAGGCACTAGAATTTAGAGGAGTCAGAATAGGTTTCCTACAGAAGATAATATGCTAGCTGAGAAATAAAGGAAATCAGGAAATCTAATTAGCAGAGATGAGGAGGTCAAGCATTCCAGGCATGTTGGAAAGTCAGAGAACATGCTCAGAGCCAAAAGATGGACTGTCTTATTTATGGAAAAAAATCATGTTGGTGGATCAAAGAGGAGATGACAGGCAGGAAGCAAGAAGAAGATTGGAGAGTTAGGAAAGGGTGTAGCAGTAAGCAACCTAGTATACCCAGGATAGCCTGCTAGCACAGGTTCTTTGATCTGCTTTTCTAGGAAGGATTGCTCAAAAAGGGATGAGCAATCCTACTTTTAATTACGCTCACTAGTTCATGGGAAAGGTCAGCACTCTGAACATCAGAGAAAATACAAGCAGAGAAAATTCAAACAGAGAAAATGGTGCAGATCAACAGATAGGGCTCTAACTGCCTAATGAAAGTAATATTTCTATACACTTTATATACATCACTGGATCGAGAGAGCCTCTACATCTGAGCAGTTGGGGAGCTCTGAACATATGTCTACTCAGAGTCTTGACCAGGAACTCAAAAGATCCTTCACATAAGTGAACCCCCCAAAGTAAAACTTCACAAAATTGTATATGTACAATTTTGGCTAATAGACTCAGAGCCAGAAGGCATCACAAACCTTGTTACTCAGGGCCTAACTAGCTTATAACGAAAAGGTGTGAAAGCATTCCTACAAGCAAGTCTCACCTAAACAAGGTCCTCCTTAGGCAAGTCCCTCCCCAAGGGGCTCCACATGAGGCCACATGGGCAAGGAAGATCTTACTGCCCCATTAACACTGCAAAGGTCTAGGTTATGAAGGACTTTGAAGACCAAACAGAGGATTTTGTATTTGATGCCGAAGAGGATAGGGAGCCAATGGAATTTTATTAAGTAGATGGAATGATGTTGTCTGACCTTTATTTTAGGAGAATCACTCTAGTGGCTGAATGGAAGATGATTTGGAGTGGGAGAGAGACTTGAGACATGCAGACCTCACAGCAGGCAAGGCTACTGCAGTAGTCCATGTATGAGGTGGTAAGGGTCTGCGCGATAGTGGTGGTGCTCTCAGAGAAGAAAAGGAGGAGCATATTCAAGAGATGTTTGAAAAGTGAAATCAGTAAGCCTTGGCAACAGTTTGGATATGAGGAAATAAAAGAAAATGAGGGGTCACAGATGACACAGTTTCTGAGCTTGGGGGACTGGGAGGATGTCGATACCCTCTACAGTAATGGGAAAAGCAGAAAAGGAAAGAAAAGATTTAGTGGAAAAGCTAATGTGTTCAGTTTTTGACAAGAATAGTTTAAGAAGTGTCTTGACCAAGACAGAGCAAATATGGCAGAGAAAAGGCATAGCCTCTCCTGAGCTCTTCCAAATTCTCCTCCAAGCAAATTTAAATAAGTCCTCAAAATGAATTCTGAAGGGATAGAATCCACAAAAGAAGAGCACATAACTCATTTCTAGCCCAAGACAACTTAGAAGTTCAGCAGGAAAGATTTATTGTTAAGTGGGTATAAATGGAACACAGTCTACTTCAGACAACTTCACGGCAACTCAGCAGTAGACCTTGGGTGCAAAAATTCAACAGCAGCAGCTTCTAGAGTTCACAGCCCACAATTCATAACTGATCAGAAGGAGATTACAGAGCTCTCTTTGCCAGCATTGGGTGAAGGACTCAGTTGCATTTCCTATATAAGGATCTTGGTTGCAATACTGGATAATAATCCCAGATCAAGGAGGAGAACTAGCTCACCAGAGTTTCTGCCTGTAGGGTTGCAGAGAGAGGGGAACCTGATCATAGCTCCAGGGTAAAAAATAAAGATTGCTTGTGGTCATTTACAGACCAGTGTACAGGCCAGAAGAGTAGTTAACACACATCACTCCTTAGATCATACCATCTTAGAAGAAGTGAAAAATTACAGATCCCAAGAAGGAGTTATAAAAACAGCTGCACACAGACACAGACACAGACATACACACACACACACACACACATACACACACACACACAAACACATACACACACACATACAAACCCCAACACCAGCACCATCACCATCACCACCAACAACAACAGCTTGAAAGTAGGAAAAGTGCTCTTTCTTCTCTGGGAGCAGAGCCCAACTTTGACACAAATTAAAGGTCAAAAAATAGGCTGGAAAAATGAGTAAACAACAGCACCAATAGCAGAAACAATGATTATAAAAAAAATCTGACCATAGAAACTTAGTATGCTGACAGGAAAGATCAAAACACAAACTCAGAGGAAGACAACAAAGTCAAAACTGCTATATACAAAACCTCAAAGAAAAATTTGAGTTATTCTTGAAAACCAAAAAGAGAATTCTTGAAAGAGCTCAAAAAAGTAGTTTAAAAATCAATTAAGAGAGAGACAGGAGAAAAATTGGGAAAATAAATGAGAGTGATATAAGAAAATCATGAAAAATAATTAGTAAAGGAGGCACCAAAAATAACACCTCAAAAAACAAAATTTGCCAAATGGTGAAAGAGGAACAAAAATCCAATGAAGAGAACTCATTAAAAAGCAGAATTGGTCAAATGGGAAAAGAAGTTCAAGGGCTAATTGAAAAAAAATGATTCCTTGAAAATGTGAACTGGGCAAGTGGAAGTTAATGACTCCATGAGACATGAGGAAACAATAAAACAAAACCAAAAGAATCCAAAAATAGAAGGAAATGTGAAATATATCACTGTAAAAAAATGATGAAGGCAAGAGAGAAGATGGGGGAGAAAAGACAGGGACTCAGCTGAGCATTCCCCCAAACACCTCCAAAGACTTTTGTAGAAGTTGCAAGGTCCTGTGTAATCCATCCTGAGGATGGTTCGACAATATTTGATTTTTTTTTTTTGGCCACTTGTAGATTTTCTCCTTGATCTGATAATTCTGGAATTTAGCTGCAATATTCTTTGACATTTTTAATTTGGGATCTTTTTTGGGAGGTAATTGGTAGATTCTTTTGCTGACTATTTCACTGTCTGGTTCTAGTACTTCAGGGCACCAACCCAGCAAAACTGAATATTATGCTCCAAGGCAAAATTTGGACTTTCAATAAAAAAGAGGACTTTCAACTTTCTCAGTGAAAAGACCTGAGCTAAATAGAAAATTTGGGTTTCAAACACAAGAATCAAGAGCATGGAAAGGTAAACAGGAAAGAGAAATTACAAGGGACTCACTAAAGTTGAAGTGTTTGGTTTACATTCCTTAATGGAAAGATGATATGTGTAATTCATGAGACATTTCTCAGTATTAGGGTAGCTGAATGGAATATATACATACATACACACATATGTATATATATATACATATATATATATATATATATACAAATATATATATGTATATATATATGTATGTGTATAGACAGAGGGCACAGGGTGAGTTGAATATGAAGGGATGATATCTAAAAAAATAAAATCAAATGAAGAGATGAGAGAGGAATATATTGAGAGAGGGAGAAAAGGAGAGATAGAATGGGGTGAATTATCTCACATAGGGGTCAGAGCCAAGATGGCAGCAGGGAAGGAGGAACTTGCATGAGCTCCCCACTCAGATCCCTCCAAAACCTATAAAAAATGGCTCTGAACAAATTCTAGAACTGCAGAATGCACAAAATAACAGAGGGAAGCAGGGCTCCAGCCCAGGACAGCCTGGTTGGTTGCTGATTCTATCTCAGGGAGCTGTGAGCAGAGCAGAGTTGAGCCCAGCGTGGGCTGTTCCCGGACAACCCAGACCAGGAGCCAAGTGGAACAGGCCCTAGCAGTGAGCTGTGGCTGTACCAGACTTCTTAACCCATGAACACCAAAGACAACAGAGAAGGTTAGTGGGTAAAGCTGCAGGGACAGAGTGAAGGAGTTTGTGATTTGGCCACTGCCCCAGGAGCAGCAAAGGAGGTGCAGCTACAGAACTACAGCTGCAGTTGCTTCTGGCCCCAGGCCCACCCAGTGGGAGGAATTAAGTGGTGGATCAAAGCAGGAATGCAGAGCCTGCTTAAGATTTGAGTCCAGTCCAGGTCGGTGGTTCTTGGGGGAAGAGGAGTGCTGCTGTGGCAGAGCTAGCTGTATAGAAGTAGCTGTGAAAACAACAGTACATCTCTTCAAGCTTGGAACAAAGTACTCTCTACTGTACAAGCAGTCATACCCCAATGAAAACCTCAAGGGTCAAGTAGTTGTCCGTGAAAATGAACAGGCAGCGGAAACAGCCTCAGATTCAGACTCAGATTTTGGAATCTTTCTTTGGTGACAAAGAGGACCAAAATATACAGCCAAAAGAAGGCACCAAAGTCAAAGAGCCTAAATCAAAAGCCTCCAAGAAAAACATGAACTGGTCTCAGGCTATGGAAGAGCTCAAAAAGCATTTGGAAAATCAAGTTGGAGGAGTAGAGGAAAAACTGGGAAGAGAAATGAAGATGATGACAGAAAACCACGAAAAACAAGTCAATGACTTGCTAAAAGAGACTCAAAAAATACTGAAAAATATACTGAAGAAAACAACACCTTAAAAAATAGACTAACTCAAATGGCAAAAGAGCTCCAAAAAGCCAATGAGGAGAAGAATGCCTTGAAAGGCAGAATTAGCCAAATGGAAAAGGAGGTCCAAAAGACCACTGAAGAAAATACTACCTTGAAAATTAGATTGGAGCAAGTGGAAGCTAGTGATTTGATGAGAAATCAAGATATTATCAAACAGAACCAAAGGAATGAAAAAATGGAAGACAATGTGAAATATCTCATTGGAAAAACTACTGACCTGGAAAATAAATCCAGGAGAGAGAATTTAAAAATTATTGGACTACCTGAAAGCCATGATCAAA
>CM053625.1:202392007-202408887 GCA_028646595.1 Phalanger gymnotis
CCCCGAGGAATTCTCTGGGTGGGGAGGGGAGGGATTAGAGCCGTTTACCTGGCCATTATGTCTCCAGGAAGCTCAAGAAGCGTTTGAAACCTTTGGGCTGCAAGCCTCAGGGGCTGGTATCTCACCGTCGGTGGCGTTGCGCTGCCTCTCGTCCCTTCCACAGAGTGCTGTCCTGTGTTGGGAGGCCTGGGGATCTGCGCTGGTTTCGGGCGCCAGGCTTTCTCCCAGCCTGTCTCTCACGTGGGTTTTCCCGGCCACCCGCTTCTGCTTTGGTCCTGTCTGGGGCAGCTCTGCAGGCTGAGCGCTTTCCTAGCCTACGGAATCGTTCCTTCAGCCTTTCAGATTCTCCCGGCTGGGAAATTTGCCCCAGTCAGAGTGCTCGCAATTTCTAACTCTCTCAAATCTGCTCAGATTCACTTTTTTATAGGAATCCAACAGAACTTGTGAGAGAGCTCCGGCAAGACGCTGTTTTCATGTGGCCATCTTGGCTCCGCCCCCCCACTTCTTAGTTTTACATTTTTGGCAGGACCGAATACAGGGTAAGAGAGATAAAAAAAAAAAAGATAATCAAATCCAGCTTTGAAAGAGCATAATGCCCACAATAGGGGGAAATACAACTCATGCTTCAGTAAGAAAGTCTTTGTAATTGTGCCCAATTACTAGTACAAGGAGCAACAAAATAGATTCTTAGTCAAGAAATCCTGATAATGGAAGTGAAAGTACGTTTACTCTTTTTAAGGAGAGGTAGTAAGTGAGGCTGGACTGTTTTTACATCCTTTTAAGACTCCTTAGAACGGGCATGATTGAGGTTCCCAGAAATACACCTATGGAACTGGGATTGAAGTTCTGGACAATGACTCATATCAATTGATTCCTAATTATTAATAGTTCCCCTTAATGAAGAAAACAGAAAATGGGAAGGTGAGAAATAGCCTTCATATGTCAATGAATTCCAGAAGCTCTCCACTCCAAATGTATCTTGAACAATTCCCTCTAGGAACCCAGGTTATCTGAATCTCTCTGAGAGCATGGGTCCTGGAAGATGCTGCTGGCATATCTTTGAAATTAAATAGGGCTGGGGATAGGAAAGGGAAAGTCAGAGAGCTTGCAAAAGGTATCATGTTAAGGCAAGCAAAATTTTAAAGCAAGAGCAGTATCAATTGAGATTCTTATTTTCAGATTCGAATATGTTTTCCAGCTACGTAAGGCCATTCTTTCACAGTGAGAAAAAGGTTATCTAATAAAGCAAAAGTTTAAATGTTTTCTGTTTTAGAGGAGATGAAATGAGAAAAACAAAGAATGGGGAAGCATAGCAGACATTATTGTTGTCTCACCCCATTTCTTGACCAAATATTTGACCAAAAACTTGAATAATATTCTTCAACACTCTTAAAAAATTATGACATATTGTACAAACATCATTTCTTAGCTTATTGCCTTCTTTCTCTTTTGTCTACCAATGGATGTTTTCAAAAATTCATTTTGTGTTCACAACTTCTTTGAGGAAAGGAAATGTTTTTGTACTTCTCTAAGGTGTATTTTTTTCTTTTTCTCACAAAAAAAAACAATGAGCATTGTACCTCAAATGTTATTGAAATATCTGTGTTGAAAGGGCATAGCTTCCATGAGAATTATAGTATAAATGTGACCTGCAAAGTATAAACTGTAACGGTGACAGGGACTCTGTGAGGCACAGAAAAGACAGAATTTATTTCTTGAGAAATTAAATGAGTTAAATATAAGTTTCATGGAAGACTGAAGAGACATTTTAAAAGACATGAATTTAATTCCTCTTACGGGAAGATATCCTAAAGGAAATTCCTGAGGGACTTTGAATTACCAACCTGTGAAAACTGTGTTTCAACCATCTTTGGGAGAGTCAGCAATTGAAATTGATGGCTATAGGGGATTCTGAATGAGATCTTTCTCATAACAGATACATTGTCAAATTATTGAAATGTCATTGTATTGTTACACTGTTAATAAATTATTTACCAGTAGCAGTGATGATTTTTAACCCTTGGTTATCTTAGGTTGAGAATTAATGAGATCAGCTAGTAGCAAAAAGATAGAGATGAGTGTTTCTGTGCTTATAAACTAATATATGATGTAGATCTCTCTGACCTTATATTGTTAGGCTGCATAATCTTGAGTAATCAATAACATCTCTGCAGCTCAGATTTTTTATTTGTAAGTAAAAGAAGAGATGTTATTTACACCTTAAATTTCCTTCCAGCTCTAAAATCATGATACTAAATATAAAATATTAAACCTAACCATAGTAGTTCAGACTAATTAAGAGAAAGGTCTAGATATCTAAATCAGCAAAATCTAACCAAAGGATAAATGTAAATTAAGGTAGTCACTATGCCCAAGCAGTCTGGCATTAGTCAAAAAATATTGCTTTTACATTTGCTTTAAGGTTGTGGAAAAGGCTGATTTACATTAAGCATATAGATTGTTCCTTTATCACTCAACTCTCAATGAATTGGAAATGCTTGAAAGGAGAACTTAATAGTCAAACAATACCATTTATCTTCTTCATCCTTCCCTTACTTTACACTATTAATCTGCTTAAGAAATCAATCAATAATTTGAAAGCAAAACTTAGTCCAGTAGGTGTTTAAATTATCACAAATTCCATATGATTATTGTTCAGTCATTTTAATTGTCCACAACTCTTCATGACCCCATTTGAGGTTTTCTTGGCAAATATTCTGGAGTGGTTTGCCATATCCTTCTTTGACTTATATTACAGTTAAGAAACTGAGGCAAACAGGGTTAAGTGAGTTGCCCAGGGTCACACAGCTAGTAAGTGGCTGAGACTGCATTTGAACTCATGAAGATGAATCTTTCTGTTTCTGAACCCAGTGCTGTATTCACTGAACCACTTAGCTGCCCAAAGTCCACTTCAGAGGAGATTGAATTAATTGGCAACTTTAAAGAGTTATGCTCTAATCTAAATTGCTGAATGTAAATAGTCCTTAATAGAGTTTCCATAAACCATTGCATCTGGATCTCTCCTTTGATCCTATCATATTCTACCTTTAATATACTTATTTGTGTACTTATCGTATGCCCCCTCCCCATAGACTGAAAGTTCCTTGAGGCAGGCACTATGTCACTTTTATTTTACATCCCCAACACCAGCAAAGCATTTTCCCATAGTAGCCATCTAATAAATACATGTGTATAGGATTTAGATCTATGTGGTACTCTAGAGATCCAACCTCTCATTTTTCACATGAGGAAACTGAGTCCCAGAGAGGAGAGATGACATATTAACACACAAGTACTTCAGAGACAGAGTTGGGATTAGAACCCAGGTCTCAACTATAGGATGAGTGCCTTTTCCTCAAAAAAAGTGTTGCATTCCCAAGTAGTTTTAACAGTTACAAAACCTGCAAGAGGGAACTTATGTTATTTCTCAGGATTAAGTATTCTTAATGGCAGGTTAAAGGCAAGTTCAAATTTTTATTCACGAATTTATGGCTCCTTGAGCTGTCATCATTTTTTGTTCACTGTCTTTACGGGAGGTCCCATCCGCTTGAATATTCACCTAAACTTTGGCCTCATTCCCTCTCTATAAAAAAATGAGTATCTATCCTTTTAAATGTGGAAGCCGCATTTAGTGTAACTAATATGTAATAAGTTTCATGGGAGAATCAAAGAGTGCCATGCAACTCATTTTTAAAATGAATATAACTTTGCCTGGAAAGGCCTAACTGGCCTACCATATTGTACAAAAAAGAGAAGTGACATTTATTTATTCAGAGGCCTGCATCTTCTTGATTAAGCACTAGCCCCAATCTATTGCCATGAATTATATTTAAATTCATAGCAAGTTTTTTCCCCTTTCTTTAAGGTAACACTGTTTCCTATATGAATACATAAAAGGAAGACATCAACCAGCTGAGTAAGCACTCAGGAAAAAAAAAAAGACTCCCATGGCCTGACTCCCTTTTCCTCATCTCTCTCTGCCTTTAGCTTGTTAAAAGTGATGAAAGCGTAGAATGAAATTCAGTTCCAATTCTAAAGTAGGACTTTTTTTTTCCTATTATAATGCTTCTGGAACGTAGGCAGATATCTCCTAAAATGGACTTAAAAAACTATTATTATTCCTGATAAGATAGCTCTACAATGTTTTTCAGTATCCCAGAGTCAGACAAAAACTTGAATTTTCTTACTTGTGTAAACCTGCTTTCTACAGAACTAGTCACTTACTTAAATGATAATTCTCAAGTCTAAACAACTCTTCAATAATATCAGACTTTTCTTACCATGTTAACATAAAGTAGAGCCCTTATCACTCAAAGTCTTATAATCTAGCTAGGGAATGAAATACAAACTCAGATTTCTATATAATGCATCAAATAACAATAAGTACACCATTTTCAAATATATAATTCACTACAGAAGTACAGAATAAAATACAGTGCTACATGAGGTCTAAAGAGGAAGGTAATTACCATTAGGGTTGGCTTAGGGCAATAGGGAAGTCTTCATGGAAGTGGCAACCTTTGAACTGGACTTAAAATGATGGGTAGGGATTGAAAAGAGAAGTGAGTGCGTGGTTGGCATTCTGTGCATAGGGAACAGAGTGATCAAAGGTATAAAGGAGGAAAAACAAAGAAGAGTACAGTTTAAGTCTAAGAATCAAAATACCATCCATTGTGGCAGCATCACAGAGTGAATAGAGGGGAGTAATAGGAGACGTCTGGAGACAAATGATGGAAGGCTTGGTATGCCAGACAGAGGTGTTTAAACTCTATTCAAGAGGTCAGAAAAAGCCACTAAAGATTTCTGAGCAGCAGAGGAACATGTCATAATCTATGAGTAAAATGGATTACTCTGGAGGTGCTCTAAAAACTGATATAAAGCTACAGGTGAAAAAAAGAACAAAATTTTAGTCACCGCAGTGACAGTTACTTATAGGCTTCCCACTGTAAAAATTCTGCATGAATTCTATCTGGTTTTTGCTTGAGGAAGTATGGATCAATAGAAAAGTGTGTTGAGAATCTTAATTATTTTAGCACAAAACAACAGTCTCAGAACAGCTGCTTAACCTGTGTTCTCTGAAGTTCCAAAGGCCATTTTTTATAAAACTGATAGTGAATACCAACTGAATGGGTCTTGAACTACTACAGTAAGAAGAAAGAGAACCACTGTTCTCATTGAAAGCTAGGCCCCAAGGCTGACCTTTGGAAAGTCAAAAGCTCAGGGAGCAAGCAGTTCAAACATCATAAAAAGAAAATGTACATTTCCCTTTCAGCTGAAGTAAGGTTTATGAGTCAAGACAGCAACTTTGCTTAGGAAAGCTTTTCTTAATAGCAGCTCCAGAAAAAGATCCTCATTTGCATAACCATTTTGGAGTGTCAGATATCAAAATGTTATCCCCAAAATCAAGCTATTCCTCTGCCCTGGGGAAGGAAGACATGGAGAAGAAAGCAGTGCCACTTTCCCCTACCTCTACCCCATCACATCACTGATGCCATATGACTGAACACATGACTTCTGGCTTTGCAACATTCTCCATTCTGTTTAAGGAGAGGATGGGGGAGCCCTGGCCTTTTCTAAGTGACATCAATAATGTAGATGATTTCTGAATGGAAATGTTAATGGTGTATTTCTCCAATTTATACTGCCCCCACCCTTTCCTCAGGGGAAGCAACTCCATTCATGTTCATCCTTCACTGCTAAAATGCAATGGAATTCAATTATCACAAAAAACAGTCGATAGGCTTCAATTTTGTGTGTCCTGTTACTTTTTAAATTTGGAGTATCTCCCAATTGCTTTCACAGCTATTATATTGTCTGAATCAATTGGCATGGCACACTCACTAAACTGGGAAATGTTGCTGTGAATACATAACTAGCCTCTAGTAGCAGCCCAAGACTAATAAACAAAGGAGCTAAGTCTAACATGAGCAGACAGGGAGGGGATGTCTTCTCATCTGTTGCCCACCTATTTTGGAGAAAGGGTATTAATTTTCTTTAATTTCTTTTGAGATTCACTAAAGGGTAAATAACTGTGTGCTCTGAAGGAAAGGTATCTCTTTGTTTTAGGATGTGTAAGTAGACCTGGACTGATTGGGAGGAGAAAAAATAAACAAAAAAGGTATATATAAAAAAGATCACAGATTTTGTTCTGAAAAGGACTTCAGCCAGTTATCTAGTATAGACTTCTCATTTCACAGAGTTCTTATTAGGGCCTTAATAAATGTTATTGACTTGAATTGAATGAAAAACATTAACAGAGATATACACACACACACATACAGACACACACACACACACACACACACACACTTACTTTAATAAAGTGAAGCTCCTGTATGTGACTTTATGAGGTGCTGCGGACAAAGCTCTACAAGATGGGCAGACATGAAAAGATTGTGATCAGCATTATTGGAGTGAAAATTGGATCACATATCTGTCTGAGCAAATGTATAGATACACTATTTATTCTAATTAATTACCAAGGCTCACATATTTTAGCTTTAATTGTACTAGTGGTTGTTTGGGTGTTTGATGCATAGGATGAGATTTTTCCTACAATATGAATTAATTTATATAGTAAAGGATAAATCATATGGCATAAAAGTGCTCTAATAATATCATTACTAATTATGAATTTAAATTTGATGTTAGGCAATTAGCATTGCTAAGTTTTCTGAAAAAAAAATGCCTTCATTTAAACACATTCAATACCCCCTGAGGTGAGAAAGAGACCTCCAAACACACAGGAGACTGTCAGTCATTGACCTATCTGAATGCTAATGACCTGTGAGGCGCCCACATTCTGCAAAGTCTGGAAATGAAGTCGCTGCATACTTTCTTGGGGATCAGGTGTCTGCATATTGTGTCAGTTTTCATTAGTTAAAAGTCACCTCTGCAAGAATGGGAGCCAGATTTGACTCAGAGCTGGAGAATGACTGGCTAATGGGATTTGGGGATAACATGCAAACTTAACACCATTGAGGAATGGGAGGAGGGCATTTTAATAATAAGTTTAGTGGGTTGGATCAATGGTGAAATAGGAAAGGGCTAATGAAACCACTATCCTGCCTTCTCTTGGCTATGACTTAAGATGACAAGGGACACAAAACCCCTTAAGACGAAAATGCAAGGAAAACTAAAGAGTGTAAAAAAAAAGTCCAGGTTATAATATAGTAGCCTCTGGTAGAATATCTGAAATCTTTCAAAGCAAGTATTTATTAACATATGGACAGCTACTTTCTCATGCTCCTCACACCTCTGAGCTGACAAACAAAAACATGTAATGCCTGTGGGCAAACTTGTTGAGTTATACATCTATAGTTTATTGTATGTGCCTGAACTAGGGTTAAAATTGAAGTCAAGTGAAGAAGAATGAATGGTTCGAGACCAGACATGTTTTATCCTTCCCTTTGTTTTCTTACAAAGCGACTTTCCAAAAACTCAAGTAATTATGTCCTTTTTAATACAGAGAAAGCTCAAATTAGGAATAGGTTTTAGCTCAGTCATGGCCTGAAACTCTATGTATGTGTTTGAAGTTTAATTCAATTTTAGTTTTCATCTATTATTGCATAGATGAATAGGATACAATGCATCAAGAAGGAATTATTTCCCTGACATATTCACTTCTGCCAAAGTCAGTCCTGGTGACATCTCTATTACCTAGTTGACAGTCTGGGTGTCAATTTAATCACAAAGTACTTGGAGTAAGTAAGATTTGAGTTCAAATCCCATTTCAAACACTTATTAGCTGTATGGCTATTAACATGTCTCTTAACCATTTGTTCCTCAATTTCCTCATTTATAAAATGGTAATAACAAAAGTACCTTCCTTCCAGGATTATTTGGAATACAAAATGAGATTTAAAACAAATTTTGCAAAATAAAATACATAAATGCTTTATTATTATTCGAGTTAATGCCAACATCCCCTCTTCCCCCCCAAATCACCTTGCTACTAGGGATAAGCTCTTTTAGACTTCATTAGTGTTTTATGATGACTGATTTGCAACCCATCACCAAGACAGTATGCAGACACTCACTCTCCAGCTTGGTGAAACTTGCCATAACTGGAATCACTTTGAAAAGACTAAATCACTTCCCTGTCATCAAGAGGCATTAGAAAGGGACTTTTAAACACAATGGACCATAAATCTGCATTTTATTTCCTTTCCTTGGCTCCTAAGATTACTTCATTTTATAAATTATTAAAACTCACTACTAATCCACTCTCTCCTTTTATTCATAATAGGCTCAAACATGATTTTTTGGGGAAAAAAACAAGCATTCAGTCAGTCTACAGGATTGTGATGTATATGCAATATTACCTTCTGCTTTGAATTCCTTCACTCAACTTTCCCAGGTCATTCAGATTCTCTCCCTCTTTCCTGTTTTACATAAAACACAAAGCAGAACAGCATCAACTTTACACACATACACACACGCACACATACACACACAAGCACATACACATTCACACAAGCATACCCCTTTCTCAAGGAATGGTACATTTAATACATAATATGCTGTAAACCTTTAATATTAATAATTAAAATATATGGAAATCTAATTATAATACTTCAAATTTACAAAGGTCTTCAAAGATCATTTAAGCTACTCTCCTCATTTTGAAGATGAGAAAATTGAAGCCCGGATGAATGAAGTAAATTCCTCAAAATCACAGAATTATTTCATTGCTGAACTAGATCTAGATCTTGGTATCTCTAGCCTAGAGCCAAATAACATTCTGCACTTTTCAAGGGATCTTAACATTTTCTTTATGTCATAGGTCTCTCTGGAAGTCTGCTCAAGTCTATCTAAGGACACATAAAAATAATATTTTCAAACACATAAAATGAAATTCATAGGAATAGAAATGAAAATAATTATATTAAAATATAAAAATGTTATATTTTCAAAAGAGCAGCAACAGCTAAGAACCTGTGTACTTTTGACAAAAATGCTGCGAAATTTGGAAAACAGTTTGTTACAAACTAGGCAAAGACCAACATCTCACACTATATCCCAAGATACAGTCAAAATAGATAAATGGATTAGACATAAAGGATAATATCATAAGAAATTAGAGGAGGATGGGAAAATGTACCTGTCAGATCTACGGAAAAGGGAAAAATTTATGAACAAACAAGAAATGGAGAGGACCACAGGAAGTAAAATAAATAACTGTGATTTCGTATAATTTAAAAATCTTTTGCACAAGCAAAACAAATGAAACCAAAAGTAGAATGAAAATGGGAAGATGAAAGAAAAAAAATATAGCCAGTTTCTCTGACAAAGGTCTTATTTCACAAATATAAAGGGAACTGAAGCAAATTTACAAAAGGAATAAGAGCCATTTCTCAATTAATAAATGGTCAAAGGATATGAACTGGCAGTTTCAGAATAAGAAACCAAAGCTATCAATAGTCATGTAAAATGCTCTAAGTCACTATTTATTACATCAAATGCATATTAAAATGCCTCTGAGACATCATCTCATACCAAACATGACAGAAAAAAATGGCAAATGTTGGAAGAGATTTTGGAAAATTGGGACATTAATGAACTGCTGGTGGAGTTGTGAATTAGTCTTACCATTCTGGAGAAGAATTTGAATTATGCCCAAATAGCTACAAAACTTTGCATACCCTTTGAGCTAGCAATAACACTACTAGGTCTGTATCCCAAAGAGATCCAAGAAAAGGAAAAGCACTTGTTGGTGTGTGTGTTTGTATATATGTATATGTATGTTTATATACATATATGGTATGTGCATACACATATACATATATATGGATGCATGCATATATGTATATATAACATGTGTATGTATATATGCATGTGTATAGGATATGTACATGTATATACTTGTGCATGTGATAAAGATGTTATATATCAGCTCTTTTTGGTGGCAAATAATTGGAAATTGAGAGAATATCCATAAATTAAAGAATAGTTAAATAAGTTGTGGCACATGATAGTGATAGAATATCATTGTGCTATAAGAAATGGCAAGTAGAATGATTTCAGAAAAATAAAAAAATAGGAAGACATATGAATCATACAAAGGGAAATGAGCAGAACAGAAGAATATTGTATATAGTAAGGGCAATGTTGTGAGGATGAACAATTGTGAGACTTAGCTACTCTGAACAAGAAAATGATTGAAGACAATTCCAAAGGACACATGAGGAAAAATGCTATCCAATTCCATATGGAGAGCTGAAAAATATGCAAAGTGAAACACACACATATTTGACTTAATTTTTCTTGTTTTTGCCTATGTTTTGTTTTGCAACATGGCTAACATGGCAATATATTTTTCATGATTTCACAGGTATAACCATATTAATTTGTTTGCCTTCTAATGGAGTGAGTTTTGGAGGGAGGGGATTTGGGACTTCAAATTTTTAAAAAAAGATCATTGATTTTTTTACATGTAATTTGAAAATATTTAACAAAAAAATAAAAATATTAAAAATAAAGTGTCAAATTATTTTTAAAAAGAACTTGTGTGCTATCATACTTTTGTCTAATACTTGTACATTCTTCTCCCCACATTTTTTGTGTGCTTTTGTTTGTATCATAGGTCTCATCCTGACAATGTGGAAAGCATTCTGCATCTAGCATCAAAGAACCTGGATTTAAATCCTGGTAGACTCTACACATGGATCAGTTGGTACATGATTAACAAGTTCTTTTTTTTTTAAATGTAGGCACAATTTTAATTTTAATATGCATTACTAACATTTTTGCTATCATTTTACTAAATTTAGTCAATTAGTAAAACAAAGCCCTTGATTTGTAATATTCACTACGTTTTGAGTTATAAATGCTCGAACTGAAAACTTAACAATCAACTCCTCTGACCTGGTTCCACCTAGCTCCAGCATACCTCTGTCTCTGTCTCATACCACATTTGAGACCTTCTGTAAGTCACACCACTCTGGGCTTCAGCTCCTTCATCTGTGAAACTGAAGGGTTAGACTAGATCACTTCTGCATTTCCTTCCAGCTGTAGTTGTATAACACTAGGAACTTAATTTAGGGGATGCTATATCACAGGCTCCAGGTCTTCTTAAAGAGATGCATCTTAACCTGAAAATAACGCATGTTACTGAGCTCTGTAAAGAGGTGCATTTTATCAGTGATTTTCACAAGTGTTGGTTAAAGCTAAGTCAAATATCGTCTCTTTATCATCTCAGCTCTTTTCAAAGAAAGTCAATCGACATCAGTAGTAATCTACCTCCTAATCTTTCCCCTAACGAAGGGACTATATGAGTACATATATTCTCACATACCAATTATGTCAAGGGAGATACATTCTAAGTGAGAACCATTTGCATTTTATATAAATTCCAGAAAGGATCACCTTCTTTTTCTCCTACTTAGGGCACTTCATAAGAAGGCATTGCATTTTCATAAGGTATAAAATTCCCTTACCACTCACCATAATGCTATATAAACAACAGTAAAAATAATAACAATAGCTCATATTTTCTCTAGTATCTTAGGTTACAAAATGCCTTTTTTTGTGATAATCTTTTATGGCAGAAACATTCAGCTTCTGTCCACATTTTGGTACTGTGGAAAGAGCATGGAATCTGGAATTAGAGCTCCTGCTTGTGGGCATTTGGTCAAGTTTTTAATATTGCTTAGCATCACTTTCCTCCTCTATAAAATAAGGAAGTTAGACAACATGGCCTCTGGAGTTCTTTCCATTTCTAAATTTATGACTCTATCATCTATTTATGGAATGTTCACTGTGGAGTTAGCACTTATTCTTCATTCTAAGTGATATGAAGAGAATTATAAGATGTTGCTACATTCACAGAAGATTTCCCATGTCAAATATGGATTCACTGGTGACTCCCTGAGGTAAAATTGTCATTTGTCCTACAATGTTCTTTACTCTCCTTGTAATGACCAAATATAAACTAAAAAAAGACAGTGTTTGATCAAGTCCCCAATTTTTGCTATTGGCAACATATGCTGAATAATTTCAGAGAAGCAGATTTGGAACACTGCAAAGAGCATGGACTTTGCACTCAGAACACTTGGATTCAAATCCCACATCTGATGCTGCAGATTTGCATGTATATGTGAGGTCAGAGGCCAGCAAACTCTACCCAAAGGACAAATTCAAGCTGTAGTCTATTTTAAGAGGTCCTTTGGATTTTGCCCATGTGGTTTCTGACCCCTGAGCTACCCCAAGTTACTTAACTTCCAAATGCCTTATTTTCTTCATCTGTATGATGGGACTGAGATAGATGACTTCTGAGGTCATGATCAGTTTTAGGACTATAATCATATGATCTTTTGAATATAAAGTAGTTAGTAAAACCTTCATAAAGGAGGGTTGCATTTGAGACCAGAGCAAATGCATAAATTAAGAAGGCTCAGGAGTATAGTACATATATGATTGCCACTAACCGATGCATGAAAGGACAATTAGCAAATGAAGTAGATTTTTATTGCTATAGCTAATTATTCAAGGGTTCCCCTGAAAACATTCATTGGTAAATGAAACTATATTTGCATTTCATAATGGTGTTAGCATTTCATATGTCTCACCTTCAAAACCAGGTTCAACTAAACACTTTTATGCTTTACTAATGTAAATATGAAAAGAAGAAATAGGGTTTGCTTGAGAATTGAAATGCACATAAAATAATAATTTATGAAATGATTATTTGTGGATTGTAATATAAAGGAAAATCCATATCATTGTAACTGGAGAAAGTTAAAGGTGTTGGGAATATGAAAAATATGTGAACAATTTTTTGTTGATAAAAAATTTTATCAAAAGAATAACCATCAAGAAAATTATAGAATTCTGTAAAGTTTACAAAGGGATAAGGACTGGACCTAACATTTCACCGACATAGGGAAATTTCACAGGAGAAAAATCTCTTTACCAATATAGGATGACAATTTCTCTGCAGTATATAACCTAACAGTAGTGTCTATGGGCACTGAAAGGTAGGAAAGGAAGAAGAATTCTCTTCCTTTTCTTCCTCAATCATGCCAGAGCACACCACTCAGCACTATGGTGAATACAAAAGTGGTTATACTAGGGGCAAGTACTTTTGTCTGAAATTCCAAAGCACCTAGCAGGACTTTTCCCACATGAACTATCAGAACAAGTACTTCACTTTTGCATTTTATTTAAGTGTAGACAAGTTAATACGTTGTAGTGAAAAGACTAATTTGTAATTCAACAAGAAATGAGGGAGAGAAAAGTCATTCAGTTCAAATCAGGTCAATGAGATATTTTAAATAAAATCTGCTATCTAAGTGAAAGAGGCAACAATTTTGGAAACGAGAACATTTGGACTAAAGTCCTACCTCTGATACATATCACCTGTGTAGCCATATGTGTGTGCATGTGCAGACAGACAGAGACAGACAGACACACACACACTCATGTTTAATTTGCTGCTTTCCTTTTTTGAATCAAAGACTCATAGTGAGAATATAGATATGAAGTCCCTCAACTGGAAATTCGCCCATAACTCACATTCTTAGAGAGTTTTCTGAGACTTAGAGAGGTTAAAAAAAATGAGCTATAACCATATGGGAAGTAATTGTCAAGGTACAAACTTACAGACAGGTTTGCATGACTAAAGGTCCAGTACTCTACCCAATATTCCATAAGTTCTTCTACTTTCATGTACTCATGAAGTATTGCTAAACAGAAAGTCCAACTTATTTTATAAATCAATATACAATATCAGGAAGAAACTTAAATAACAATAAATGCATTTCTTACCATATTTTTCATTCCCTCACATTTAACCTCACCTAACACAGGCAAACAGGGTACTTGTTAGTATAATTTTGAAAAGACAACCAAGTACACATCCAGCTTTGGCTCCTCAGAGAGATGATAGAGTAGTGATGCTCATTACACCACCTGCATCTAAAGGAAAAAGCAGTCACCAAATGTGATTGCTCAGAAGCAGAATCTCTGTAAGGGATTGGAAGGCAACACTCAAAACTTCTTTGCACCTGATTACACAAGACATTCAATGGACACCCACGAAGGTTATTTACAAGGGCTTACAAAAAGCACTTAGAATGCAAATAGTCCAAACCCCATTTGGGGGCCGATTGATATTTCATTCTTAGTTTGTTCTTGGCTTCTGTTGAAGCTAATTTCAAAATTCAAGACAGAAGGATTTTTTTATATTGTTTAGCACAATCATCAAAAGGAACAAATTCAAAGTATTATTGTAGTAAATACATTATAGATTAAATTCCTGGTGTATATAGATCCATGCGCAAGGCCTTGGGAAAGAAACAAATCTCATGCAATGCCATCTCATTTCACATGGGACACCCAAAAAATAGGCCTAATTAGGTAACAATTACATAGCACTGGAAATTTTGCAAAGCATTTTGTGTATATTACCTCATTTGACTTTCAAAATAAGCATATGATGTAAGTGCTATTATTATCTACATTCTACATGAAAAAAAGTGTTAGAGGCAGGTAAAATGACTTCTCCATGGTCACACAGTCAGTGTGCATGAGAGAAGATACTTTTAATCAGTTATCATAGCTCTAAGGCTAGTAATCTATGTGTCATATCATTCTGTCTTTTATAATATCAATAGCAGACCTTTATGTAGTGCTCTCAGATTTGCAATTTGGTGTGTTTATGTGATTGATAATTTAGTACTATGTAGCTGTGTGTGTGAATACATATGTGTATATGTATGTATACACACACACATATATACATACATACATACACATAGAGGCAGAGAGAGAGACAGAGAGACAGAGAGGCAGAGAGACAAAGACAGAGACAGAGAGACAGAGAGACTGAGAGAGAGAACTTAACATTGAGATTCCTCCCCACCCCCACCCTAGAAAGCAGTTAATGGCTGGGGCTCAGAGTTTAAAAAAAAACATAGAATTATTCCCCTAAGTCATAGCCCAACATCCAGCTGGAGCCAGTTCTTCCCCACTGGAAAAAAAATCACCTGGGGCAAAGATCTAGGATGATGAACCATGAATTGCCCATCTAGGGAGGAAGCTGAGATAATTTGAGATACAGCTCCCAGGTAAACTACCGTGAGAGAGAAAAGAGTAAAAATGTTAGCAATAGGGGAAAATAAGGGTGGAAAACCTGAAATTACCAAAAATCACAGGAAGAAAAATTTCAAAGAGCATGAGCTTATGCAAATAAACAATGAAGACATTAAAAGCAGAAGGAAATATTGCTTCCCAATTGAGTAAGTCAGTTTATACATCTACGAGTAAATAATGCAAAACAAAGGAAAATGATTCAAAACCAGATGAGGCTGAGTACCTTCTTCTGTTTTGAGAAGAACATAGAACTATCACATGTTGTTCCTCTGGGATTTAAAAGAAAAAATGAGAATTGTGAGATCATAATTTGTAGACTATAAAGCAGAAAGAATTGGCATAATAGAAAAAAAAAACTTGAATCTACAGTGGCAAGTCTCATTGAAGCAAAAAAAGAGAGGATAATTGATTAAAAATGTAAATACACAGACATGAAAGACAATGGAAAAGAGAAAAAGCAAAACCTTAAAAGAAAATATGCTCTTCAATCAAGCAAAACATGCAGATCTTGAAGATAGGATGTATAGTGACAATGAAAAGTTTATAGATCTTCCACAAGAACAAAGTAAGCAAAAACAAATAAACAAACAAAAACTTAACACAAGAAATTATAGGGAAAAATACCCAGAATTTCAGAAAATAGAAATCAAAATTCCAATAAAAAGATCATAGTTATCTTCCAGGGGAAAAAAAAAAAAAGCTTTTAACTTCAAGACAGTGTTAAATTCACCAATTGCGTTGAAGCGGAAAACAATTCCAAAAGAAATTAGGAGAAAGACCATCAAATATAATAGAAAGAAAATGTAATTAACAGAAGATTATTCTTCCCCTGCCAGAAAATGCTGGAGTTTTCTCCTAGAAGATTGGCTTGTGTTCCAAAGAGCAATATAGTTCAGGATGCAGTACTAGGTGACCCACTCTGTAAATCTGAGTTTGAACACATTTTAAAAAGTTGGACATTCAATAATAAAGAGGCATTTGAAATGTTCTTAGCAAGAAAACAAAACTTGAAAAGATTATTTGCTTCTCCAGCACTCTAGACAATAGAAATAAAAGAAGGGTGGTTGAAAGCAGCCAACAAGGACAAGCTACAGCAACAGACTGACTGCAGAAAGATCTTTAAAGTACTTCTGCTCACTGTATTCCACCATGCATAAGACACACATTAATTTCTGGGAACAAAATTTGGAAAAAAAATGTATTACATTAAGTTATTGAATGTAAGTTTTATTCATCTGCTCATAGCTTTCAGGCATCTTTTGGGCAAATCTGGTGCATGTACGCATGCTTAGTCCATTCCGTTTCATGAACCTGAAGCACCAATTGTGTCTTCCTTTGAAATCAGTAACTTCTTTTTTCTTTTTTTTTAAATAATTGCAATCAATTTATTAAAAGAGATGACTGATTAGGCATCTGCAATGGTGACTTCAACTTCTACACCTGGTTCAATGCTGATAGAAGTGATCTGTTTAAAAATTTCAGAAGGGGAAGTTATGGGGCGGAGCCAAGATGGCCGCATGAAAACAGCGTCTTGCCGGAGCTCTCTCACAGGTTCTGTTGGATTCCTATAAAAAAGTGAATCTGAGCAGATTTGAGAGAGTTAGAAATTGCGAGCACTCTGACTGGGGCAAATTTCCCAGCCGGGAGAATCTGAAAGGCTGAAGGAATGACTCTGTAGGCTAGGAGAGCGCTTGGAGTGCAGAGCTGCCCCAGACGGGACCAAAGCAGAAGCAGCTGGCCGGAAAATCCACGTGGGAGACAGGCTGGGAGAAAGCCGGGCGCCCGAA
>CM053625.1:202409387-202427527 GCA_028646595.1 Phalanger gymnotis
ACAAATCTACACTTTGTCATGCTAACTTTTACACCCGTTTTTAAATAAATCGTCGAAAAAATTGTTAGAGAGTGTATGCTGGAAGTCAATTAAATGGAAAGATTCTTCCACTTGAACAGAAAAATAAGAACACTCAGGCTGTCCATCTGTTATTCTTTACTCCTACTACATGAGCAGCTCATTTCCTTTTTCAATCATTCATCTGTCTTTGATAGTATTTTTACCGCCGTTTCTCCCACACAGGTTGTCACAAACCCAAACATATTCCAATGTTTTACATCTGGGTCCAGGTTTGTCTTCTCTCAGTACCCTCACCCCACCCCCAAACAACTGTATGCAGTAATGGCCAGAATTACCGTCAAATGTGTCTTTAGGATATGTCATCTATAAGGTTTTATTTGTTTTTTAATCACTACCCCCAGATGTTGAAATTATACCAAGTGGAGGGACATTAAGGATGCATTAAATATAGCAGACCAACTACACTCTGCTTAGAGTTATTTGATTACCAAAAAATCAATACAAAAATAGTAACAAAAATCTACTTCCAGACATTCCCCAAACCCTCACACTTACATTTTCTTATTTCCCACATTCCTGGCACCATGACTTTGTTTCACAATAAAAATCAATCCAAGTGCTCCACTCTCTTTTACTGTAATTACTATAAACTGCCAACTTTTCACATATAGACATGAGTACTCTCTATTGTTATGCCTCCTCTACTTATTAGTACACTAGAGTGTCCTGATCACTCCTGTCTAGCCCATGGGTACAACTAACACTTATAAGCATGTTCAAACATCAACTCAGACATATAGCTGCTATATTTTAAAATTTTATCACAACTCATTATTGCCGATGCATGGGAGACTCCTTAAACCAACCATGCATCTTTCCACCACTTTCTGCTTCAGCTGCATTTTTTATTATTCTGAGATTATAGAGTATTCCATGATTCACAGCCATATACCATCATTATGAAAATAGTATTATTAAAGACCAGGAGTTTTGCAACTAATCACTGAAACTACTGCGAAAATCCCCTTACATGATCGATCCACTTTACTTTCCTAATCCAACTGAATTATGGATCCATCAACAGTTTTTACCTAAGATACATGAGTTAATATGCTATTTCCATAAACTATCCTTCCAACTTTTCTAAGAATATAGGCAAAATACATTTTCTATCTTCTTTGTGAAATAGATAAAGTGTATGTGTGAATATATATATATATATACTAATATATTTATTCCATTGTATATTGGTAAAACTAAGAACCTAAATAGCCTACACTGAGTCTGTAAAAATTAAAAAGGAATTCAAAATCTAAAGTATTCCAGGATTTTAGGGAGCCTCTAAAACACTGCAATATGGTACATTTTCATTATCTGTGTTGGTGTCTTATCCTTTTACAGATTATGTTTCATAGAATAAGGAGCCATCTTTTTATGAATTAATTTGTCCTTCAGAACCAAGCACAATCTTCTACACATTTATATATATTTTTTTAAATTAATCAGCAAATAAATAAATCACAATATATAGATAACTCTTCTTTGATCGGGATCAGAGATGTCAAATGCAAATTACAGACAAACAACATGGGTATTTCATCTGAAACTAGATAGTGCAGTGATTTGGACACTGGTCCTGGAATCAAGAAGATCTAAGTTTAAATCTGGCCTAAGATATTTCCTAAATGTGTGACCATGGGCAAGTCATTTAACCTCTATTTTCCTCAGTTGCCTCAACTGTAAAATGTGGATCACAATAGTACCTACCTTGAAGGACTGTTATGAGGAACAAATGAGAATTTGTAAGCACTTAGCACAGTGTCTGTCACTTTGTAGGTGCTATAGGGATGCTTAGCCTTTTCTTCTTACTTCCTTACAAGAATTCCTTTCCTTGTAGATAAAAGCTACATGTACAAAGCACTAATTATTCTCTAAATTAGTTTCAGATGATCATTCATCATTCCCTGGTAAGTCTGAATTAGCCAATTTAAGGGGTTAATAACAAGAAATGAAGCAGCGATTATTTTGATCCTAACTCATTTTCAGATAGTACCACAAGCTTCAAAGGTACATATCGGGAGCTTTATCCTATTAGGGACATAATTCATTTGGGAGAATAAATACAGCCATGATATCTCTACACTAATTATCTGATTTCTCACTATAATTACCATGAAATTACAAGTTACAGTAATTTCACTGTTCTCCACTGGGGAAATGAAGTTACTTTGAATTATTATGGCAAATTACATGGTATTGCACAAAAACATGAAATGGCATAAGTAATTCAGGTCACTATAATATATATTAGGTCTCCAAATTCCCACTTTTCATTATCTGATTAAGTAAAAAGCTCTAAAATTCATACTGATATTTGTCCTTGATCCCACCCAAAGGATAACATGATCGATGACTAGGAATCGTCTAGTTACCATGTTCCTCCTACCAATAGATGGACAGCAAAGCCATTAGTAAGGCATTTGGGTAAATTGATGAATGTTCATGCAAGTGAAGGCTTCTTTTTAAGTGAAATTCTACTTTTTATTTGTCTGCACTAGACCTGGAGACATGGCAATAAGTACAGGATAAAGTGTTTGGGTGTATAGTCGTCCCTGAAGGCAAACAGACTCCTTATAATTAAAGCCCAATTGATGGTGCAATTAATAGAGAGCTGGACCTGGAGTCAGAAGACCACAGACATTGAATAGTTCAGGGACCCTGTGAAAATCACTTTATTTCTATCTGCCTCTTTTTCCTCATCTGTATCATGAAGATAATATAATAGCATCTACCTCCCAGGGTTGTTGTGAGGATGAAATAAGTTAATGTTTATACAGTGCCTTGCCAAACTTAAAGCACTATATAAGTGCTAGGTATTTTTTTATTACCTAATAATTTTCACTGTAAAAATGGGATAATTTGGTGCCACAAGAGATAAGGTTTTTACCTGTTAAATAACAGGCATGATAAAAAAAAAAAGCTTGTGGTCTTCTAAAAAGAATATATGATTAATTACCTGGAAATTTTAGAGGAGATTTGTCTTAAACTATTAATGTCTGACATCCCATAAGGTCCTTTCTGATTATGAGATGTTGGCATTTTCCTAACTTTATACAATACTTCTGATATATACTTTTTGAGGAAGCAATGATCCCTGGGCTGCCTATAGATGTTTTCATTGTCATTTCAGCTTACCCCTCTTATTAAGAAACTCATCCACGAACATTAACAAAAAAGAAGTGTGTGTGTGTGTGTGTGTGTGTGTGTGAGAGAGAGAGAGAGAGAGAGAGAGACAGAGAGAGAGAGACAGAGAGACAGAGAGACAGAGAGAGACAGAGACAGAGACAGAGACAGACAGAGAAGAATGTCCAATAGAGAAAATACAAAAACATTAGTTGGTACTTTTACTTTAGAAGAATTAAGGATGAATTGGATTGGGGACAGAGAAAAAGTGACCTTAAAATGCAGGTCTGACCATGTAACACTCTTCACCTAATTCAATAAACCCCGTTGCTCCTATCACCACAAGTATCAAATAAAACTCAAACTTTGGTATTAAATCTTTTCATAACCTGCTCTCCCACACCTTTTCTATCTTCTTATCTCCCTCTCCTACACACACACACACACACACACATCCTGAGATTTAGTGACATAAGCTTCCTAGCTGTTTCTCAACCAAAACACTCCATCTCTAAACTCTGGAAATTTCCACTGACTGTCTCTTTCTCTACATCAATAGCTCCTGGCTTCCTTGAATTACCCTCTAATGCCAGCTAACATCTCACCTTCTACAGAAAGCCATTCCTTATCCCCCTTAATAATAATGTCTTCCTTCTTTTGAGGGAACTTCTCTTGGATGTAGCTTGTTTCTACAAAATAGGAATACCATCTCCTCTGCTAGAATGTTAGCTCATTGAGAGCAGGGATTTTCTTTGTATGGCAAGGACATAGTACCATAACTAGTACATAGTATGCATTTAATATATGTTTATTGACTGGATGACTAAAAGGAAAAGAGATCTGTCCTTTCTATAGATAATGATTATCATATGACATATGGCAATGGCAGTTACAATATAGAATATGATACAGAGGTGGTATTTGTTCGACTGAGGAATACAAGAATTAGTAACTGATCAGATATTAGAGGTGAAGGATAGACAAGAATCAATTATATCTCCAATGTTAGAAATATAGGGTATTTAATCAATTAATAAATTTCATTACTATATGCTTATAACATGTTAGGCACTTTCCAAAGCTCTGGGCATAAGAAACAAAAAGCAAAAACAACCTCTTCTCTTAAGGAGTTTACATCCTAAGTGAGGCAAGAATCTATTCATAAATCAGTGTGTAAATGATAAATTGATTCAACTTAGTGAATAATGGAGACAGAAATATTGAACTGGACCAAGTAACTGATTTTAGGTAAAATATAAGTGACTCAAAGCAGAGGTGACAACTTGAATGATCCAATAAAGGTAAACTCTTTATATTACTATATGGGAAGATGATACATGTACTTAAAAACTTTATTATTATTAGAGCAGTTAAAAGGAGTATAGAAAACAGAAGGCACAGGTGTGAGTTGACTATGATGAGATGATAACAATAATTAAATTAAAAGCTGAAGAAAAGAGATGCACTGGAAGAAGGGGGAAGGGATGGGTAGAATGGGTAAATATTATCTGACATAAAAGAGGCTTTTACAAGAGAGGTTCTACAGCAGAGTGGAAGATAAGAAGGGATGTCAGGGAACATTTGAGCCTTACTCAAACTGGAATTGGCTCAAAAGATATCCATATTCAATTCTTGATAGAAATCTATTACCCTACAAAGAAGTAGAAGGGGAAGTGGATAAGAGAATGGTGGGTTGATATAAGGGACAGAGGATTGAGGGAGGTGGTGATCAGAAGCAAAACTCATTTGATGAGGGAAAGGATGAAGAGACATGGGGAGGGACAGGATAAAGGGAAATACACAGTTAATAATCATAACTGTGAATGTTGATGGGATGAACTCATCTATAAAATTAAAGTGGATAGTAGAGGGGATTAATGACATGAATCCTACAATAAATTGTTTACAAGAAACACTCAAAGTAGAGAGAAACAGAATAAAATTATGTGGCTGAAGCAAAATCTTTTATACTTCAGTTGAAATAAAAAAAAAGCAGAGTTAGGAATAATGATCTCAAAAACAGCAAAAGCGAAGGTGGATCTAATTAAAAGACAAAAGGATGGAAACTGTGTTTTGCTAAAAGGTACAACAGACAATGAAGTAATACCAATACCAAATATATATGTCAAAATGCATAGCATCCAAATTCTTAAAGGAAATTTTAAATGAATTATGGGAGGAAATAGATAATAAAACTATACTAGGTGGAGACTTCAACTTTCCCCACTCAGAACTAGGAAAAGTTAGCCCCAAAATAAATAAGAAAGTAGTTAAGGAGATGAATAGAATTTAAGATAAGTTAGATATGAGAGACCATTGTTGAAAACTGAATTGAAATAGAAAGAAATATATTTTTAAATAATACGTGACACCTGTGCAAAAACTGACTGTTTAACAGAGCAGAAAACCTCATAATCATGTGCAGAAACAACAGAAATAGTAAATACATGCTTTTCAGATCATAATACAATAAAATTACATTAAATAAGGGACCATGGAAAGATAGATTAAAAATTAATTGGAAACTAAACAAACTAGTCCTAAAAGATTAATGGGTCAAAGAACAAATCATAGAAACAATCAATTTTATTACAAAGAATGAAAACAATGAGCCAACATAACAAAATATATGAGATACAGACAAAGCAGTACTTAGAGTAAATTTTACATGTCTAAACACTTCAATTGACAAAATAGAGAAAGAATAGAAAAAAATAAATTTGGGATACAACTTTAAAAAAAACCTAGAAAATGAACAAATTAAAAATCCTTATTTAAACACCAAATTGGTAATCCTGAAAAATCAAAGGCAATATTAATAAAGTTGAAAGTAAGAAAAACATTAAGCTAATAAATTAAGAGCTAGTTTTATGAAAAAGCAACAAAATAAACCTTAGGTTAATTCAATTTTAAAAAATAAGAAAAAGGAAAACCAAATTACCATTATCAAAAATAAAAAGAAGAAATAAAAGCAATTATTAAGAGTTATTTTGCTGAATAATATTCCAATAAATCCAACAGCCTCAATGAAATGATTGCAAAATAGTAATAAAAAATAAATTACCCAAATTAAGATAAGAGGATATAGGATTCTTAACTCTTACAAAATGAAATTGAACAAGCCATCAATTAGCTCCTTAAGGAAGAAATCCCAAGACTGAATAAATTTACAATGAATTTTAATGATATGTAAATTATTTAATAATATATAAAATATTTAATACTATTATAAACTTGTTTTGCAACATGAATGTTGTTATGACACCTAAATCAGGAAGAGCAAAAACAGAGAAATAAAACTAAAGACCAATTTCCTTAATGAATATTGCTGCAAAAAAAATTAATAAGATACCTACAATATATCACCAGGACAATACACTATGAGCAGGTGGGATTTATTCCAGTCATGAAGGGAAGGTTCAATATTAGGAAAACTATCATTATAATAGACAATATCAATAACAAAGCCAACAGAAATCATATGATTATTTCAATAGATGCATAAAAGTTTCTTACAAAATACAACACGTATTTCAATTAAAAGCACAAGAGAGCATAGCGGGATGGATACAGGACTTTTCCTTAAAGTGATACTAGTATCTAATCAAAAAACCTTAGCAAGCATTATCTGTAATAGAGATAAGGTAGAAGCCTTCCCAGTATGATCAGAGGTGAAACAACAATGTTGATTGTCATCACTATTATTCAATATTGTACTAGAAGTGCTAGCTATAGCAATAAGAGAAAAAGAAGAAAGTAAATGAATTAAAATAGGCAATGAAGAAATAAACTGCTACTCTTTGCAGGTGATATGAAAGTATATTTAGATAATCATAGAGAATAAACTAAAAATACCTAGTTGAAGTAGCTAACAGCTTTAGCAAAATTACAGGCTGTAAAATAATGCCACATTAAATCATTAGCATTTCTAAATATTAAGAATAATGTCCAGTAGGAAGAGAAAGAAGGAGAAATTCTATTTAAAATAACTGTAGACAATATAAAATACTTGGGAGACTACCTTCCAATTCAAACCCAGGACCTATATGAACACAATAACATAATTCTTCTAACACAAAGTCAGATCTAAAAAATTAGAAAAATAATATTTGCTCATGGGTGGGCCAAACCAATATTATAAAATGACAGTTCTGCCTAAATCAATGTACTTATTCAGTGCCATATCAATCGAACTACCAAAAATATCTTAAAGAGGTGGGAAAAAATAAAATCCATCTGGAAGAATAAAAGTTCAAGAATATCATGTTAACAATGAAAAAAATGAATGAAGATGGCTTAGCCATACCAGATCTCAAACTACGTTACAAAACAGTGATCATCAAAACTTTCTGGTACTGGTTAAGATATAGAGTAGTGGATAAGTGGAATAGTTTAAGTATACATGACACAGTAGTAAATGACCATTGTAATCTGGTTTTTGACAAACCCAAAGTTACCAGCTTTGGGGACAAGAATTCACTATTTGACAAAAATTCCTGGAAAACTGGAAAGCAGTTTGTTACAAACTAGGTAGAGACCATTGTCTCACACTGCAGACTAAGATAAGGTCAAAACTGACACATTATATAGACATAAAGGCTAACACCACAATCAAATTAGGGGAGTATAGAATAGTTTACCTGTCAGAACTATGGATAATAGAAAAATTTGTGACCAAATAAGATCTAGAGTGCATTGTAGGATGCAAAACAAGTAGTTTTGACTACAATTTATCTAAGAAGATTTTGCTCAGACAAAACCAAGCCAGCCAAGATTGGAAGGAAAACTGAAAACTAGGGAGGAAAATTTATAGCAAGTTTCTCTGATAAAAGTCATATTTCTCAAACATATAGGGAATTGAGTCAAATATATAAGAATACAAGTCATTCCCCAAGTGATAAATGATCAACAGACAGTTTTCAGATGAAGAAATCAAAGCTTCTACAGTCATTTGGGAAAAAATGCTCTAAATCCCTGTGGATTAGAGAAATTAAAAATAAAACACTTCTTAGGTACCTATCAGATTGGCTAATATGACAGAAAGAAATGACAAATGTTGGAGGAGATATGGGAAAACTGGGACTCTCACCGTATGTTGATGAAGTTGTGAAGTAATCCGGCTGTTGTGATTGCTTGCCCAAATTGTTGTTGCCCAAAAGAGCACATACAACATAAAACATATGCCATGGAAAAATAATATAAGTAAAATGTAATAGAATTTAGTATATAAGGATATAAATTATTTAATACATTATAGCTATGAAATATATTAATTAATTATAATTTATAATATAAAATACAGTATAAACATAAAATAAATACAATATAAGGACACACAATTTGTCCTACCAGTATCACTACTATATCAATATCCCAAAGAGATTTTTAAAAATGAAAAGAAAGCAGACCTATATGTACAAAGAAAAAATTATAGCAACTACTTTTGTAGTGGCAAAGAACTGGAAACTAAGAGGATGACTATTTAATTGGAGAATGGCTGAATAAGTTCTGGTATATGATTATTGGGAATAAGTAAAACACATAAATGCTTACAAAAAGACAGAAATGGTAAATGCACACTTTTTTGAACTTAATACAATAAAAATTACTTCAATAATGACCCTCTAAAACATAGATTAAACAGTAATTGGAAAGTAAGTTTAATTCCATAGAAGGAGCAGATCAAAGAATGCAAAATAAAAACAATGAATATTTTTAATATAGATAAAAGCAACAATAAGACAACATACCAAAATTTATGCGATTCAGCCAAAACAGTAGTTAAGGGAAACTTTATAAAATCTTCCACCAATAAAAAAGAGAAATAGCAGATAAATAAATTGAGCAAGCAAATTTTTTTTTAAAAAACTGGAAAAAATAAAAATCTCAAATTAAAAACAAATTATAAATCCTATACTCAAAGGAGAAAGTAATAAAACTAAATGCAAAAAGATACTATTTAAATGATTAATAGATATAGGAGTAAGTTTTTAAAAAAACAATAATAAAATATATAAATCATCGCCTGAGTTTATTTTAAAAAAAAAAAAGGATAAAATCAACTTGCCAGTCTCAAAAAAGAAAAGGTAAATGGACAACCACTAAAGATGAAATCAAAGCAATGATTAAGACCTATTTTGCCCAACTATATGCAAGTAAAACTCATATTCTAAATGAAATAGATGGAAATATACAAAAATACAAATTGCCAAGATGAAGAGGAGAGGGAATTAACGTAACTAACCCTGCTTTACAAACAGGCATTGAAAATCCTGTAAGTGAGCCCTGATAAAAATTCTTCAGGAAAGATAGATTTACAAGTGAATTCTACCAGATAGTCAAAGAATACTAAACCTAAATATTATAGAACATCTTTGAGAAAATAGGCAAAGAAATAGTTCTACTAATTCTTCCTATGAGACAAATATAGTTTTGATATCTAAATAAGAGAGAACAAAAGGAAAAAGACAATTATAGACAAATTTCCCTAATCAACATAAAATTTTTAAATAAAATACTATCAAGGAAATTACAGCAAAATTTCATCAAAAATGATATACAAGATGGTGGCTGGAAAGCAGGGACTTGCTTAAGCTCTCCAAACACCTGTAAAAAATGGCTTTGAACAAATTCTAGAGCTGCAGAACCCATGAAATAGCAGGGGGAAGCAGAGCTCCAGGCTAGGACAGGCTGGGTGGTCTCTGGCAAGGGTCTATCTCACGAAGCTGGGAGCACAGCACAGCCCAGCATGGGCCTCATCAGGATGAACCAGAACAGGAGCCAGGTGGAAAAGGCTCTAGGCCCTGAATCATTGACCTGTGGCAGACTTCTCAACCCACAAATGCCAAAGACACCAGAGCAGGTTAGTGGAAAAACTGCTAGATCAGAGTGAGAGGTGTGCATAGTCAGCCCCAGCCCTTGGTGCTGTGGAAGTGGTGCAGCTCTGTGGCTGCTTCCAGAGTTCCAGCTTCACTTGCTTCTAGCCCCAGGCCCACCCAGTCAGAGGAATTAAGCAGTGGATCAGAGTGGGAGTGCAAAACCTGCTTTGCCCTACTTGGATAAGGGTTGTGGTCCTAGTTGGCAGTTCTTGGGTAAGGAAGAGCACTGGTGTGGCAGAGCTTGTTGTGTAGGGGTAGCTCTGAAAACAGCAACACAGCCCCTAAAGCTTGGGAGAAGTACTCTCTACTCTACAAGCAGTAGTATCCTGACAAAAAGCTCAAGGGTCAAGTAGTTGGCTGGGAACATGAGCAGGCAGTGAAAACAGACTCAGATTCAAATTCAGACTTTAGAATCTTTTTTGCTGATGAAGAAGATCAAAGCATACAGCCAGAAGAAGTCCACAAAGCAGAAGATCCTACGTCAAAAGACTCCAAGAAAAATATGAATTGGTCTCAGGCCATGGAAGAGCTCAAAAAGGATTTAGAAAAGCAAGTAATAGAAGTAGAGGAAAAGTGGGGAAGAGAAATGAGAGTGATGTGAAAAAAAATTATGAAAAACAAGTCAATGATTTTCTAAAGGATACCAAAAAATACTGAAGAAAGTAACACTTTAAAATATAGACTAACTCAAATGGCAAAAGAGATCCAAAAAGCCAAAGATGAGGAGAATGCTTTGAAAGGCAGAATTAGCCAAATGGAAAAGGAGGTCCAAAAGACCACTGAAGAAAATAATACCTTAAAAATTAGACTGGAGCAAGTGGAAGCTAGTGACTTTATGAGAAATCAAGATATTATAAAACAGAACCAAAGGGATGAAAAAATGGAAGACAATGTGAAATATCTCACTGGAAAAACCACTGACCTGGAAAATAGATCCAGGAGAGAGAATTTAAAAAGTATTGGACTACTTGAAAGCTATGTTCAGAAAAAGAGCCTTGACATAATCATTAAAGAAATTGTCAAGGAAAGCTGCCCTGATACTCTAGAACCAGTGGGTAAACTAGAAGTTGAAAGAATCCACTGATCACCTCTTAAAAAAAATCTTAAAAAGAAAACTCCTAGGGATATTGTTGCCAAATTCCAGAGTTTCCAGGTCAAGGAGAAAATACTGCAAGCAGCCATAAAGAAACAATTCATATATTGTGAAAACATAACCAGAATAACACAAGATCTAACAGCTTCTACCTTAAGGGATTGAAGGGCTTGGAAAACGATATTCTGGAGGTCAATGGAGTTAGCATTAAAATCAAGAATCACCTATGCAGCAAAACTGAGTATAATGCTCCAAAGCGAAATATGGATTTTCAGTAGAGTACTTTCAAGCTTTCTCAGTGAAGAGACCAGAGATGAATAGAAAATTTGACTTTCAAACACAAGAGAATCAAGAGAAGCATGAAAAGCCTAGTCCTCACAACATCTTCTAGGGAGGTTAAGCCTTTGGAGAGGTGATTATACCACTCATCAAGCATGTAAGCCAGCCTAGCTGAAACACCATTAGGGAAAGAGAAAAGGCAGTATGTTCCAGGCCAGTCAATCCACCACTACCAACTTGACTACCATCTCCCCTTAAACCCTGTTGGAGACAGCCCAGGATGAACTCTTTGGAATAGCAATTCTTCCAGCTCAGGGTCTGAAACAACTTATGGGGCTACTTGTCATGTAAGTCCTTGGCACTATTAAATGGTTCAATGTCAGAAACTGATATGATTTTATCAATGGAGAAGACATTAAAGAAGATAAATTATCATCTACTTTACCACTGTATCCTAGGAAACATACAACCTTTCCATTTTATCTCAGCTGAAACCTTCCAAATATATAATATTATCTTCTAGAATGTGAGCTCCTCAAGAGTAAGAACTGTTTTGCTTTGGTATTTCATATTTGCTTAGCACAGTGCTTTACAAATAGCATTAATGAATGCTTTATTTGTACATTCATTTGTTCATAACTTGCTTTTATGTCACCTACATTTACCAAGATATCTCTCCTCCTCTCTACCCTGAGAACTATTCCTTATAATAATAAGGGTTCCCTTATAATCAGAATAAAAAAAGAAAGAGAAAAAAAATTCAGCCAAACTAACCAACACTCAATCAAATCCAACAGTACAGGCCATGTTCCCCCTCTTACCTCTACAAAGAAGGGACATTATTTGCACTATTTATTCTTTGGTGCCAAGCCTGTTCTAACACAGAGTTCAGTTTCAATGTTTGTTGTTCAGTTGCTGCAGTCACTGTGCTTATTGATTTCCTAGTTCTATCTGTAGCTTTTAATAACTGCTTCATATTTAATTTATAATAAATTAAGATTAAATGTAGTATTTTTTCTGAAAATGCCCTCGGTAGATGTTTCTCTCATTTGTTTTTCTCATGTACAATCCAATGTGTAGCATAGAGGAATAAAAACCAGCTACCATTTAGTTTTCATCTTTTTTCCTACCCACAAAAATAGGTAGTAACATAAAAGATAAGTTCAAAAATTTTTCTAGATTTGTCTGCAGATTTTGTTGAATGTTTAGTTCTTATCTCAATAGCTTGGACCTTTGGCTTTGTCAAATATTGGTTACTGTGGCATTTGCTTCTATATATTATCTGTCTAATCAATTGAACATTGACCTAACTATTTCTTACCATGCACCAAATTGTTTTCATAACTATTGCTCTACATTTATGCCACCTCCCTTTTTATTGTTGATTAATTTGATATTCTTTATTTGTTCCTCCTGATAAATTTTATTATTTTCTCCAGGTCTATAAATTATTTCTTTGGTAGTTTGATTGACATGGCACTGATTAAGTAAATCATTTGATACAATTGCCAGATGAATAAAAATATTTTGACAAAATACAACATACACTCCTATTTAAAGCACTAGAAAACATAGAAATACATAGAATTCTTCCTAAAATAAGTAGTAACTATCTGAAACTAAGAGAAAGCATTATCTGAAATGAGTATTAAATTAGAAGCCTTTCCAATTATAACAAAGGTAAAGCAGGGATGTCCATTGCCACCATTACTATTCAAGATTGTGCTAGAAATGCTAGTTATAGAATTAAGACAAGAAGAATAAATTGAAAAAAAAAGAATAAAGAATGAGAAAGCAATTCTATCACTTTGCAGATGATATGATGGTATATGCAAGAGAATTCTAGAGAACAAACTAGAAAATAAATGGAAGGAATTAACAACTTTATCAAGGTTAAAGAAAATAAAATAATTCCACAAAATCATCAGTATTTCTATATATTATCAACAAACCCCACCAGGAAGAAATAGGAAGAGAAATTCAATTTAAAACAACTACAGACAACATAAAATAATTGGAAGTCTACCTGAAAGATACATTCACAAAACATACAAATGCAGTTACAATTTTCTTTTTCACAAAAATAAAGACATCAAAATAATTGAAGAAATACTTATTGCTCATGAGTAGGCTGAACCAGTTTAATAATCAAATCATATAGGGCTTCAAAAGCCAGGCTGAGGATTTTTTAATTTTTATTTTATTCCACATCCCAGAGGGAACCATTCAAGATTACTATGTAAGGGAATAGAATGTTTACATCTGGATTTTAGGAATATCACTGATTGATGTTTGAAGAATGTGTTAGAAAAGGCAGAGGTGATAGGTAGATAGAGAGGAGTTAGGAGGATATTGAAATCGTCCTGACAAGAGATGACAAGGGTGAGTAGATGAATGTATTTATAAAATCCCTTCTATAAGCAAAGGTTCCAATATACAAGAGTGAAAATTCAAACTGAGGTTGTGATAGGACCAGCATTTTCTTAACTTAGCAGCCTTGACTTCCCCCAGTTCCCAGAATTCATTTACCTTTTAAGTTCCTCTTCCTATGTAACCTGATTGGCCCTAGCTTCTTTGGTGTAGCTTCCTGGGTTGAGGTCTTAAAATTTCCAGTCTCCTATAGTCCATTCCTCTCAATTGTAGTGGTTGCCTAAGATCCCTTGGTTTGACATACCCTAGTGACATATGTATCTGGTGCATTTCCAGATAAAGACAAGGGGGATCTAACTCCAGAGAAGTTAAGCGACACTGTATCCTTCTGGTATATTCTTGTTGTGTCTAAAAAAATTAACTTCCTATGTTCAATGACTTGAGTTCGTCATTTCATCTCAACCTTGTTAGATTTACGTGTAGGACAGAAGTCTAATGACTACAAGAATGAGCTGTATCCACTAAACAATAATGCCTCCCTAAAGCAAGATTTAATTTTCAAATATTTACTTAGCTTTTTCATGTATAAGATAAGGTTGCTGAACTAAATGATCTCTAAGGGGATCTTCAGATATAAAAAAGTATGTTTTACATGGAAAATTTTTAAAAGAAAAATTATTTACATCAAGGGAAAAAGAATATTAATTGGGTTGAGTTAAATAGGTTCGACTATATGTAACATTATGTGTATATCTATATGTGTATGCATGTGTATACATATGTACATCTATATTACGCATAGACCAACATATGTGCATGTCTATGTGTGTATGTGGATGTGGATGTAGATATAGATATAGATGTAGATGTAGATATAGATATAGATACGCTGATGGATATATGCATATACACAAATTCCCACACCTACCCACACCTATACGTCTGGGAATATATATGTACACATATATACACACAAGCCTGTATGAAACATAGGCACATGTACATGCAATTGCAAATACGTATATATCATAGATGCACATGATGTATACATGTGTGTATGTGTATACATATCTATGCAGTCATCCATACATGTATATATCTATACATACCAAAAAACCTACAACCCATAGATTATATAAATTTGTACACATACTTCTTAGGAATTGTGAGGATTGATACACATACATACATACATATGTGTGTATATGTATGTATTTGTATACATACACATATATATCACATTTATACCTTTTTACCCATATAGATACAATGATACATATATCAACATAGATGTGTATATGATCCTGAGAGTACTCCCTCTGGTCAAGGCTCATAGACAGGGTTAAAAGTGACCCTAGAAGTCACTCGCCTATGAAATTTCTTGACTTTATAGATAAGAAAAATGAACCCCAGAGAGACTATAACATACCCAAGGGAACATAGATAAAGATGCCAGAACTAGGACATTAATCAAAGTTACCTGAATCCAAAGTCAGATCTTTCTCTACTGTACCACACTGCTTGTCAAATAGAAGTAGAAGTACAAATAATTATATATAAATCTATGACCAAGGGAGTGAAGTGGCTATAGTGTCAGGTATGGAGTCAAGAAGACCTGCATTAAAATCTGGCTTCAGACACTTAGCAATTGTGTGACCCTGGGCAAATAATTTAACCACTGTTTAGCTCAGTATTCTTATTGGTGTAATAAGGATAATAATAGCACCTACGTGTCAGGTTGTTGGGAGGATCAAATGGAATTGAGACAGTGGAAAGAATGAGAGGTTTGGATTCAGGAAGACCTGAGTTAAAATCCTCTGATACTTACTATCTGTGTGACCTTAGGCAGGTCACTTTACATGTATCTTTCTCAGTTTTCTCATCAGTCAATTAGGGATAATAGTAGCACCTACCTCCCAAGGTTGCTGAGAAGATCAAATGAGATAATTTTAATATCCATAGCACATTAAGTACACATGTAAGCACACTAGCACACAGTAAGTACCACATAAATGTCAGCTATTAGTATTTAGGTTGTGGTTGGTGGTGGTGGTGGTTGTGTTTCCCAACAGTCTCATTGAAGTTTTTAGATTTAATAGTTTATAAATGCAATAAGACATTTTGAAAATCTTATTCAAAGTGAGGGGGTGCTATCAGAACAAGGGCTTTTACCCTTTTGACATCACAGATTTCTTTGACAGTCTAGATGAGTCTATGGAACCTTTCTCAGAATAATGTTTTTAAATGCATAAATAAAATACATGGGACTAAAAGGAAATCAGTTACATTGAAATAAAATTATTAAAATACGTATTTTAAAAATAAGTTCATATACCTCAGATTTAGAACCCCTGCTATATGATCTCTGTGGTCCTTTCCAGCTTTGAATTCTATCACCCAATGAACTTACCAAAATGAGTGGTAGAAATGAAAGCAAATTCTATAATCTTTTGAGGTCTTATGTAGCTTATTAACCCTGATCATATATTTTTAACAACCTCTGGATATTAGCACTGGAAACAACTATCCAACCAATCCAACTCCATATTAGGTTAAAAAAAGATGCAGGAATCTCTTCTATCACTTCTAACAGTTGCTTACCCAAACTCTGCTTAAACACAATTAATGATGGAAATTTATTTTCTCTGTACAGTAGTTAGTGTCATTGAGAGGCCTTTCCCATCCACCAGATGTCAGTTTCCTCCAGGAATTCAACTCACCACCAGCACCCCAAAGAAGGAAGAATTGTGTCTTCAAGCACCAAATCACTATAGACAGCCAGCACAGGTTCCCCATCTGCCTTTACAGAACATCTCTCTTTACCCATTCATCAGAGGCACTCCTTCCTACCACCAAAAGAAAAGCCTTCCCCTTTTCCTTCACCTTTTCAGTCTCTCTCCCTGCACCTCTGCTATAATATCACTTGATTTCTGCCTTCCTGCCCTTTCTCTTCCTATGAATTTAACATATTTTACCACATATAAGACACCCCCCTTTTTGAAAAATTTGGGATCTACAAACTGAGTGCATCTTATTCAATGGTTGTAGATTTTTTTATTTGCATTTCCCACTTTTTCCATGCTTGTTGTCTTTGCGCTCATTGTTTCACATTTGTTACCAGTAAATTAGGTTACATTTTGCCACATTCTGCCCAGAAATGGCTCAGAAAATATTTTCTTACAGTGAAGAATTCAAGTTAAAAGTGATCCAGTTTGCAAAAGTGAATGCAAAATCGTGCTGCAGAATGTAAGTTTGGTCTTCCTCCAACTGAGAAAACAATCCAAGACTGGCTATGGGAAGAAGAAACCCTACTGAAAACGCCATGGCAGAAGAAGGCCATGAGAGGCAAGTCAGCAAAATGGCCTGATTTATAGAGGGAATTGAAGATATGGATTGAAGAGCAAAGGGCAATTGGAATTCCTGTGTCCAGAAAGATGGTTCAGCATGAGGCAAGAAAAATTGCTGATGAAAAAGAAGTTACTGCTCTTTGGTGAAGATATCGCCGCTGCAGCCACGTGGAGTCAGCAGTCCCTGCCCCTCCTCCTGACTCACCGCTGTTCGCTCTCACCAAGGAATAAGTCGGTCAGGAAGCTGCTCCACTGTCATGGCATTCAAAGACACTAGCAAGACCCTTGCGGAGCCCGAAGTGGCTGCATCACCCTCACCAGCCTCAAGGTGAAATCACTTGAGAAAGTGTGTGCTGACCTAATTAGAGGAGCCAAAGAAAAGAACTTGAAAGTGAAGAGACCTGTTCAAATGTCCACTAAGACACTTCGGATCACAACTAGAAAAACTCCTTGTGGTGAAGGTTCAAAGACTTAGGATCGGTTCCAGATGAGAATCCACAAAAACCTTATTGATGTGTACAGTCCTTCTGAAATTTTTTTTAAAATTTTTTTTTATTTTTAGATTGCAGCAAACAGTTCTACATAATTTTGGGTTCCAGATTTTCTTCCCTCCCTCCCCGCTCCCTCCCCAAGAAGGCATGGAGTCCCATATAACTTCCAGGTATAACTAGGCATTGAATTAATTCATACATTTTCTCATGACTCATGAGAAAGACGAAACAGAATCAAAAAAAAACCAAAAACCAGAACACAACAACAAATATAAAAGAGAGAAGAAAAAAAAAAGTGGAGGGGAAAAAAGGTGAGACTGAAGTGTGCCTCGATTTGCATTCATACTTCATAGTTCTTTCTCTGGATGTAGATAGCCCTCTCCATCATGAGTCCTTTGGAGCTGTCTGTGCATATTGTGTTGCTGAGAAGAGCAAAGTCTGTTAAGGTTATTCATCACAGAGTCAATATATCTGTGGT
>CM053625.1:202428027-202447624 GCA_028646595.1 Phalanger gymnotis
CCTGTGGCCAGAAGCAACTGCAGCCCTAGTTCTAAAGCTGCCCCACCTCCGCTGCCCCAGGGGCAAGTGGCGGAACTGCAAACTCAGTCTCGCAGCTTTCCCCACTAACCTTCTCTGATGTCTTTGCTCTTTGTGGGTTGAGAGGTCTGGTACATGCCACAGCTCAGTATTTCAGGATGCCAGGGCACTTTCTGCTCGTCTCCTGGTCTGGTAGGTCTGCGTCTGGTCTGTTCGCGCCATGCGCGCTGGGCTCAGCTCCGCTCCCCTCAGCTGGGGGCTGGGAGCTCAGTGTGGGACAGACCTTACCCAGAGACCATCCAGGCTTCCTGGGCTGGGGCCCTGCTTCCCTCTGCCACTTTGTGGGTTCTGCAGCTCTAGAGTTGGTTCAGAGCCATTGTTTTATAGGTTTTCGGAGGGACTTGGTGGGGAGCTCACGCAGGTCACTGCTTCCCAGCCGCCATCTCGGATCCACCAGAATTTTAGCTTTCTAATACTCAGTATTACTACAAGAAATACTGACCTCCTTTTCTGATCATGCATTTTTTTTTTTTACATTTTATATCATTTGTCAATGAATCATTATTGGTAATATTTTGTACTTTACATCCAGCATATATTTCTATATTGTCCTTGCCAAGGGACATAATTTTGATTGTTCAGATATCATAATATTTTATGATTTGTAACCAGATAGCATTACCAGGATACTTTGATATTTTAAAATATATCGTATTTTATCAACTTGTGAAATCCTTCAAGTGATATAGATTATAATATATCAATGTCCTTTCATCATATAAGAAGACCTCCAGGATATTTAATAAATACTCTGCAGAGAGTTTATAGATAAAAAAAATTGCAAACACACACACACACACACACGAACATATTCAGAAACACATTTCATCTTTTTCACAAATGCCTAGATTACTAGATGAAGTTGAAGGGGCAACCTTCATGATCCATCCCCATTAAGATGGTTGAGGGGAAATGTTCAGCCTTTTGCATCTTTGCCTTTTCAAAAGTTTAGTTTAGGTTATTTAAAACCACAGCTCAGGTGAAGCTTTTGTAAACCACCCATTGTTCTTACTATTACCTCCTTCCTCAAATTATCCTGCATTTTTCTCTAAATAAGCTCTATCTTCCATGAAAATATAAACTCCTCAAAAAAAGTGAATATTTCTTTCTTGTTTTTATATTCCTACGGACTAACATGGTATCTTACATATAAGATCGTGGGACTAGAGATTTATATTTGAAAGAGACTTTAGAGATAATCTAGTCTAACTCCCTATATTTATGGAGGAGGAAAATAGTCCCATAGAGGCTATAGAAGAAGCAAATGAAGCCTAGAGAGGTTAAGTGACCTGGCCAGGCACTTCATTCATATTTTGTGATTTGTATTGAAATGAAATATATTTCTTTGCCCAATACACTAAGATTCAGTGCTCACCAGCACATCCTGGATTACTGGGGCAACAAACAGATTTAAAGATTCTTGTTTTGTTAAATCTAATAGAAATGTTACTTTAGAAATCAAATAAGTACAAAACCTGTAAACTCACAGAATAGAGGAGAAGGAAGTTTTTAGGGAAACACAGACAAGAAGAATGTTTTTGATACTTCTGTGATGTATTTGTTATATACTTAAAAAAACACACTATCAAGCTATGCTTAATAGAAATTGCTTTGTTAATATGCAGATTTCTATCTCTGCTATTCTTGTATATGGAAATGATCTTTTTAAGGTTTGTACAATTAATAGTAATGGAAAATAATGTAATATATATATGTGTGTTTGTGTGTGAATACATGTGTGTGCACGTGTGTGTATTTTTAACCTAGAAGCACTGAACCCAGGTTAAATTTTGAAATACCGAAAAGGTCAGAGAAAAGATGGAAAATAAAATAAAATTTAGAAGATATAGTACTGAATAATAAAGTTTATAAAATCTGCCACTAGCAGAAGTGCAAGAAAAGCTGTAAGACCTGCCTTGACAACTGGAATGTGTGAAGAAGCATTTAGTGTCATTATTAATCTACTAAGCACAAGGAGACATAAAGAAAAGGGTTAGGGGTGTCCCTTCACTCAAGGAGCTTCAAATGGAAGGGAAAACATAAAAATTACTAGTAATATGAAATAAGATAAACAAAATTTAATGGAATATAATCTGAGAGGAAAAAATAACTAATAGCTGGGGGCGGGGCAAAAGAGTTGGGATTTGAGTTGAAGCTTGAAAAAAAAAGGCAAGGGAATTAATAGATGGAATTGAGAGAACAAAACCTTTCAGGCATGGGGAAAGTCAAAGCAAAGACATAAACATGGGAAGTGGAATATTACATTCAAGGAATAGTAAATAGGCCAATATAGGTGGATTTAGAGTGTATGGAAAAGAATAAAATGTAAAAAGATTGGACAAATGGGAATTGCTGAGGTTACGAAGACATTTAAATACCAACTGTAGGAGCTTATCTTTTATATTGGAGATAATAGGGAGGCAATGGAGCTCATCAAGAAGGGAGGTGACATGGGCAGGCCTGTGTTTCAAAAAATCAACTTGGCAGTTAAGTGGAGGATGAATTAGAGTAGGAAGAGATTTTAGGAAGGAAGATCTAAATGCTATTTTGAGAAGCTATGAGAGCCTGAGTTGTGGTGGCAATTGTGTTAGTTGAGAAGGCACATACAACATATGTTACTAATGGAGAAATCACAAAATCTTTCAACAGATCAGACCTATAGGATGAGTAAAAGTGGGTACTCAAGAATGACACAGACTATGAACCTACATGACTCAAAAAATGGTGATACCCTAAGCAGTACTATGAAAGTTTGGAAGAAAGGATGTATTTTGTTTTGATTTGATTTTAGTGGTTGTGATGGTTAATAGGGTGGAGTTCTGCTTTGCACACATTAAATTTGAGATGTCTGTAGGACATCCAGTTGTAGTTGTTGGTGATGTCTGACTATAGCTCATGGGAGAAACTAGGGATGAGTACATAAGTCTGGGAATCATCTAAATGGAGATGATAGTTGAAAGCATGGGAGCTGATAAAATTACTAAATGAGATTGTAAGTGAAAAGAGAAGAAAGTTTAGGACAGAATTGTGGGAGGGACATCCCTGGTTAGCAGGTAAGACATGAATTTTTAAAAAGACAGTAAAGGATGCTGAAGGGACAATTAGGTAGGGAGGAGAATCAAGTGAAAGCACTGTCTTTGAAACCTGGAAAAAGAATGCATTGAAAAGGAGAAAATAATCAAAACTACCAAATTGAGAGGTGAGACAATTAAATTTCTCGGTTAATAAATCATTTGTTACATTGGAGAGAAGAGTTTCATTTAAATAAAGAAGTTGGAAGCCTGATTATTAAAGGTCTAGAAGAGAATGAAAAGAGAAAAGGGGGATGCATTGAACACAGAATGGTTTCTCTAGTTGTTTAGCAACAAAAAATAGTGAAAATATAGGAGAGATAGGAGGCATGGGACTGCTAATGCGTTTTAAAAATTTTTCCCAAAGTAAATGCGTAATGGAATAGAATCAAATGTGTACATAGAGAAGTTGCCCAAGGCAAGGAGAAGGCCCACTACTTTATACGAAACAGAGGTGAAAGAGGGAATTTGATTGGGAGAAATGTCTGGATTATGATGAATATGAATAGAGAAGGGTCCTTTAGTGAATGGCCTCAGCTTTTTCAATGAAGAAGCAAGTTCTCTAGGTCAAAGGTTTAGGTAGAGGGTTACCAGGGGATGAATGAAAAGAGACAAAAATTGTTTGGCATAGCCACTATGGAGATTGGCAAAATGAATCAATTTGAGGAGTATAAAGATTGCCTTTTTCAGTGAGTCTTTTTATTTAATCTGGAGATCAGGAGGAAAAAAGCATATCTGTAGTGAACCTAATTGGAATATTTCTTGATTTCCTTTATTTCTTTTCAACAATAAGTGAATAGGAGTAAAGGATAAAAGCAGGAACAACAACCTGGGGTTGGTATTTGACAAGGCATGCTCTGTAATATGACAAGGGGAGAAAGAACTTTAAGAGTAGAGGACGATGTTGAGTTGAGTTGGTTCATCAAGGTGCCAATACAGAGAAGAGAGGAGAGTATAGCTAAAGCAAGAGTAATGGCCTGTTAAAGAGTTAGATTTGAAGGGAATGGGGGACATCAGGAGGATAGAGATGGTGGTAATAAAGGCAGGAAGGGAACAAACATTAATTAAGCACCTACTTAATTAATGTGCCAGGGTCTTTCATAAATGATTAGGAGATATTGTATGATTTGATAATAAGGCATTGGTAAAGGTAAAATAAACAAACTTCCAAGACTTATTAAAGGGATAAGCAGTTGGAGGGAGAAACACGAAATCTATCAAAATCTACAGCTGTTAGGAAGTGCATGAAATGGTGACATGGCAAACAGCTGACTTCTGGACCTTGTATAACTCAAGTGACAGAGAAGCATGATAGCAGGGGTTCTCCCTAGAAGATCTCAAGAGGAAGATGCAGTTATTGATTTTAATGTCAACACTCTGGACCAATATATTGTTGTTCATGTGAACAAACACCAAAATTTGAAGTAGCTTTAGAAAGCAATTTGTTAGATCATTTGATAGAAGAAATCAAGGTGGAGAGGAGGTGTGGTTAATTTAGACAAGGATGCCTCCACACAAACCACAAGTACACAGTTAAGCAAAGTTCCAACAGGCCAACTTGAAAGCAAAATATAGTGAAATAGATATAAGTAACTATAAACATTTAATAAAATTTAAGCTAAGACAAAATACAAAGAAATCTCCAAAACAAGCTTGGATGGACCTATCACAAGTCCCAGGTGTGGTGACAGCAAGAAGAATGCTTTAAGTAGATCCAAGACCTAGGGGAACCCAAAATACCTTTTAGCTATCTCCAGCATTTCTAGAGTTACTGGTGTCAGATGACATACGAGGTGGGGATAACCAGTCATCACAGAAGGTTAAGTTAAAGAAAATCTGAACAATATAATAAATCTTTTTTTTTTCCTACAGTACCATTGCCCACCATAATTCTTGCCTCATCACTCTGTACTCCACAATCTAATACTTGGTTGATTTTTTTTAGTATCCTTTCCTTATTGATACACATATCTAGTTCTTATTTTCTCAACTATATAACAAACTACTTGAGAGCAGGGAATACATGTTTCTACCATAGTGAAAAAACGCAACTCTCTCCAACACATACAGTGAAACATGTGCCAGGTAGGTCACAGAGTAGGTGGCTAACAAATATCATTTGACTTGAAAGGAGTTCTATGACAAATTGGACTGAGATTATCAGGTCTATTGTCCTCCTTTTCCTACCTGCCCATCCAGGACTGAGTTTCAGTAAAACTAGATAATAAGCAAAATATAACAATGCCTTCCAATTGTCCTTTCAGTTCTATGTTTCCTTTACAGTGGCCAATTTCAGAATGTTATCTGAGATCTTCCCCCTGCCCCCTCAGTAGAGAAGATGACAGTTACATTGTAACTGACAGTAAGATATTACTGAATTAATGTTTTATTACTCTAAGGAGTAATGTTATTTCAAATATACCAGAAGGAATGGATAATGGATAATAAACCAAAAGATTGGACTTATAAAGGTGGAATTTTAGCTACTGTTGTATGTGAACATGAGAGACATATTTCAGTATGTTGCATTGGCACTAATTAAATCTTATGATGAAATCAATTACCTATTTTGTGTACATGTAAGGCCATTCCTATGTTCCATTTTGCCAAATGGCATTCAGGCTTTCCCCTTGTCCATTGTTAGTATTGGTCAGAAATTCCTATATGCCACCTCTATGACTCTGTGGGGACGCATGAAGCAGCTTTATTTCATTCCCCCTGCTCTCCAATGTAATATACACATGAGGCCTTCTCAGATGATTATTTCAAACTTTAGAGGGTTTTAAAGGATCACTCACTTTACTGAGGTACTCAAGATTAAATAGCCCTAAAGATGAACTAATCAAGCAGTGTAGAGGGAAAAAAATAAGATGAAGTATTCTCAGCATTCACCAACAACTTATTAGGATACCGCATAGTACAGAACTATGCAAACAAAAGCAAATAAACAATTTATTTTGAGAACTAGATTTGGAAAACTTTTTCATACATTTAGACAGAGTACATGGTTTTTCTATCATATTTTTAAATTTATTCTTCCTGGAGGAAATGATTTTTAAATTTTGTAACTTATATCATTTTATAAAATCTCTAAAAAGATTATTATAATATCTAACAACAACAGGCTTGCTGAATTTTGAGACAGGAGGAGAGGAAAGGAGAGAAAAGATAAGAAGCTAGCTATGCTAAGAAATTCAGAACTGAAATTGGGCTCCATAAAGAAAACTTTTAAAAATATTAAGTAATTAGTTTTCAGGATTCTGGGAGACCATTTTGACTATGTAGTAAATTTTCCTCTGAACTACAGGAGTAGCTTTGGTTAATTGAGTTTTCCTCAAGAATTTTTGCTTTCTAAATCATTAGTCAGTTAAAAAAGTAAATCTTGAAGCCCTGGGATCACTTAGAAGGTAATTTTTGGGAATAATCTTAGACGAGCAATGTGGTATAGTGGGAAAAATAATTGGATTTAGACTTGAAAATCCAGTGAAAAACAGGCCCTGTATAATCAGAGGACCTGGGTTCCAGATGCTTATTATCTGTGTTACTCTTGGTAAGCTACGATCTCCCTGGGCATCATTTTCCTCATCTATAAAATGAAGGAATTGAGTCAGAAAATCTTTATAGTCCTTCCCATACTTAAAACCTGTTATCTAGCAAAACTTCCTCCTTTTAAAGATAAAAAATCTCTGCACTCAAGTGAAAAATGACTTGCCCAAGGTCATATCATTTATGGTAGACCTAGATTCCAGGTATCCTGACTCACAATATAGAAACCCTTCTATTCAGGAGTAGGTATCTCTTACGTAAAATGGTGATAATAGTGTGGTAAGATAGAGGAAATTTTTGTTTACTCTGATATACTTGACCCCTTACAAAAATAATGGAGGAAGAGAAAAGACCAGCTGGTGAACTCGATGTCCAGGAGTCCATCTGGATCCCTCTTTCCTGGTATTTTGGTCCTGGTGTCTCTCACAGTCTAGGGTTTAAAGTTAAAATCATTATGAACTATTTCATAAATTCATGAAATTTATTTATGTTAGCTCATTTTGCCATACTTCCCGTTTTGATTCTTATCTCCTTCCCAACATTGAAACCAAACTGAAGCTTACTTACATTACAAATTAGAATACCTTTACTAAATGAAGGTGTGTTTTAAAAAGATATAGCATCAAAGCTCCTTTTAACATGCTAGTTTCAGCAATCTTCACCTCTGGTCTAGAATATTGTAATAGCTTTCTAAGTGCCTCCAGTCTCTTCCCTTTTCAATCAACCTTTCATAGCCCTCCAAGAGTAATTCTCCTAAAGCAGAAAATAGCATCATGCCACTTTCCTGCTAAGACACGTTGAAGAATTGATTCAGTACTCCATATTTTCTTGCTTAGCCAAGACATTGCTCTTTATTACTTGTAGCTGTAAGGGAAAAGACAGACTATAGACACAACAATTGATGTCATAACCAATCTTTTCATCCACATCAACTTAACTGGGAGAGTAGGCTACAAAGTTAGGAAATTGATGCAGTAAGTAGATAAATGAACTCATAAAAATAAAGTCACTGAAGCACAGAAACCACGTGTATGTGTGGGGGATGGGTTGTATTATTCTGATAAAATTAAAATATTAATAGATAATTTATTATAACATGTCACATAAGCAAGATGCTCAAGAACTTCCATTATGTTTTCTGAAGACTGCAAGATTTCCCATGAGAAAGCATTTTCTTGCTGTATTCCAACATAACAATATCTAGTCCACCCCACCCCCTTTCGGTAATGTCAAGATCTCTAAAATCAGAAACAAATAAGACAGACTTAGATCCTTTATTTCCCAGACAACTCTAATGATTCCCCAATTCCTATAAGATAAAATCAAATCTCATCCTGTCAAATACTTCTATACTCTTGAACTGACTTGCCTTTTTCCAGTCTTTTCTTCAACTAATCTCTTATAAACTCCATGCTCCAAACCTGTCTTCACAGTATGTGCAGAAGGTTATCCTTCTATTACTTCCTCACCTTTGTTAATATATTTCCCTATCACTACAATGTCTTTCTGCCTCTGACATCAACTTCCAAATATAGGTCATTTCTTCCATGAGGCCTCTCTTTCCAGGTATAATTTGTCAATATTGTGAGGTCATGCCTAGAACTAATTTTCCCTGCCATTTGTTTGGCTTTTATAATTTACTTCCTCGTATTCTAGTTATTTATGTCTCTTGGCTCTTTCTCTGAGAAGAGAGATCTCATAAGTTTACATCATCAACTCCTGGAAAGTAGCATCCACTTTTTATGTATGTTCATATCCTGCACAGAATCTTGCAGATTCTTAATACTTTTCCATAAAAATAGATATTTCTTGAAAGAATTTCTTCTTCTACATATGTTTATGCTGTTCCTTTCCCCCCTGATTACTTCTTTGTCTCTACTTCATGAAGTGTTCTTGACAAGAGTAGCCCATTATTCTCCCTTTCTTTTCCTCTGCATTTCCATATGATGTATCCTAATTATCTTATTGCTTAATGTGCCTGTCTTGTTTTCATCTAATTTGGAAACTCCTTAGTCACAGGGGCTGTGCTTTCTATTTTCTGGGTATTCTTCATAGTGCCTAGCACAGCACTGAACAATCAGTCCCTCATTAACAGATGCTTCTTTAATAATGCAGAGAATCCTTTTAGAAATCATAATCATGGCATGAAGGTGTCTCTGTGTTCTCGAATACTATGGTATTTGAAAACAAGTTGTATAAAGTATAAGAAGTTGCTGTTAGGGTATAGGCCCTTTCACAGCCTTACTGTGTCTTTGCTTCCAGGAACAGCTTAACTAACTGTTAGGATAATTAATGACTAGTAGGTGATGCATTCTTAGGCTATGGTAACCCACAATGAGGACAGTTAAAAGCCTGGAGTTGATGTAATAAAAGGATAAATTGAGAGAATGGGCATGTTTAATTTTGAGAAAAGATATTCAAGGGAGTAGATGTGATAATAGGGTTCAAGTATTTAAAAGCTTGAAGATAGAATAGTTTTCCTGTTTACTCCCAGAATGCAAAACCAGGAGTAAAGCATGGAAGTTGCAATGGGAAAATTTTTGGATTAATTGTAAAGATAAACTTGTTAAGAAATGGGCCTATATTAAATTACAATGGAATGCCTGGAGAATGATGGCTTCCCTTCATAAAAAATCATCCAATGGATGGTGGATCATCATCATTATCAAGCATTCATTAAACACTTATTATATGTCTATTGTTCCTCCTTCATCCTAGAAGAAACCAATAATGTCAGGAGAGTGTTGTCTTGATTTTCAAGTGAATTGGACTTAGGTGAGGCAGAGCTATACAAAAGTTATCAGTATCACTCTCTCCTCCAGAGATATATAGAGTTCAGAGGTAAAGTATAGGTCAGGACAACTGGCAATGGCCCCAAATGCAATGGGAGACATTGGCCTTTTCAAGCTAACGTCTTTCCCTGGTCTCAGTTTATCTAAGGTAACACTCATTCAGAAATTAAACACTTGGTAAAAATTGAGGCAAAACATGGCCTACTTTGCCTTCTTAAGTGAATCAAGCTGGGAGGGGAAGAGTTTCTCTTCAGAGAAGAGCTTCTGGCCAGAACAGAACACACTCTGAGCCATCAGAATCCAAACAAGTGACCAAGCGAGGAGTGGACTGAGATCTATGACTGACCAATCAGTGTGCATTGGGACTGACATTATCATAGATCCAGATGAATTGGATTTAAGTGAGGCAGGAATGTGCAAAGTCCTCAACCTCAGTCTCTCCTCCAGATTCATCTGAGTCCAGTGGCAAGACATAGGCAAGGATGAATGGTGATGGATCCCATCTGGGCATGGAAAAAAAAAGGCCAAAACACAACTCTTGCACTCAAGGATCTCAAACTCTAATAATCATTTAGCAGAAATGCCCTGAAAGGAGGGAACAGAATTTCTTTTGTCTATAGGTTAGACTACACAGTTACTGAAATATTTTCCAATTTTCAAATTCTGTGATTCTATTTATAATAATTATAACATAATATAATACAATACAATACAATGTAATGTAATGTAATATAATGTAATATAATATAATATAATGTAATATAACATAACATAACATAATATAATTAATATAATTTTTTAAAAAAATTCCCTTATCAAGGCTTTCAATTTTTAAATTATGTACACCGAGGGGTTAAAATAAGACTTTAGAGTATTTCGGCTTATTCCTACAGTTACTATATTTGATCCTAAGCATCCTTTTTGACATATCTATCATGTATCTATCTATGTGTTTATGTATCTATCTATCTCTCTGTCTATATAATAGCAAATGGCCAAAGAATTATTAGAGAATTTCATTCCTTACTACATACAGTGAAATGTTGTTTTAAGCAAGGTTATATGTGTACTTAGAAGAAAGGTTGGAAGGGCAAGGAGAAAAGGAAGGAAAGGAGAAATGCAGAAAGGGAACTGTTGCAGACAGAGCTGGGAGGGATCTTAGTTATTAATTCTTGTTCAACCCTTTCATTTTACAGAAGAGGACACTGAGTTTTAGAGAAGGAAAATTTCTTTCCCAAAAGGTTCTTTACCAATAGGAAGTTAGTGACATAGTCTAGACTAGAACCCAATGTTTTTATTCCCAATCCAACATTTCTACAAATGTTTTGCCATCCTTCCCTGATTTACATAAGCTATAAGCTGCTGTTTCCCCCACCCCAGGTGACAATTAAAGAGTTTGTTATCTCTAGATTTCCTGAACTCAGTATGCAATGCATAGCTTAAAAAAATCATGGGATGTGAGAGATGTCAGGAACCTTAGAGATCATATAGTCTGATACTTTCATTGTACTGATGAGATAACAGGTAGAGAAAGGGATTGTGGCTGTCTCAGTAATATAATCTGAACTAATGATGAAGACAGCAATAATAATACTGAGGTGAGAGACTTCTCAACCCACAAATGCCAAACAATGGGTTAGGTGGAAACTTTGGGATCAAGTTCACAGTGGTCCAGCCTCCTGCTCTGGGGGTACAGGAGGTTGTACAGTGGTGGTGGTAGCAGCAGCAGGAAGCTCCTGAGGCTGCTTCCAGAGTGCTAGCATCAGCAGCTTCCTGAGTCCCTGGCTCACATGGTGGGAGGAATATAGCAGAGATCAGAGTGGGAATGCAAGGAGCACTTTGTAGGCACAAAGGCAGATTCTCTTGCTGTGCCCTGCTTGGATGTGAATTGCAGTCTTGGTTGGCAGTTCTTGGGGGAGGAGGAGCAGTGCTGTGACAGAGTCTGGGGTGATGGTGGAGTAGACGTAGCTCTGAAAACAGTAGTGCTTGGACCCTAAAGCTTGGGACGAAGTACTCTCTACTATACAAGCAGTCATATCCTGACAAAAAGCTCAAGGGTAAAGTAATTGGCTGGGAACATGAACAGGCAGTGAAAACAAACTCAGATTCAAACTCAGACTCAAACTCAAACTGCAGATTCTTTCTTTGGGGACAAAGAAGATCAAGTCATACAGCCAGAAGAAGTCAACAAAGTCAAAGATCCTACGTCGAAAGCCTCCAAGAAAGATATGAATTGGGCTCAGGCCATGGAAGAGCTCAAAAAGGATTTGGAAAAGCAAGTAAGAGAAGTAGAGGAAAAATTAGGAAGAGAAATGAGAGTGATGCAAGAAAACCATGAAAAACAAGTCAACGACCTGCTTAAAGGAGACCCAAAAAATACTGAAAAAAATAATACCTTAAACAATAGACTAACTCAAATGGCAAAAGAGCTCCAAAAAGCCAAAGATGAGGAGAATGCCTTGAAAGGCAGAATTAGCCAAATGGAAAAGGAGGTCCAAAAGACCACTGAAGAAAATACTACCTTAAAAATTAGATTGGATCAAGTGGAAACTAGTGACTTTATGAGAAATCAAGATATTACAAAACAGAACCAAAGGAATGATAAAATGGGAGACAATGTGAAATGTCTCATTGGAAAAAACCATTGACTTGGAAAATAGATCCAGGAGAGATAATTTAAAAATTATTGGACTACCTGAAAGTCATGATCAAAAAAAAAGAGCCTAGACATCATCTTTCAAGAAATTGTCAAGGAAAACTTCCCTGATATTCTAGAGTCAGAGGGTAAAATAGAACTTGAAAGAATCCACCAATCACCTCTTGAAAAGATCCCAAAAAGAAAAGTCCTAAGAATATTTTCACCAAATTTGAGAGTTTCCAGGTAAAGGAGAAAATACTGCAAGCTGCCAGAAAGAAACAATTTGAATATTGTGGAAACACAATCAGGATAACACAAGATCTAGCAGCTTCTACATTAAGGGATCGAAGGGTTTGGAATATGATTTTCTGGAGGTCAATTGAGCTAGGATTAAAACCCAGAATCACCTACCCAGCAAAACTGAGTATCATGCTCTGAGGGAAAATATGGATTTTCAATAAAATGGAAGACTTTCAAGTTTTCTCAATGAAAAGACCAGAGCTGAATAGAAAATTTGACTTTCAAATACAAAAACCAAGAGAAGCATGAAAAGGTAAACAAGAAAGAAAATTCATGAGAGACTTACTAAAGTGGAACTGTTATTTTTACATTCCTACATGGAAAGATGATCTGTGTACTTCATGAGACCTTTCTCAGTATTAGGGGAGTTGAAGGGAATATAGACAGAGGGCACAGTATGAGTTGAATATGAAGGGATGATATCTGAAAAATGAGATAAATTTAAAGGGCGAGAGAGGAATGTATTGAGAGAGGGAGAAAAGGAGAAATAGAATGAGGTAAATTATTTCACATTAAAGTGGCAAGTAAAAGCAGTTCTGTTGGAAGAGAAGAGGAGGTGTGTTGGGAAGCAAAATGGGATCTTAGCACAGGGTTCAACCAAGTGCCCTTGAAGAGTTTGGCTTTTGTCTCCTTTGATTAATTCAGTGTATTTCATTGAGTCTTACTAGGTGCTAAGCCCCAGGCCCAAGCCCCTATTAGGTGCCAAACCTATGTAGGTGTGAAGCTCCCAGGGTACTAAAGGGAGGTGCTAACTCAAGAGCCAATCATATGAGACTAAGTTCTGGTCATTCAGATGACGTTTGATGCCATATAAGAAGAGAAGACAGAGCTATTTGTGCAGGGCTCTCACTCTTGGTGGCACGCTGATGTGTGATGTGAAGACTCCATGAGAAGACTCTGGGCAGCTGTAGCTAGGAGCCCCCCAGCTCATAACCTAGATATTGGGACTTTGTTAAACTCTGGTAACTATGTATTGGGATTTGAATCAGACAAGGTCTGTCTGTCGATGTTTGTACTTTGTTTGTATTTTGCTCTGAAGTTCAGGGTGCTGTTTTTTCCCCTGAACTAAGTGAGTGATATTTGTATGCTGGATTATAATAAGCTTGTCAACTCCTTAACATTGCTTTCCTTAGTAAAGCAGATTAAAAGAACCTGGGCTTTCACAGCACACTGGCAGCATTCTTGTTGTGGGTCTTGTGTTGGTCTTTCACCCCCACAACAGCTGCTAGCCGGATTGTTGAAACAGGAGGCAGATGAGGGGGAATGAGCAAATCTTACTCTCATCGGATTTAACTTGAAGAGGGAATAACATACACACTCAATTGGGTATCTTACTCCACAGAAAAGTAAGGGGAAGGAGATAAAAAGGGGGGATGATAGAAGGGAGGGCAGATAGGGGGAGAAGGTAATCAAAAGCAAACACATTTGAAAAGGGACAGGGTCAAGGGAGAAAATTGCATAAAGGGGGACAGGATAGGATGGAAGGAAATATACTTAGCCTTTCACAACATGAGCATTGTGGAAGTGTTTTTCATAATGCTAAATGTGTGATCTATGTTCAATTGGTTGCCTTCCCAGGGAGGGTGGGTAGGAAGAGAAGAGGGGAGAGAATTTGGAATTCAAAGTTTTAAAAGCAGATGCTTAAAAAATTAAAATTTTTTGCATGCAGGTGGGAAACAAGATATATAGGGAATGGGGCATAGAAATCTATCCTGCCCTACAAGAAAGTAAAGAAAAAGGGGATGGGGTGGGGAATGGGGTTAAAGAGGGGAGGGCTGAACAGAGAACAAGGCAATCAGAATATATGCCATCTTGGAATGGAGGGGAGGGTAGAAATGGGGAGAAAATTTGTAACACAAAATCTTGTGGAAATCAAAGTTGAAAACTAAAATATTAAATAACAATACGTACAGAGAAAAAAAAGAAAGGTAATGCAGCAGCCAAGGCACAGATCAAAATAATAATAATAATAATAATACAGGCAAAACATAGTGCCTTGCTCTCACAATCTGCTAGGAGGGACCACATTCAGACAAATATGCACGAACAATCTATAAATAGGATAAATAGAAAACAAAAAAAATAATACTGAGGTGAAATTGAAAATTATAAAACTGAATTTTGTTAAAATACCATCAGATCAGACTTTCTGCCAAGTATAAATAACTTTCTCTTCAAGTTAGAATAAATTGTTGATATTTGGTTGATTTTCCTCCAAATACTGATTATGAGAGGATTTTTAGGTCTGTTTCTAGGTCTGTAACCATTTGAATTGACTTAGTTCAATTCAGTAAATACTTATTAGGAGACCTACTGTTTGAAGACGACTGTGTTAGGTACTAATAGAAGATGCAAAATTTAAATAAGGTAAAGTATATTTCCTCATGAAATTCATCATCTAATGGAGAAATGAGATGCTGTATATGTAATACACAATTCTACTCGCTTCATGTGTTTGGGAGATACTTAAGAAAATGATGTGATGGGAGGTCTTTGCTGCCTGAAGAGATCATGGAAAGCTTTCTGGAAGCTGTAGCATTTGTAGTGGACTTCAATAAGGGACTATAAATTCAAGTGATAGAAGGGGCAGAAAGAAATAGCAGAATTAGTGTGTTGGGTCTTGAAGGTTTCTAGGTGATTTCCTTTTTGAAGGAAAATGTCTTCTATCCATAAGATCAAAGGATCATAGGTCTAGAGCTATATGGAAGTTGCAAAATCATCTAGTCAAAAGTCCTAATTTATAGGTCCAGTGAGATGATAATGACTTCTCTAACATCTCACTGAGAAGTGACACAGCTGGCATTTGAAACTAATTTGACTCTAAATCCACATGTTTGGTTTAGGGCTGAGAGCTAGGAGATAGGATCCGATATTTAAGTCCAATTATCCCTTGGCCCACTTCCTACTACAATCCAAGAATTATAGCGGCACTGTCCAGTAAATTACTAAGATAATGAATCAAACAATTTTGTGGATGATATTGAAAAGTGCAACTGGAAAAATAGAATGGAATGCATGACTGAGTAACCAAATCTCTTCAATGATGTATGTGATGTATGTAAAAAACTGAAACTAATCTCAAAAATTGATTGTTAAAAAAATCCAAGTGTATTTTCAAAGGAGGGGGATTAAAATTTAGAACAGTGTAAAACTGAGGACATGAATCTTAATGAGGATCTATATAAATGAACCCAGTTGTACCAATTAAAAAAAAATTCAACCAAGGAATAATGAGAGATTTAGGGAAAGACATAGGTAGAAAAGGCAAACATGGGATGAAAAGGTATGGAAGAGCAGTGATTTTGACCAATATAGTGTGCATCGGTACTGATGTGATCATAGATCCATAAACATTTTAACCAGAGAAGAGCTTGACTCATGAAATCTTGTTGTAGCAGCAGATTAAATATATCTAAATCAATTAGTCCATATCCTAGATGGAAGCGCGAAGAGGAAGCCAAAAATAAATATACCATATATGCTCACCAATAGAAGTGGTGAAGATTTGCTTCCACCAAACACTCTTTTGTTAGCTCTTTAAAAAAGAAAGAAAGAAGAGTAATTCAATCCAGTTCCTAGGTCAACAGCTGGGAATGGGAGATTTTTTGAAAGACATAATCTATTCACTCAACTTATACTCCAATAATCCACCTTGCCTTAGAGTTACCCTTGGTACTGAAATTCAAGCTCTGAACTGGCCTACAAAACTTGAAAGTCTTTGTATAAGGATATAATGATAGACAACGTATCAGTATTTGAAAGGCCATTTTAGCTAAATCAGAGAATTTATAACACAGGTGGTACATTTTTCCAATTTAACACTCTTCAAGCCTGTTTATTCAGCCACAGAATGTTTTCAATTTACATGAGTTTCATGGAATTATGGATTCTTTGAGTATGGAAGTATTCATATTACATATGTTATTGCCAAATTCTGCTGAAGTTTTTGATTGTGGTTGCAGTTAATGACTTGAGACCTGGTAGGAACCAACAGAATTAATGTAGTTTAAACAAGCACATTTTCTAGATAACTAAGCACATTTACTGAGGCAAAACAAAAGGAAAGGAAGATAACAAGCATTTATTAGGCACCTGCTGTGTACCAGGCACTTCACCAAGCACTCCACAAATATTTCATTTGATAATCCTCACAATGACTCTGGAAGGTAGGTGCTACTCTTTCCCCCTGTCATTTTATAATTGAGTAAAATGGAGCTTGAGTGACTTGCCCAGGGTCACATAGCTAGTAATGTCTCCATCTAAATTTGAACTCAGGTCTTCCTGACTAGAAGCCCACATCTCTATCCACTGTGCAACTTGGACATCTACGTAAAGGGAAGAAACTTGACCCAACAATACAGTAAATAGCAGAGCAAGGATTCAAACCCATAACTTGTAAATTCAAAATAAGTGTTCTTTTCTCTATACTCTAGTGGTTTCCCTAAATGGCAATCATTATAACTGATGTTCTTCTGAATCGAATTAGAGGAGGGCAATTGTATTGAATTTTGCTTTTATATTAATATGTCTTTCCTATAACATACTTTTAAAAATAAAAATGACCATTACTTCATTCCATCCTAACAGATACCAATTTTAATTCACTCACAGTCATTACATCCTTAAGATATTAGGGGATGGGAATATGTTTTGATTATATAACTTTAAGATAGTTTTAATCTGGCTCAAATCTTTCTGGGAAATAAACCAACCTTCTGGTACTTTTTGAAAATAGCAGGGAAAGGAAAGCAGCCTAGTGTTTGGGTTGGGAATGTGCTTCTAAAGACAGACACTTCTCTAACCTCCACACCTCTGACTTGTCTCTGGGGAAGGTAAACTTTTTAGAGTATATATAGTACATAATGACTGTGGTATTTACCTGTCCTTTTGACCTTTAATATTTACCATTGTCAAATACGAAGCGATAGTTACAATATCAAAGGAGTAGAAAAAAGTGAAAATACTTTTTCTCTATTACATTCTAGGACAAAGATTGCTTAATATGTTCTCAAAATTCAACAATTATATTGATATACAGGTATCGAAATATTTTAAAGTACAAGTTAATGGATCCTAGGTTAAGAAGTCTTGCTCTACATTATGTAACTTCCTTGAAGACAGTGACTTTTACTTATGTCTTTGCAGTCAGTGAACAGCACCTAAAGGGCCCAGAATAAATGTTTTCTGATTGATTAGCCTTTCTGAGTTTCAGTTTCTGCATCTATAGAATTGTGATAACAAAATTTTATACTACCAATATTACTGGGCTGTTGTGAAGTGAGTGTTTTACAAGTTTTTAAGAATCCAGTAACCCTGAGTTATTACTATGAGCCCCTAATACATTCCTTAATCACTTCATCATGGTAGAAATGACAGATATATCCAAGGTAATAGCAGTAGTGCCCAATTTCTGTCAGGTGGGAAACTCACAATGCAATAAGTTGCTTATTGGTTGAGATCACAGATCAGTCTCACTAAGTTTAGAGTTCATCCTCATAGGGCGAGCCTTGTCCATAGTAACTTTTAAAGATGCCAAGACCTGGAGGCACAGAAGAGTTGGAGTCTGCCTATAATATTGAAGAAATCCAATGCTTTTATATAAGACATCATAATTGCCTGGGGAGTCTAAATATTGAATTGTTCTATGAAAAAAAAAATCCTTCAGGATATTTTCTTGTGGTATTCCAGAGTTCTTGGGAAGGTTTGTTTCTACTTCCTGGCTGTTGTAGGTGCCAGAAAGAATAAGCTTTCTCTCATCCTCTACCACATTTGCTTCGTCCTACTCTTCCAAAAACCAGCACAATGACCCCACTCCCCTACACATGGAGCCTTTCCCAATCCTCCTCAATTGCTTCTTTTTCCACCTTATATTTATTCTCTCTATATGTATTTGGCATAAATATGTATACATGTACACATTAGAATATATGCTTTCGGGAGCCAAGATGGTGGCTGGAAAGCAGGGACGGGCGTGAGCTCCCCACCTAGTCCCTCCAAAAACCTATAAAAATGGCTCTGAACCAATTCTAGAACTGCAGAACCCACAAAGTGGCAGAGGGAAGCAGGGCTCCAGCCCAGGACAGCCTGGATGGTCTCTGAGTAAGGTCTATCCCGCACAGAACTGGGAGCTGAGGGGAGTGGAGCTGAGCATAGCAGAGTCCAGTGTGCAGACCAATGAGACTCGGAGCTGGGCGGAGCATGCCTTAGCATCCTGAATCAGTGAGCTGCAGCAGGTACCAGACCTCTCAACCCACAAACAGCAAAGACAACAGAGAAGGTTAGTGGGAAAAGTTGCGGGGACTGAGTTTGCAGTTCAGCCACCACCCTTGGGGCAGCGGAGGTAGGGCAGCTTTAGAACTATGGCTGCAGTTGCTTCTGGTCACAGGCCCACCTGGTGGAAGGAATTAAGTGGTGAATCAGAGCAGGAGTGAAGAGCCTGCTGAAGATCTAAGCCCAGACTGGGTAAGGGGTTCTTGGGGAAGGAGGAGTGCTGGTGAGGCAGCGCATCCACCCAAGCATGGAACATAGAACTCTTTAGTCTACAGGCAGTCACATCCTGCTGAAAAACTCAAGGGTCAAGTAAGTTGGCTGGGAACATGGCCAGGCAGTGAAAACACACCCAGATTCAGTCTCAGACACTGGAATCCTTCTTTGGAGACAAAGAAGACCAAAACATACAGTCAGAAGAGGTCAACAAAGTCATAGAACCTACAACAAAAACCTCCAAGAAAAATATGAACTGGTCTCAGGCCATGGAAGAGCTCAAAAAGGATTTGGAAAAGCAAGGTAGAGAAGTAGAGGAAAAACTGGGAAGAGAAATGAGAAGGATGAGAGAAAACCATGAAAAACAAGTCAATGACTCGCTAAAGGAGACCCAAAAAAATACTGAAAAATATACTGAAGAAAACAACACCTTAAAAAATGGACTAACTCAAATGGAAAAGAACTCCAAAAAGCCAATGAGGAGAAGAATGCCTTGAAAGGCAGAACTAGGCAAATGGAAAGGGAGGTCCAAAAGACCACTGAAGAAAATACTAGCTTAAAAATTAAATTGGAGCAAGTGGAAGCTAGTGATTTGATGAGAAATCAAGATATTATCAAACAGAACCAAAGGAATGAAAAAATGGAAGAGAATATGAAATATCTCATTGGAAAAACCACTGACCTGGAAA
>CM053625.1:202448124-202466082 GCA_028646595.1 Phalanger gymnotis
CCCTTTCTCCCTCTCTCAATATATTCCTCTCTCATCCCTTCATTTGATTTTATTTTTTTGGATATCATCTCTTGATATTCAACTCACCCTGTGCCCCCCCTCTCTCCTTCTCTCTCTCTCTCTTTTTTTGATCATGGCTTTCAGGTAGTTCAATAATTTTTAAATTATCTCTCCTGGATCTATTTTCCAGGTCAGTGGTTTTTCCAGTAAGATATTTCACATTGTCTTCCACTTTTTCATTCCTTTGGTTCTGTCTTATAATATCTTGATTTCTTATAAAGTCACTAGCTTCCACTTGCTCCAATCTAATTTTTAAGCTAGTATTTTCTTCAGTGGTCTTTCAGACCTCATTTTCCATTTGGCTAATTCTGCCTTTCAAGGCATTCTTCTCCTCATTGGCTTTTTGGAGCTCTTTTGCCATTTGACTTGGTCTATTTTAAGGTGTTATTTTCTTCAATATTTTTTGGGTCTCATTTAGCAAGTCATAGATTTGTTTTTCATTGTTTTCTCACATCACTCTCATTTCTCTTCCCAATTTTTTCTCTACTTCTCTAACTTGCTTTTCCAAATAATTTTTGAGCTCTTCCATTGCCTGAATCTGGTTCATGTTTTACACGGAGGGTTTTGATGTGGGTTCTTTGACTTTGTTGACTTCTGGCTGTATGTTTTGGTCTGCTTTGTCATCAAAGAAAGATTCCAAAAGCTGTCTGAATCTGAGTCCATTTTCTCTGCCTGGCCATGTTCCCAGCCAACTACTCGACCCTTGAGTTTTTCATCAGGATATTACCATTTGTAGAGTAGAGAGTACTTTGTCCCAAGCTTGAGAGGCTGAGCTGTTGTTTTCAGAGCTGTTTCTACACAGTAAGCTCTGCCACGCCAGTGCTCCTTCTCCCCCAAGAACCACCAACCAGGACCTGACTCAGATCAAAGCAAGCTTGGCATTCAAACTCTGATCCACCACTTAATTCCTCCCACCAGGTGGACCTGGGGCAGGAAGCAACTGCAGCTGTAGTTCTTTAGCTGCACCAGCTCTGCTCTCCCCAGGGAGGTGGCTGAACCAAGAGCAGTTTTCATTTTGTCCCAGCAGTTTTTCCCACTAACCTTCTCTGTTGTCTTTGGTGTTTGTGTGTTGAGAAGTCTGGTAACTGCCACAGCTCACTGATTCAGGTGCTAGGGCCTGTTCTGCCCGGCTCCCAGTCTGGTTGGTCTAGGGGAGTCCCCTGCTGGGCTCTCTCTGCTCTGCTCCCAGCTGAGTGGGATAGATCTTACCCAGCGATCATCCAGGCTCTCTTGGGCTGGAACCCTGCTTCCCTCCGCTATTCCATGGGTTCTGCAGTTCTAGAATTTCTTCAGAGCCTTTTTTATAGGTGTTTGGAGGGCCCTAGGGGAGAGTGTAGGCATGTCTCTGCTTTCCAGTGGCCATCTTCTAAATGTCCCTTATAATTCAGATTCTATGAGTTCTTTCCACTCTGCTTTCCTTCCTATTGTAAATGAATAATTCGACAAGCCAATTTACATGATGGTGCTAGTAAGTGAATGTGATGAATATCCCAGTAGCATAATAGAAAACAATAACAGGAAGTCAGTATTTCACACATATACACACTCATATGCACATGCACACAGACACAGACACACACAGACACACAGACACACACACACACACGGAAAAATGATAGAGTTCCTAATACTGAAATATAGGACTGAAGCATAGGACCAAAATATCTGGGGCTTGGGAAAGTCCCTGTCGAATGAACTCTATTGGTCACCAGTTGATCTGCCTAGGCAGACCTTGAGCATAGAAAAAGTATGTTAATTATTCATTGTTTATTTGGAAATTCTGGAGGGGTTTAGGTATCATGAGTATAGGGACAGTGTACTTTTGTTCTCAAGCACATTCAGTTCTTCCTAGACTATATTCCATTTCCTCTCCCTTTGCCCTTAATAATATTCGTACAAAAGTAAGTAATTTGTAGATAGGCTTTACTCTGAAAAGAATTTTAAGAAATAATCCACTGTGGTGATTTTCTTTTCATCTAATCTGAGACCAGGATTCCAGGGTAAAATTGGCCTATTGACTAATGGTCAAGAAATCAAATCAGCAAGTATTTTTCAAATACAATGATTTGCCAAACTTTATACTAGGTCCTGTGGATAAAAAGACAAAAAAAAAATCGAACAGTCCCTACTCTCAAGTAGCTTAAATTCTACCATGGGAAGATATTTCTCTAAATATTAATCAACTCAACCCATCATAAATGCATGCAGAAAATATTTTGGTCAGGAAAGTATTTCTGTGCAATCTCTTGATGTGCAATGATCTTCATTTGTCAGGAACCAAGTGTCTCAGCAGGCATAATGATTATGAAACAGGTGGCAACCTTAGGAGAAAAAATGCCTGCCAGGACTACTCAGCTCATGCCATTCTGTGAATCTATTTCAGCAGGGATGATTCACATCAAAATAATGATAGCTTTCCCAACTGAAAACTTCTACACAAGAGCTTCTTGAAATGTACATTAGAGGTGGGTAAGTTTTATTTAGGTACCTTGCTGTTTTTTAGCATTAGACTCATCTATGGTGAAAAGAGAAGGAGGGGTACAACAACAGCACTCTCTGTTTAAAACATAAAGTGGAATGGAAAATGGGTACCCAATAGAAGACATATCAAAGCTAGGGAAATTAATCTTAAATATTAACAATAATGGAATTCAAATTGCTTGCATACATATACATAGTTATACAATCATTAAATAAACAACAAAGCTTAGCAACTTCATAAGAACATCTAGTTAAAATCAGAAACTTCCAGATGACATCCTTATTCCTCTTTTCTATCTGCCTCCTTGAGCCAGATGAGGCCTGCCTTGATCTAAATCTTGAACATGGGTATGCAGGTGTCCGGGTCTTGTGCCTTTCTCCATCTTATTAAATTGAATATAAACTAAACATTGTTTTGAATGTGTGCTTTGTTCAGTTTTTCCCTGATGCTAGACCTCATAAATACAAACCTAATTTTAGAATTTTTTTTTAATTAAGTAAAATCCATTATTAGCATTCTCATTGCCAGTTTCATTTTTGTCGTTAGTATACTAATATAATAAATAAATGTAATATCTAATCAATTGGGGGAGGGATGGTCAATGTATTTTTTTCCTAGTTGGAAGGAGAAATTTAAAAAAAAACATGAAAGGCAGAAGCCATTTAGAGAGGAGAAAGTCTTAGAACTTTGTTCTCTGTGAAGAGGAGAGAGAACAAGGGCAGACATAACATGACAAGGAAAGACATTGCTACCTTCAAATGAAGAAAATCATGAGCAGTTGTATCCTTATCTGGTTTTAGATCCATTTAAAGAGTGATGACACTGCATGAAATTTATTGTTTGGATGAATATTTATGCCTATTCTGCTTTGGGAAATGGTAAAGTCTTCTTTCTGTTAACTCTTCTATTTCTTTACAATGTAGACAAATGGCATCGCTCTTCTAATGAATTTCTTGCTCCATTTAAACTTAATTTGTTTGCCACATGCACTTTAATAAGTGTTTTTTTTTCCTTCCAGACAAAGACAAGTTTTTTTTTTCTGTTCTTGAGTGAGAGATTTCTACAGAGGAGTGGACCACAATAGGAAGAAAAGGTTAAAATGGAACTTGACACTACTTGCCTAAGACTTAATCATATGCCTGCATTAACCACCATCCCAGAGGCATGGCAAATTTTGCTGAACTAGGCATAGAGTTCCTTCTAAAGCTGGAATGCAGGCCACAATCTACCCCTATTTAGGTCTTCTCCTATTTGAACAAAAACTTCATTTGAATTCTAAAGGCCCTAAATTTACTCTAGGTGGGAGACATGAATATGAACTTGAGACTCAAATTTATGAGGTAATAATGATAATTCCACAACATAACTTTTAAATCTTTCACTTTTCTGACTTCCATTTCTAACTAATTTTCTAAAATAAAAAGGGACTTTTTTCAAAGTGTATATCAAACAAATCTCATTTGTTGACTTTCTTAAAATAGCATCCATATATGCTGAAACATATTAGCTCCAAATAGGCAAATGAATTCCTACTGTTTCTTTATTTCTTTATTTTTCTTCTGTAAATTTTGTGATTGTGGTTGTTCTCAGAAAGCGCATAGTGTAGGGTCTGGAGAGCTGGAGCACAAGTCAAGGAGCTTTGGATGTATGGACCTGGGCAACTTACATAACCTTGCAGTGTCTGCAGCACTCTTAATATGCTACATAGAAGGCAATGATCTGCAATTAGAAGGCATTTTCTTAACCAGGGAGAATAAGATTAAAGTGCTTTGCATACATTTTCTCATGGCATTTCCACAAAATGAGATTTGTAGAATATTATTCTAATTCTATATGCTTTGCAACTGAGGCTCAAAGATCTGCAGTCACTTTCCCAAACCCAGACAAGATTTGACTTTCCCTGAAACAAGAATATCAGTATTTCCTGCCCCTGGAGCCCTTTTCTTTGGTTGGAGAGAGGTAGAACTCCTCCACAAACCTCAATTTAAGGAGGGTATCTTCCCAAAGGAACCGTACATCTCTTCATTTTGCACTGGATACCATCATCCAGACTTCATCATAATGTCTCTAAATGAGATATTTCCTTTGCCCCTTCTTTTTAGCTTCATTTTGTGTGTTTTCCTCTGAGATTAGATTATAAACTCTGTAAAGTCAGGAACCATCTTTTTTATTTTCTTTTTTTATTTCCTTTTTGTTTTTTGGTATCCTAGAATTTAGCTCAGTGCCTAAGATACAGTAGTCATTTAATAAATGTTTATTCTCTGACTTTCTATGTGTAAAATAAAACTATATCATCCATTTATCAATGATGATGACACTTGTGTAATTTTTTAAAGCTCAAATGACAGGTTACAATGCTTTCTTTGTTATTGTATATAACTAACTTTTTTCGTTATTCCTCTATACATCCTAAGTCTTTATAAGCTTTAAAGACAGTGTTTACACTATGCTTCTGAGTAGTTCATATAGAAATGCCACCACAAAAATCATTATACATAGATTCCCAGAGATCAAAGCTATTTTCAAAAAGCATGGAAAAGAAAGATGCACAAATTGAGTATGGTATGGATGGTGAAATATTTGATTGTTTTTTAATATGTCCTAAAAATGGAATTCAGGGGTATATAACAATTACCAATAGATCAGCTAGAATAATTTGTCTCCAGGGGCCAACACGTGAAACAAATGTTTTGGATGCTATAGAAAAAATACTCTGTTATGTAGAAGGCTCATTGGAGTGTGCCACAGAAATGAGGAGGTGGGCAAGTGAAATTTTCTTTTATCTAAAAACATCTGTGTGATGGGCACTAGACTATGAGATAAACCTACTGGAGTAGCTCTGAATGATAGTATTTATTCTATGTTTTCCTGGAAATGCCTAAATATTTTAGTGATTCAGTAACTGATGAAAATATCTAAGAAATCAAAGAATAGCATATAGTGTTTCAATCTCCTGTAAACTATATTAAGCATCACAGGTCATTAAATTTGTAGGATCAGAAGACAATAGATCAATCTGGCAAAACATTAATTCTGTGTTCTAAATAGTACCTCTTATGTATTTCATCCAGGAAACAGGATTATCTCAAAATCTGTCAATGTCTTCTAGCATATGAACAAAACTTACTAACAAAAGCTGTTATTAAAATGACTCGAATTACTAATTTGGTATTACAAATAGATCTTCTCTGACTTCCCTGACTCCCACTGCTACCTTACTTCAAAATACTTTAGGTCACTGGTTTTTATTGTCCTCTTAGTTTCTTGTGAAGAAGAGTGCCTCCTGCCATACTCGAGATTTTTCTTGTGATAACATCATTAATCTCCATTTATTCACTCAATTCATTCTTTTATTGCCCAAACAGAGAAAAATGAATCAGTTGACAAGCACTTGCTAAGTGTTTCCTATGTGCCAGACACTGTACAAAGTAAGCTCTGTGGATACAAAGAAATGAAACTTCTACTGGGGAAAGACAGAGAATATATAAATATTTACATATAAGATCCATAGAAAATATATGGAAGATAAACTTAGAGAGGATGACTGTAAAAATGGGGAGAGCTAGAAATAAAGTGAAAACCAAAGAAAAAGGACATAATATTATGTGGCAGGCTATCAAACATTCATGAGTTAGTAGAGTCAAAGTGGTATGCATATTGACATTTGACCTGACCATAAAATCAAGTGGTTTTAGGCTGTATTAAGAGAGACAGAATCTCTGGAAAGAAGACTTGATAAGTCCCTTGTTCTCCACCCAAGGGGCAAATCTGAAGAGCTGTTTTAGTTTGGGGCCACTACTTTTAGGGAAAAATCTTGAAAAGTCTGGAAAACTCCAGAAGAGAACAACCAAGATAGTAGTGAGCTGAAGGCCATGCCACATTAAGACACATGGAGTAGTGCATTGGGCAACAAAAGACAGAGAGAAATAATAATTGTCTTTAAATATTCAAAGTGTTGTCATGTTGATGTGAGGTATACACACATTTGCATGTGTGTATATGTAGAGTATGCAAGTGTGTATACTTGTGTGTGTGTGTGTGTGTGTGTGTGTGTGTGTGTACTTTGATCTAGAGATTAGAATTAAGTAAAAGAAGGAAGTGGCAGAGGCCAATTTAAGCCAAATGTTGGTGTTTCTAAAATTTTCAATTAACAACAATGTACATTATCTCACAACACACACTTACAATGAAAGAAAAAAGAAACCCTTTAAAAATATTAATATTCAAATAAAATAAATCCCCATATTTTCCCTGTTAAACAAGTTGTTTGTCACCTTGTATATTTGGTCTATAATCTCAGGTCAGGAAGTAGGTTTAATTCAACATTAGTGAAGAAATTGTTTTTAGCTATGAGATTTATTCCACTGTTGAAAAGTATGCTTTCTGGGATGTCGATTTTTTTTTCTAATTTGATTCATTCACACAAAGGCTGGATGACTACTTGTTAGGTATTTTAAAATTCTAACTTATGCATCAAGGAAGAAATGTGCTGGGTTCCACTTAACCAACAGTATTCAATGTGAAGCTTCAAACTTTTATTGTATAGTGGATTCTTGTTCAGCCTTGCATTGGATGATGTAGACTTTGAGGTTTCAACCAATATGAGATTCTGTGAGTTGAAACTCTATCACTGTCCATCTCACATGGAAAGAGGCTAAATGAGATTTTTAAAATATATATTCACATATACACACTATGTATATGTATGTGTGTATGCATAAATGTGTGTACATGTATATATATGTATATGTGTATACATATATATGTATGTATGTATATATGTGTGTATATATATATATGCACATATATATAAATATGTATATATGCCTGTTGGGTGACCCATTTCTCAAAATATTATTTGGGAAGATGTACTGTCATCAACAAAATGAAATTTAGGTTGTTTCTCCATTTAGGGTGTGGTCATATTGAAGGACCATCTGTAGTGTAAGAGATAAATGATAAGAGAGAGGATTCTGGGAAGATGGTAGGGATCAGAAAATTCCAAGCTCTCTAGATTTTATCCACAAATAAGACAAAACGGTGCCTCAGGGAGTGAGAAAAGAGTTGAAGCAGAGCATTGGTCCTCCTAGGTGAACTGGAAAAGATCTGAAGAAAGACCCCAGGACTGAAGTTCGGCCTGAGTGAAGAGTAAATACCTCCAGGCTATCTCCCCTGAAACACTAAACAACATTTGGGGGCAGCTGCATTGGGAAAGCAGCCTCAGCAACAGGAATTCTGACCTCAGAAACAGTGTTAAGGGTCAGACTTCTGAACAGGGAAAGATTCAAGCTATCACTACCAAGGGACACCAAGCCCAGTTCTGTATCTAATACAGGGTCCCAGGTTGGTGCAGATAGCAAGAAAGATCTAGCACATAGACTAATGTGTATAGAAGCAGTGGGGTGGGGCATTGCTGGTTGTGGGCACTTAGAGGGTAGCTGAATTCTTGGTTTCAGTTCTAGGCCAGAGGGGAGAATTGAATGTTATAGCCACTGGAGGGTATTCAGGGGAGCAAGAGCATTTCCAGCATAATATGTGGGGTGGGACTAACTGCAGTTTGGAGGCGGAAAGGAGTGTAGAGATCGGGAGCAGGATAAAGCTAAAAAAATAACATTAAGAAGAACCTGAGGCCAGAAGCACCAACCCCGCAAGATGAGAGGTGTTTATAATAACAAGCTGCTAAAAAATTGAACAAGCAAAAGAGAAAGAACCCAACTATAGGCAGTTAATATGGGAATAGAGAAGACCAGGGTTCATCTTCAGAGGAGGATACTGAAGCAAAAAAAAAAGCCTCTCCTAACCCACAGAATAATGTCAAGTTGTCACCTGCCCAAAAAATAATTTTTAGAACTCAAAAAAGACTTCAAAAATCAAATAAGAGAGACTGAGGAAAAATTTCTAAAAATCCAAGAAAACCAAGAAGATTATGAAAATAAAAATCCAACCAAAGAGGTCCATAATGTTAAGGAAGAAAACAACTCCTTGAAAACTGCAACTGTAAGATGGTGCTTGGAAATCAGGGACTTCCTTAAGCTCTCCCCCAGGTCCCTCCAAACACCTGTAAAAATGGCTCTGAACAAATTCTAGTGCTGCAGAACCCATGAAATAGGAGAGGGAAGCAGAGCTCCAGCCCAGGAAAGCCTGGATGGTTGCTGGGAAGGGTTTATCACATGGAGCTGTGAGCAGAGCAGAGCACAGCCCAACATGGGTCACACCAGGACCAACCAGACTGGGAGCCAGGCAGAACAGGTGGTAGGGCACTGAATCATTGAACTATGGCAGTTACCAGACTTCTCAACCCACAAACGCCAAAGACAACAGAGAAGGCTAGTGGAAAAACTGCAAGAGTGAAAGGAGTGCATGGTTGGCCCTAGCTCCAGGAGTGCAGAAGTGGTGCAGCTCTAGGGCTGCTTCTAGAGCTCCAGCTGCAGTTGCTTACAGCCCCAGGCCCAGCCTGTGGGAGGAATTAAGTGGCAGATCAAAGTGGGAGTGCAGAGCCTGCTTTGCTGTGCCTGGAACTGGGCCATGATCCTGCTTGGTGGTTCTTGGGTGAGAAGGAGTCCTTGTGTGACAGAGCTTGCTGTGTAGAAGTAGCCCTGAAAACAGCAGCCCAGCCCTTCAAGCTGGGAACAAAGGATTCTCTACTCTACAAGCAGTCATATCCTGACAAAAAACTCAAGGGTCAAGAAGTTGGCTGGGAACATGGACAGGCAGCGAAAATGGAATCAGATTCAGGTTCAGACTTTGGAATCTTTCTTTGATGAAGAAGAAGACCAAAATGTACAGTCAAAAGAAGTGACCAAAGTCAAAGAGCATACATCAAAAGCCTCCAAGAAAATTGTGAATTGGACTTAGGCTGTGGAAGAGCTCAAAACAGATTGGGAAAAGCAAGTTAGAGAAGTAGAGGAAAAATTGGGAAGAGAAATGGGAGTGATGCAAGAAAACCATAAAAAGTAAGTCAATGAATTGCTAAAGGAGACCCAAAAAAACACTGAAGAAAATAACAGAAAAATACACTTAATTCTAAATTTAAAAAATAGACTAATTCAAATGGCAAAAGAGCTCCAAAAAGCCAATGAGAAGAATACTTTGAAAGGCAGAATTAGCCAAATGGAAAAGGAGATCCAAAAGACCACTGAAGAAAATACCACCTTAACAATTAGATTGGAACAAGTGGAAGCTAGTGACTTGATGGGAAATCAAGATATTATAAAACAGAAAGAAAGGAATGAAAATATGGAAGACAATGTGAAATACCTCACTGGAAAAAGCACTGACCTGGAAAATAGATCCAGGAGAGATAATTGAAAAATTATTGGACTACCTGAAAGCCATGATAAAAAGATCCTAGACATCATCTTTCAAGAAATTATCAAGGAAAACTGCCCTGATATTCTAGAGCCAGAGAGTAAAATAGAAATTGACAGAATCCACCAATCACCTCTTGAAAAAGATCCCCCCAAAAAATTCCTAAGAATATTTTCACCAAATTCCAAAGTTCCCAGGTTAAGGAGAAGATACTGCAAGCAGCCAGAAAGAAACAATTTAAGTATTGTGGAAATGCAATCAGGGTAACACAAGATCGAGCAGCTTCCACATTAAGGGATTGAAGGGCTTGAAATATGATATTCCAGAGGTCCAAGGAGTTAGGATTAAAACCAAGAATCACCTACCCAGCAAAACTGAGTATCATGCTCCAAGGCAAAATATGGATTTTCAATAAAATAGAAGACTTTCAAGCTTTCTCAGTGAAAACACCAGAGCTAAATAGAAAATTTGACTTTCAAATACAAGAATGAAGAGAAGCATGATAAGGTAAACAAGAAAGAGAAATCATAAGTGAGTTTCTAAAGTTGAACTGTTTTGCTTACATTCCTACATGGAAAGATGATTTGCGTAATTCATGAGACCTTTCTCAGTATTAGGGTAGTTGAAGGGAACATACATACATATATATATATATATATATATATATATATATATATATATATATATATACACATATACATGTATATATATGTATATATATGTGTGTGTGTGTGTGTACATATATATATATATACACACACAGAGGACACAGGATGATTTGAATATGAAGGGATGATATCTAAAAAAGTGATGAGAGGAGAATATATTGAGAGAGTGTGAAAGGGGGAGATAGAATGGGGTAAATTATGTCACATAAAAATTGGCAAGAAAAAGCAGTTCCTTGGAAGGAAAGAGGGGGCATGTGAGGAGGAATGAGTGAATCTTGCTCTCATTGGATTTGACTTGAGGAGAGAATAACATACACACTCAATTGGGTATCTTACTCCACATGAAAATAGGTCAAGGGGATAAGAAAGGGGGGATAAGAGAAGGGAGGGCAGGTAGGGGGAAGAAGTAATCAGAAGAAAATACATTTGAAAAGGGAGAGGGTCAATGGAGAAAACTGAATAAAGAGGGAACAGGATAGGATGAAGGGAAATAAAGTTAGTCTTTCACAACATGACTATTTATGGGAGTGTTTTGCATAATGACACATGTGTGACCTATGTTGAATTGCCTGCCTTCTTAGGGAGAGTGTGTAGGGAGGGAAAAGGGGAGAGAATTTGGAATTCAAAGTTGTAAAAGAAGATGCTCAAAATAAGTTGTTTTGCATGCAACTTGGAAATAACATATACAGGTAATGGGGCATAGAAATCTACATTTCCCTACAATAAAATAAAGGGAAAAGAGACAGGGGGAGGGGGAGAGGGATAACAGAAGGGAGGGCTGACTGAGGAATGGGGCAATCAGAATATATGTCATCTTGGAGTGGGAGGGAGGGTAGAAATGGAGAGAAAAATTGAAACTCAAAATCTTGTGGAAATCAATGCTGAAAACTAAAAAATATTAAATAATAAAGTATAGAACAAAAAGAGAAAACTACATCTGGGTAAGAAGAAGCCAATAACATTACAAGAGACTAAGAAATCATAAAACAAAATAAAAATGAATGAAAAAATAGAAGGGTATGTCGAACATCTTATGAGAAAAAACAACAAATCTAAAGAACAGATACAGAAAAGAAAACATAAGAATAATTTGACTACCTGAAAGTTGTGATCAAAAAAGGAATCTTGATAAAATAATACAAGAAATAATTTAAGAAAATTGCCCTGAATTTTTAGAACAAGAAAGATAAGAAAAAAAACACTGATCACCACCTGAAAGAGATCCCACAATGAAATCTGCAGGAATATCATAGCCGGATTCTGAAACCCTCAGGCTAAGGAGAAAATATTGTGAACAAGAAGAAAAAAAAAATTAAATAAAGTGGAACCATAATTAGAATGATACAAGACCTAGCAGTGACTATGCTAAAAGACCACAAGTCTTGGAACGTTATATATCGAAGAGCAAAAAAACTGCATTTGTGGCCAAAAATATCATACTCAGCAAAGCTAAGTATAATTCTGAATGGGAAAAAAAGGACTTTCAATGGAATGACAGATTTTACAATTTTTTGTGAATAAACAGAACTTAATAGAAAATTTGATATACAACATCTAGGAGAAATATAAGGTAAATATCACAGACCTATTATAAGAGACTCAGTAAGACAAATTGTTTACTTTTCATACTTGGAAATGTAATCCATATGCCTACTATTGTCATTCATAATGGGGTAATTCAAAAGAAAGATTGGGGTAGAACAAAGTATGATGTGATCTCAACAAAGAAAAATTGCATAGAAAAATATAAAAAAAAGAGTAACTATCTCACACAAATGAGGCAGAAGAGGAAGAAATGATACAGAGGAATCAGATGGGAGAGGAGGGCTAGTAGTGCTGGAACCTTACTCACATGACATCTGGGTTAGAGAAAGAACATATACATTTAGAAAGGTATAAAAGTCTTCTAAATTGGTAAGGAAATAATTAGGTGATTGAATAGGATGATGGGATATAGAAGGGTGTATAGATTAAGATTTAGGAGGGGTGAAGGAGAAGATAAGGGAAGGACTCTTAGAGGAGTGGGTAGATTATGGAACAGAAGGGCAAGAAAGTAGATAGAAGTAAAGCATAGGAGTGAGTAAGGATGTGGTGAATAGGATGTGGTGAGAAGGATAATGAGGAAAAATAGGAAGGGGAAAATACACAACTGATACACAATGCACAAGTAATACACAAGCTTTGTTGTGAATGTGGTGAATTTACCAATAAAATGCAAATGAATAACAGATTAAAATTTTGAATTCAACAATCTGTTGGTTTCAGGAAACATAAAAAAGAGAGATATACACAAAGATAAAATAAAGGGCAGGAGTAGAATTTAGTATGTAAAAAATCAGGGATAGTAATCATGATCTCAAAGTTAAAGCTAAAATAGATTTAATCAAAAGCAAAAAAGTAGAGAAACTACACTGTGTAAGCAATAATATTCAATATTGTTTTAGTCCACTTAAAATACCTAAACAGTATGAAATATTCAACTGTATACCTGCCAAACAGACACAGGAGCTATAAAAATATAAACTTAAAATACTTTTGTACCTATAAATGCAGATGTAAATAATTGCAGTAATATTTATTGTTCATGGGTAGATAAAGCCAATATAATTGTCAAATGACAATTTTACCTAATCTTTATTTAATGTCATCCCAATTAAATTACTAAATAATATTTTGCTGAATTAGAAAAAAAAATAACAAAATCTATTTGGAAGGACAAAAAGTCAGGAACTTCAAAGAAACCATGTGAAAAAAGATGTAAAGGAAGTAGATGCAACAGTATCAGACTTTAAACTATATTAAAATGTGAGAGCATTAAAAGGTAAAGTAAAAACAGGACAATTTTGATTATTTTAAGTTAAAATTTTCTTGTCTAAATAAAATTTATATAGTCAAGGATAGAAGGAATGCAGAAAATTGGGGGGGAAAGAAATTCTTATAAACAATCTCTCAGCTAGGATGTGACTGGGTTGGAATATAGCTATGGTCTAGCAAATGATGACCTGGTTGATATATAAAAAAAAAAACATGGAAAGGCTCAGACTTATGAAGGAAGGAGTTACCTACCTTTAGAGATACAGATGATAAGAGAACACGAGCATATTATGGTCTTAAATATAAATGTATGAGTATATATGTGTATGTTTATAGATATCTCTGTATATGTGTATGTGTGTATGTGTCTGTGTATATGTATATTCATACTTAATTGTAGCCTTCTTTGGCTGGTTGTGGGAGAGGGGACAGAAGAGAAGAAAGAAATCTAACAAGGAAAGAAAGAAAAGCTGAGCAACTTTGAAAACAATGTTTAATATTTATTATGTAGGTATTCTTGAAATAGAAATTTATTGTTTTCTATCAAATACTCTCTCATGTTCTGCTGTGCACAAGGAGATTGTTTTTCTCATTTTGTATTGAAGTTTAATTTTTTTTAAATCAACAAAAGCCCAAATATCCATGCATGTATATATGCACATATATGTATATGTGTATATATGTACATATGCGTATGCATTACCAAATATATGTACATATCCATACACACATATATACTTATATATATACATATACACACATACATATACAAATATACATACACTTACACATATACACACATACACAAGTGTGTTTATGTATATGTGTGTGTATACATGTGTGTCTTTGCGTGCATAGATATAGATAGATAGATAGATATCTTTTAGACCATACAAAAACTGGACCACAGTGCCATCATCCAATTCTCCATATAAACCATATAATTTGAAAGAAAAAAAGAAGTAAATGTAAATGTTCTTTTAGAATGTGACCTATGCAATACATACATTCTGTCCCAAGTGTTCCAAAGTCCATCATCATTTTCCAAATTTATTCAATGAATGACTTTGGTTTTTATCCTGTAGAAGCAAATAGATAAAGATGCTAAGGAACACAGTAAAAATAATGAATATCTGTGACCGCAGACTATTGGCCACTGAAAACTATTCTTTCAAAACAATAGCAAATGTCAATATGTATGTGTGTATGTACACACGCATAGATATGTATACACACATATATGTATATATGTATAGGTATGGGTGTATATATGTGTTTGTGTGTGTGTGTGTGTGTGTGTGTGTAAGCTGGATCTGTGATTATATAGCAACCATTTGGAGCCAAAAAACTCAACTAGCCATTTCCTCTTATCATCTATATACCATAAATGATTTCAAATTTGCTTACTTTTTACAAAGAATAAAAATTAAGATGTCACAGAAACATTTTATTTTTCTTTGTGATATTTAATTAGTTGAGTTCCAGGGATTTTCTTTTAGTAAAATCAGAAAATCCAAGTCAGTCATCCTTTGAGGGTAGAAACAAAAAAAAAAAAAATTCACACATAAATGAATGAAAATCCAGCACCATGTTTATGGAACCAAATTCTACCTGTTTAAACTGTGAGCTTCCAACATTTCAATACATTCTACCATTTAAAAAATTGATAAAAGATGATTAATTGTGGAGACTTAAAGGTTATTCTGTCTTCACATTGACACAAATTAAAGATTATTATTACCCTGGAAATTTTAAAATTGTAATTGGGACATAACCCAAAATATTAGCACAATGGCAAATTGAGGGTGTAATTTGTTTTCCTTCTGCCAAGAAGACTATTGTAAAATAATCTTGTATTTTTTTTCCTCTGTGAAGCTTATTCCTTTATTTCTTGGTACATTCAAAAGATACATTCATTAGTGAAATGTGTGACTGCTCTTCAAATACTGGGATTTTTTCTTTAATTAGCAGGATAATGGCATTTCATTTTTCTTGCAGATGAGCTGAGACAAGAAGTCAGTGTAATCTCTCTTAAATTCTGTCTTACACCAATCAGGCTTAATGTTAGAAACTTTTATGGATACATGGATTGAAAAATACATAACCTGAAGGAAATGACTTGAACAACAAACAAGATGAAATCAAAGAAATGGGAAATAAAATATCATCTGGGATTTACTTTGTAGATCAGATATACATATCACATCACATGAATAAAATAAATACTTTTGAATGTTTACAATATTTTAATTCCCTTTGTTCCCTTGCCTGCAAAGGAAAAAGAAAAGAAGAGAGGAATGAAGGAAAGAGGAAAGAAAGAAAGAAAGAAAGAAAGAAAGAAAGAAAGAAAGAAAGAAAGAAAGAAAGAAAGAAAGAAGAAAGAAAGAAAGAAAGAAAGAAAGAAAGAAAGAAAGAAAGAAAGAAAGAAAGAAAGAAAGAAAGGAAGGAAGGAAGGAAGGAAGGAAGGAAGGAAGGAAGGAAGGGAGGGAGGAAGGGAGGGAGGAAGGAAGGAAGAAAGAAAGAAAGAAAGAAAGAAAGAAAGAAAGAAAGAAAGAAAGAAAGAAAGAGAAAGAAAGAAAGAAAGAAAGAAAGAAAGAAAGAAAAAGAAAGAAAGGATGAAAGAAAGGAAGGGAGAGAGAGAGAGAGGGAGAGAGAGAGAGAGAGAGAGAGAGAGAGAGAGAGAGAAAGGAAGAAAGGAAGGAAGGAAGGAAGAAGGAAGGAAAGAAAGAGGAAAAGAAAGAAAAGAGGGAGACAGGGAGGGAGGAAGGACAGAAAGACAGGAGAAGGGAAGGAGAGAAGAAAGAAAATCATGTAAAAAGAAAAAAAAATACCTCATCCCAGATATTCACTGGGAATAATTCCTACCATGAACTGCAACTCACCAGAAAAGTGGACAATGCCACTGTCATTGAGGCCAAAACCTGCAATTAAAGGCAGATTATGAGTTTGGAATATTATGGATGTCCCCACTCTGGTGAGAACTATGATTTTCACTACCCTGATCATTTCATAATAGTAGCAACAACTTAGATTGAAACCAAAGCATAAGCCTCTTTTGAAAGCAGAAACATAAATTATAAATAATCTCTTACCGCAACTTCACTATGAAGTATATGTATATAGTAACCATCTCATAAAGCCCATAATTGTATCATCTCTTTATCCCTCCCTTCTAAAAATATCCCTTTCCCACAGAATTCTATCACAATAAGAGAGTATGCCTCACCTTTTATCTCACATAGTAGTGGCATAAAAAATACCTTCCTCTGAATTGTAGTTTCCATTTATATCTAAGAAAATCAGACCTCCACAAATTCTGCTTTTGGAAACATAAATTCATAAACTCTCATATTAAGATATGTAGTTTCAAAAAGGTGCAATGTTCCCTTCCCAAAAGGATTTGGGAGGGAACTGGAGAAGAGATTCCACGTCTTCCTTTAATTCATATATTAGGTTAAGAGCATTTATATTTTTTTCTTAGATGTAAAGGAAGGTGTTTTGAAGGGACATTGAAGATTATCTAGTTCAACTTCCTAATTTACTTTTTTTAAGATGAGAAAGTAAAGTCTAAAGGGAAAGGGAATAAGCATTTATACAACCTACTTTGTGCCTGGCGCTACGCCGAGCATGTTCCAAATATTATCTCATCTGATCCTTATAACATCCCTTTGTAATTGGTACTACTAGTATCCCTTTTTTTTATAATTTACAGAACTTAGGCAAGTAGAAATTTATAACTTGCTCAGGCCACATAGCTAGAAAGTGTCTGAGGCCCCATTTAAATTCAAGTCTTCCTGATTCCTGACTACTGCTTTTTCTGCTACACAACTTAGCAGCCTCAAAAGAAAACATGTGATTTAGCCAATGTCAGAGTTATTTAGTGGCAAAGCTATGTATGACTGGGATCCATGCCTTTTATCTCCACATACATCCCTTTTTTTAACACCATATCAAATTTATCTGCTGATTTAACCCGAGCAAATTTGATCTCTACCTCCATAACTCCCTTAATGCTTTTTGGTCAAGTGTCATGTCCTTCAAGGGGGTTTTTCTAACTTTCCAGTGGTTAGTGCCTTTCCCCCAAAAAAACTGTGTACTAATTTTGTGTACCCTATATTTCCTTACTTTGGAACAAAAATTTTCCAAGTAAAATGTAAACTCCTTAAGAACTGTCTCACTTTTATATTTGTCTCTCAGCAAATAGTACAGTATCTGGCTCAAAATAGTTATTTAACATTTTGACTTAACAAATAATGCTACGTTTATCTTTGTGAGAGATTCCGCTAATCATTATCTTACGGTGAACTATTCTAGTATTTTTATAATATTATTATCATCATTCAGTCTACCACATCAAGCATATTATACTTCGCATTGAATCGACAAACATTCGTTAAGTACTTACTTGGTTCTTAACACTGTTACTTTTTGGAGATACAAATATATGTGAAAAAACATCTACTCCTAGAAAGTATTTATTCTTTTTTATTTTATTATTTTTTGATATGTTTAGTTTTCAGCATTGATTTTCACAGGATTTTGAATTACAAATTTTCTCCCCATTTCCACCCCCCTACTCCAAGATGGCATACACTCTGGTTGCCCTGTTCCCCAGTCAGCCCTCCC
>CM053625.1:202466582-202505328 GCA_028646595.1 Phalanger gymnotis
GGGGGGGGGAGGAAATGGGGAGAAAATTTGTAATTCAAATGCCTGTGAAAATCAATGCTGAAAACCAAACATGTCAACAATAAATTAAAAAAAAAAAAAAGAAAGTTTAGCAGCAGTAAGAGACTAGTTGAGATTGTGTAACCAAATTTTGTAGTGGACTTAATTAGAATGATAGTTTAATTGTCTCCATATTCATTCAGAAGTACATATTGCAGGAGTTAAGGTGGTGAATGGGGAGAGTTATCCAAGGCTGAGATTTGGCTAAGCTCAGATTGAGCTCTTATTGTTAGATGGATTTCTTATGAATTAGAACCTGAGAACCAGAAATTGAATTAAGCACCACCCAGTGTAAAGTCTTCATTTTACTAATAAGAAAAATTAGGCCCAAAGAAAGGAAGTAGCTTACTTAAAGATTATCCACAACAGCAGCTCAGAAAACCAGGCTCCTGAAGGGGAAGATTAACAGAATTACATGAGTTTCAAATTCCTTTAAGGAAGAGATGGTTGTGGTAAGCTTGGCTGAAAATTAGAATACACCAAAGAGAAGCCAATGACTCAATGAGACAATAATATTTAAAAAGCCAAAAGAATAAAAGAAGAAGACATAAAGTATCTCATTGTAAAAATAACTCACCCAGAAAATATATCAAGAAGTAGAAAATGAGAATTAAGAAACTACCTGAAGACTATGACCAATTCAAGAGCCAGATGTTATATTTCAAGAAATCTTAAAATAGAACTGTCTAGATCTTTCAGAAAAAGAGATCACCATGAAAATATTAAAAAACATCCACCACATAGCATAAAGTCCAAAGTTCAAAAGGAACATCATAGCAAAATCCTCAAGCTTACATCAAAAAAAAAAATTACAGAAAACAGACAGAAAGTTTTCAAGTACTGAAGAATAATATTCAAGATCACACATGATTTAATAGGCACCACTCAAAAGGAGTGGAGAACTTGCAATATGGTATTTGAGAAAGCATAGGTTATATCTTATGGCAAAGAATAATTCATGCAACAAAACTGAATATAATCCCATAAGGGGGAAAACAGACCTTTAATAAAAGATTGCTACCAACCATCCGCGATGAAAAGATTAGAGTTATGTAGAAACTTTGAAGTTCAAATATAAGAATTAAGAGAAAGAGTAAAAGGTTAACATAGATGAACAATTTTGTTTGTCTTTCATTTTTGAAGACGAACATGACATCAGGGAAATGAACTTGCAGTTGACTTTGCTTTGACGGAGGGAGGGCTGTGCAAGGTCACCAGCCTCACTTTCTCCTCCAGAGCCATCTGGGTCCAGTGGCCAGATATTCATCAGGATGTCTGGAGATGGCCCAGATGAACAATAATGAAGGATTAACAAGGATAAGGTGCTAACATTTTAATACAGGGATATGATATATGCATTCCCACTGGGAGTGGTTCTATGTCTTGTTGATCTTTAGAGAATGTTAAGTGAAAGAAATAGACAACACACTGGGAGAGGGGGAATTTAAAGGAAGGTTAGGGAAATTATCTCACCTAATCAGAGTATACCAATAGACAGCTATACAAACAAGGAAGAGGGGGGAGGCAGAAATGACTGAAACTCAAACCTTACTTTCATCTTAGTTGATCAAAAGAGGAAAGAGTACACATAGTCACACAGAGTTGGATATAAAATACATCTCACTCAATAGAGAAGTAGAAGTGAAAGGATGATAAAGAAGAGATGGAATCAAAGGGTAGTAGATTCGAGTAAATATTATTCCTAAGAATAACAAATTTTAAGGTTTTACAAAAACTTTTAAAGCTCTTTTTCAGGTGACAAAGAATGAGACTCTGAGGGAATGACCATAAACCGGGAAATACTTGGACAAATTATGGTATTTCAAGATGATGAAACACTCTTTTTCTATAAAAAATAATTAAGGGAATGGTTTCAGAGAAACCTACGAAGATTTATACAAACTAATGCAGAGTATATTGAACAGAACCACATTAACAAATTACACGATGACAACAATACGGCGAAAAAAACTTTTAAAGAATTAGGAACTCTAAACAGTGCAATTAATAACCACCTTTCCAGGGGACTCATCATAAAATGTGCTACCTAAATTCTAATATTCTAATATTCTCCCTCTCTCTCTCTCATATATATATATATATATATATATATATATATATATATATATATATATACCTCCAGATATAAACATATACATAGATATCACAAATATATAATTGCATAAATATAATATAAATATATTAAATATTTATGTGTATTACACATATATTTGCAGAAGTTGGTGTCAAAGTGCCGTATGGTGGATTTTTACTGATAAAAAATATAATTTTTAAAAAAGAAAAGTTGGTTGCTCACCTCCCAGACTAGAAGGCTGAATTAATACAAACCTTTTAGAAATATTGTAGAGGGGATTGATGCCCAAGCATGATTTTAAGTAAATATGTTCTGAGGCAACTTTGAGATCAGAAATTCTAGGTTTCTGTGAAGATGGATGGAAAGAAGCTGAGAGAGAAGATTGTGAAGAACAACAAAAAAAAACAGCAAAAGTCCTTATGTGAAAGATATGTCTTAGATTAAGTAATCAGCCCCTGCTATCACACTGAGCTGTCATTTCTTAGAATAATAAAAACAAAAATCAGAGCTACTCTCAGAAAATTAAAAAAAAATTGTCTAATCACTGATGCTCCATCAGTCATGGCAACCCTCCAGTTCCAGCAGGAAGTATCTTTCTTCCAAAAAAAGAAAACATTTACAAATTCCCTAAATCATCAATATAGCATTTAGAAAGCACTTTGGATAGCACTAAAATACAATTAAACTAGAAAGGCCGTTTAGGAGCCACTTTTCAGTGGCCAAAATGTCTTTTTGTCTACAATTAACCCTTATCACAAATCCCTGACCACTAATCTGACCATTTGTTATTGAATAAAAAGGCAGCATAAACTAATAATTTATTGTTTATATATGTGTATAATGTATGTACATGTATGCAATTATACATATATAGAGGTGTATATATATTATGTCAATGTAAGACATTGGTGTACGTTTGTGTGTATATATGAAGAGTATGGAGAATTAAGCAAAAATCTAAAGTCCTTTCTATTCCAATTCCTGGAATCCTTTGAAATATTGAATATAGTCAAATCAAAGTTCCTGGGATAAATGTATATTTATTAGCTACAGCATTAATGTAAAACAACAACAAAGCTAGTAAAGGAAATTATAGTTCATTATTAGCATACAGAAGAGTTTAGAATGGGTCATAGAGGAAATATTATTTGGTTAAAATTATACTTTTCTTAATCCGATGTTAGATACTTTATGTTTTAAGTTATATTTATAGAATTACTCTGATTGCATTTATTTGTTCATAAACATTTGCTTTGGAACATTGTTGATTAAAACAAATCAAAATAAAGATAAACATCTAGGGAATTAATGAAGTGGGAGACTATTGGTATTTAAGGTAGTGGGGGGTGTGCATGTATGTGTATGTCTGTGTCTGCGTTAAACAGCTAGGGAAATGATGAAGTGGGAGACTGTTGGTATTTAAGGTAGTGGTGTGTGTGTGTGTGTGTGTGTGTGTGTGTTTGTGTTTGTGTGTGTGTGTGTATGTGAGTGTGTACACGTGCGCTGTTAGGTGTCGTAGTGGATAGATCACTACTACGATTACTACTACTTCCATTGCTGCTACCACCAGAAGTATACCAGGTTAGACAGTAAGGGCTATTTGCTCTTTATCTATAGTAGAGCAGTTTGAGCTGATTTTGGGCTGATCAGGCACAGGCCAACATACTTTGCCTTGACTCCAACACAGTGATATCATTTTCGTCCACTTCAAGAATGAAGGACAACAACCAACAGCCACCACTACCACCATCATTACTACTACTACTACTACTACTACTACTACTACTACTACTACTACTACTACTTCTACTATTACTATCACTACTACCACCACCACCACTACTAAACTACTACTATTACTGTTAGCACTATTTCACTAGACTTCTCTGAAGAAACATCATGGTTCAGTGTATTATTAGCTGAATTTTTAGTGAGAAGACCTTAATTCAATTCAATAAACATTTTTAAATGTCTATTATGTGTCAGGCGTGGTGATAAGCCCTGAGGACATAAGTAAGAAAAAAGAAACAAAGCACCTGCCCTAAAAGAGCTTATGATATAATGGGAGAAGATAAATACATAAAAGGAAGCTGGAAAGAGGGGAAATTCAGGGGTTCTAAAAGGTGGGTGTCTGGGGCAGAGGCATCTTGTCCCATGGAGTTGAAACCAATGTGGAATGATCTGCAAATTCCAGGTTCTGAGTTCTATAAAGGAAAGCTTTAGGTAGAGTCTAGTACTCTACCCTCCTGTAGTGAGAACAGTGGTAGACATGGAGTCAACAAGATTCATCTTTGGAGTTCAAATCAGGCCTCAGACAGTTACTAGCTGTGACAGTGTACAGATCACTTAATCCAATTTGCCTCAGTTTCTTCATCTTTAAAATGAACTGAAAAGGGAATGGTAAAGTGAGAAGACTGAAAAAACATGACTGAACAATAACACCAATACCAAAAAAAAGAGGATAAGAGAACAACAGAGGTTAAAGAGGTGTACAATATCCAAGACAGCAAAGTGATGAAATCTTTTGCAATCAGGTTAACCTGGGAGAGTATCTTCTTCCCTGGGGTAGAAAACAACCAAATCTACAGATAGAATGCAGAATAATATGAGCCCAAGGGTTAAAAATTAAATGCTGAAACTGAGAATCATATCCTCTCTATATCATTTTATCTGTAAGTTAATTCTCTGAATTTCGTATTTGCTAGTGTCTGACAGAAATGATGACCCCCCCCCAAAAAAAGATATGATGACCCAAAAAAGAACATTTAATTATTATAAAGCTCTAATAATTGAATCAGTCAACAACAACAAAAAAGAAAACATTTGGAGGGGCATACTCTATGTCCAGAAGCCACATCTGATATGAAAATATGAATTTTTGTTACTTTAATGTAATAATAACTCATGCTGCATCTATCATAATCAGCATTTTAAATAATAAACTATCAATATTTTGATTTTCTGGTAAGTGTTGATTTGGAGGTGACATTTGCAGAAAATGCCTTTATGCAACTAAACTCTGTAGATTGGACCATTTACAAAGGCTCCAATCTATTTGTAAATTTGGATAGACATGACTTGGCCAAGTAAAAGGAAAAGAGTTTTATTTTGTTTCTGAAAGAATAAGTACCTGGAGTATTCTCAAATGGAAAATTTTAGTTGCATTAACATTTCAACAAGGCAAAAACAAAAATAATGCAAAACAAAACAAAAACTAATTTCATAGGATTTAGTTTCAAGAAATCTTTAAAGGAAGTCTACTTCAAGACTCTCCTTTATTAATTTTTTAACAGATGACAAAGCTAATACCCAAAGAGGTTTATTAATTGCCCAAGATCATAGAGGTGGTCTTCAGGCACAGGTCCTTTAACTATAAGTTAAGCTCTCTTTCCATTGAAATATTGTCCTTCTATTAAGTAAGTGACTTACTTTTCAAATCAAGGAAGCTTTCTTCAATTATTTACAATTAATTATATTATTCAATTTATGCAGCAGCTTGATATAGTAAATGTAGTGCTAGGCTTAACTTCAGAAAAATATAGGTTAAAATTTTGCCTGTGACATGTCCTGCCTGAATTACTATGGACAAGTCATAGTACTCTTATGAACATCATGTGGCTTAGGATGTATCTAGTTAATCATAAATTGTTTTCAACCTGTGTTGGTGGAAAGTCTTCCTGGGTTCAACTCTCAAATCATGTATTGATTTAATAACAGTGGTATATTTTAATCAAAGCAGAATGAATTTTAATTCATCATTTTTGACTTACACTATGTGTGTAAGTACATATGCATATGTATCCATAAAATGGACTTAATTTTATAAAAGCTCTGAATCAAGCCTATCTCTGTCCTTAGACAGGAACTATCTGCCCTATTTTAAATAGGTTGGTTTCTTAATTCTTGTGTTATTTTCCTACTCCTTCTTCTCCTCTCCCCTAAAAACATCATTGGCATCCAGGGTTCTTGCTGATTATGAAATGCATGCCAAGTCACGCTAAATATATCTTAAGGTAATTGAATGTTGTTCCATCTGGAGAACACCTGGACAACATCCCTTATGACCAAATGAGCAAACCTACATTTACTAAGCAGAAGCCTCTGAGTATTTTTTTCTTTAAGATCAGAAAACTTTGATGGAATATAACAAACTTGAATGTAAAGCGAAGAATATAGTATTTCAAAGTGAGAAGAAAAAGAAATCTTTTCCCATACGACTATCATTTACAGTAACATAAGGATAATATTGTCACTAAATATATATATATATACATATATAATTACTTCTAATATGTTTTTATTCCAGTTTTACTCAATTGAATAGTTTTCAGATGTTGGAAAAATATTCATGATAAAAACTCCTCACCTTGACCATTGTTTCTTTATGAGTGTGATCTTGAAGTGACTGGATATCTATTGTAAATGATATATTTCCTTTATGTTCTTCCTTAAACAAAATAGATATTACTACCCTGGCATTGATTTCTTTACCTTCAAAAGCCTTTGCTCTAAACAGTACATGATACTGACTTGAATGGTGCCTTTTCCCATAAGAGTGGAAAAAAAATGAAGACTGTGACTTTACCAGAGAATGGACCTCAAATTAATGCAATCCAACAAACATTTATTAAACATCTACATTGTGCAAGGCACTGTGCTCAATTCTTGGAAAAAAAAAAGACAAAAAAAGTTTCTACCCTCATGGAGATTATACTCCATGTTGGCATGGAACAGAAGGGAAAATTAAACATGTATACAACTATGAAAAAATATCATTAAGGATAAAAAGCATTCAGAAATGGAATAAAATAGGGAAGGCTTTATAGAGGATCCCAGATTTTGAGTTTGAAGGGACCTTAGTAAGGTTCTAATCTAATTCCCTCATTTTGCAGATGGAAAAATTGAGCCTCAGGAGGATTAAGTCTGTGCCTGAGGCAGAATATGAATCAAGGCCTCCCTAAATCCAAAGACAATAATGTCAACACAAAACCATGCTGCCTATCAGGCAGTACTCCTGAGCTAGCACTTGAAAGAACGCAAAGATTCCGAGAGTAAGGGATGATGACGGAGAATAGTATAAATGAGGGAAGATTTATGAGAATGCACAGAAACAATAGACATAATTGAGAATCTGAGAACCTCTCAATATTCTACTTGAGCTGGATTGTAGAAGTGGTAAAAGACAAGAACATGAGATAACTTGGTACAGTGAAGCAAGTTCTTAAAGCCTTTCTGAAAAGTTCGCAATTTATATTAGAAACAATGGGAAGCCACTGAAGATTTTTTTAGGAGGAGAGAGAGATTTTCAGATGTAAGCACTAGAAACATAATTTTCATAAATATGGAGTTTGGATTGCAGAGACAGAGACTGGAAGAAGGGGAAAACAATTAGGAATCTGTTATAGTAAGTCAGAAAATAAGATTGGGGCTAGAGCTTTGACCCACTGTGAGAAATTAAAAGAACAATGTCAGCACTTATACTCTTTTAAGGAAGAAAATAGGATGAGAGTCTGGTGGCAGATGGAGTTTGTGGAATTTCAGTTATTTTAATCATGTCTGACTCTTTGTAACCTTATTTGGGGCTTTCTTGACATTGATACTCAAATGGTTTGCCATTTTCTTCTCTAGCTTATTTTTATAGATGAAGAAACAGAGTTAATGACTTGAATGAGTCACACAGTTAGTAAGTACCTGAGGTGAGATTTGAACTCAGGAAGATGATTCTTTCTGACTCCAAGCCTGGCACTGTATTCACTCTGACACCTAGCTGCCCAATAGATGGAACTAGGGTGGCAAAAAAACTGAGTGAAAGACAAGATGGTGAAAACAGCAGGGTTCTAGAGGCTATTCAGAGAATTTCTCATTTTTGGCTCCATGTCAGTTTCACAGGATTCCTGGAGGGGGAAGGGAGAGAGTGAAAGCAAGAGCAAGAGCAAGAGAGCGAGAGGGAGAGAGCGAGAGAGCGAGAGAGAGAGAGAGAGAGAGAAACTATAGGTCATAGGTTGGAGAAACCATAGACTAAGGCTCCTTGGCTTTTGTGAATTGGTCCTTCAGGGCTAACAGCTTCAGTCTGAGCTCCTCATCTGCTAGATGGGGAGAAAAATCTAACAGACCATGACCCACTCATACCCCAGCCAGCCATGTCACAGGCACAGATTTTATATTCCCTTTTTGGCTTTACTTCCTAGAACAAATGAGTTTACAGCCCAAGTGGGCACAAGAGACCTGGAGTACCCCTTTCCTTGGTCAATTCTTTGTTTTAAGTCACAAGACCAGGAGGCCCAGGAAGAGTGAGTGCTCACAAAGGAGGCTGCATTTTAGCAATTGATTGAAAATTTTTTTCCTGGAAGTTAGTAGATCTGGCTTCTAGTCCCTCCTCTGTAGTCCTCTGCTTCATCCTTTGCAAGACTGAGGGCTTGTATTCAATGGTATCTAAAGGTCACTTCTAAATCTCATAGTCATCAAGCCTAGATAAAACATTTAAAGCTAGAAAGAATCATAAAGGTCATTAAATTCAAGCATTCTATTTTATAGATGAGGACGCTAGGCATAGAGATTTTAAGTAACTTGGCCCAGACTCACACAGCTAGTCTCTGAACTGGAATTTGAACCAGTGTCTTTCTCTATTCAACCTCAATTTCAATAGGACTGAAACAAATCTTCTTTTGTGCACTTTGAAAAGCTACTTGCTGCTCCCAGGGCCTCAGTTTTGTTCTCCTTAAAATGTAAGAAAACTGGATAATGAATAAAATCCTGTATAGCTCCAGTCTCCTCTGTTGGGAAGATTGTCTTCAGCCTCATTTTCAGCCCCTTTCCTAAAGGCCTCTATCTTACCCAGTTATCTCCTGGTTCTGATTAATTAGAATTCATACTTGCTAAGTGTGAAGTTCTTATGAATGCATAGTTATCAAGAATATTATTTAAAATAGGAAGCTATCAAATGTTCCTCATCCTCTTCTCTGAGGCAGACTCTCAGTACATCCTCATCGTGTTCCAGCCCCAATAACCCCACCAACTCACCAGGTTGTATTCTTTGACTTCCTTCCCCCACCATAAACACCAACTAAGGTTATTTTGCATATAATGTAAACCAGAAATTAAGTGTTTACCAGCAGTTTAAAATTTTCTTGTTCTTGTTCAGTTGTTTTCAGTCGTGTTTGACTCTGTGACCCCATTTGGAGACATTTCCTTCTCCAGCTCATTGTATAGATTAGGAAACTGAGGTAAACAGGATTAAGTGACTTGCCCAACATCACACAGCTAGTAAGTGTCTGAGGCCTGTTTTGAACTCAAGAAGATAAATTTTCCTAACTCCAGGACAGGTACTGTATCCACTGTGCTGTCTAGCAGTCCTAGTTACGTATATAAGATGCAGATACCTTACTATAAAACCTAAATTAGTTATTGTGTAGATAGAGGAGATAATATTAAGCAATTCATATATGACAGCATTTATATTTCTCTTGGCACAGTAGAATGGTGAAAAGAAGAAGAAAGAGTCTAATGACCCTGGAGGCTAGTGTCTTAGAGGACCTAGATTACAGTTTCAAATTTAAATGTACTACCTATATGACATGGGTCAATTCATTTAATCTCCCTGGTCTCAGTTTTTGCATATGTAAAATAAGGAGTTTGGCATAGGAAAGGGAAGAGAAAGGACAAACCATAGATATCTCATGTTATGCTCTCAACAACCCAGTGAAATAGGTGTTATTATTATCCCCAATTTTCACTTGAGGAAACTGATTCAGATGAAAGCTAAGTGATTTGGCCAGTTTCACACAGCTATTAAGCGTCTGGAATCTAATTTGAACTCAAGTGTTGCTGACTACTCCAAGTCCAATATTCTATTCACTGCACCATTACTGCATCATTCTCCACATATGTGTATGTGTGTGTGTATGTGTATGTATGTATATGTGTATGTGAGAGAGAGAGGGAGGAGAGAGAAAGAGTCAATAAGGGTCTATTAAATGCCTACTATGTGCCAGACTCTGTGTCAAGTACAGAGGATACAAACAGAAGCAAAAGGTACATTCCTTGCTTTCAAGGAGCACATGAATTAATGGGTGAGATCTCAAATGATAATCTATATGTTAGGCCTCTTTCTAGTATACCCTAACTGCCTCTTATAAGGAGTTCCTCATTTTACAAATTTACTGGATAAACAAAGTGTGTGTTTGTGTTTTGTTTACTTTTTTAAGGTATCCACGTAGAAGCAACATTGGTATTCTGAATAGACACTATCTTCAGAGTCAGGAAGACCTGGGGTCCACTTCTGCTGCTGCTAAGTACTGGCCGTGTGACCTCCAATTAGCTTCTGAACTCTCAGTACTTCCGTCTAATTCTCTAGAACTATTAATTGCATCTCATCATTGATAGTGGGCATTTCCTCATGATAGTAGACATTCTCTAAATCAATGAAATCATGAACAGTTAAAAAAATTTGTCTTTGCCAGTATCAAGTAGTTTTGATGACTGCTGCTTTATAATACAGTTTAATATCTAGCATGGCTAGGCCACTTTCCCTAGCATTTCTTATCATCAATTCTCTTGATAATCTGGACCATTTGTTCTTCCAGATGAATTTTGTTACTATTTTATTTAGCTCTGTAAAAATAATTTTTGGTAGTTTCACTGGTATGGCACTGAATAAGTAAATTAATTTATGTAAGACTGTCATTTTTATTATATTAGCTCAGCCTAAGCATGAGCAACCAATGTTTTTCCATTCATTTAGATCTGACTTTATTTGTGTGAAAAGTGTTTTGTAATTGTGTTCATATAGGCACTGGATTTGTCTTGCCAGGTGGATGCCCAAATATTTTATAGTGTCTACAATAACTTTAAATGGAATTTCTCCTTCTGTCTCTTGCTGTTGGACTTTGTCAGTAATATATAGTAATGCCAGGGATTTATGTGGGTTTATTTTATATCTTTCAACTTTACTAAAGATTTCTTATTGTTTAGGTAGTTTTTTACTTCACTCTCTAGGGTTCTCTAAGTAAATCACCATATCATTTGCAAAGAGTGATAACTTAGTTTCTTCTTTACTTATTCTAATTCTTTCAGTTTCTTTGTCTTCTCTTATTGCTGAAGCTAACATTTCTATTACCAAATTAAATGGTGGACCAGTGGAATAGGTTAGGTCCATAGGACACAATAGTCAACTATAGCAATCTACTCTTTGATAAACCCAAAGAGGCCAGCTTCTGGGTTAAGAATGCACTGTTTCACAAAAACTGCTGGCAAAATTGGAAATGATAGGGTAGAAACTGGGCATACATCAGTATCTTACACCCTATTTAAAAATAAAGTCAAAATGGTTCATGATTTAGGAGTAAAGGCTGATGCTATAAGGAATTTGGGAAGACTCCCTTGAGAATTGGAAAGCAAAGAATATTTTACCTATCAGATTCATGGGAAAGGGAAGAATTCATGACCCAGTAAGAGATAGAGTGCATTACAAAATGAAAAATGGATAATTTTGACTATGTTAAATTGAAGATTAGGAAGGAAACAGAAAATTGGGAAAAAATCTTTACAACCAGCATCTCTGATAAAGGCTTCATATCTAAAATATGCAGGGAACTGAACCAAATTTATAGGAATGCAAGTCATTCCCTAAATGAACAGGCAATTTAGAGAAGAAGAAATTGAAGATATCTATAGTCTATAGACTATCTATAGTCATATAAAATTCTCTAAATCACTATTGATTAGAGAAATGCAAATCAAAATACCTCTTTGGTACCACATCTCTCCTATCAGATTGGCTAACATGACAAAACAGGAAAATGATAAAAGCTGGAGAGGATGTGGGAACAATGAAATATTGCTATATTTTTGGTGGAGTTGTGAGCTGATCCAGCCATTCTGGAAAGCAATTTGAAACTATGGCCAAAGGGCTAAAACATATGCCTACTCTTTGACCCGGCAATACCACTTCCATGGCTATATCCCGAAGAGATCATACAAGTGGGACTCATATCTACAAAAATATTTATAGCAGCTCTCTTTGTGGTGGCAAAAAAATTGGAAATTAAGGGGATGCCCATCAATTTTGTAATGGCTAAACAAATTGTGGTATATGAACGTAACGAAATACTATTGTGCAATAAGAAATGAGAAACAGTTGGACTTCATTATAACCTGGAAAGATTTATATGGATGGATGCTGAGTGAGGGGAGTAGAAGCAGGAGATCATTATACATGATTACTGATACATACTCTCTGTAAGGACTGACTTTGATAGACTTGTCCTTTCATCAATACAAAGTTCAAAGACAGCTCCAAAAGGTTCATGATAGAAAAAGCTATGCACATCCAGAGAAAGAACTATGGAGTCTGAAGGCAGATTGTGGCAAACTATTTGTTATCTCTTTTTTTTTTCCTTCTTTTTTGGTTTCATTTTTCCTTTCTCATGATTCACTCCATTGGTTATAATTCTTCTTTAAAACTGGACTATTATTTAAATAAATTCAATGTGAAGGTAAATGTAGAGCCTACATTTTATTACATGCTGTCTTGGAGTGGGAGGGGGGAGGAGAGAGAGGGAGAGAAAATTTGGAATTTAAAAACCTGTGGAGCTGAATGTTGTAAACTAAAAATAAAAAAAATAAATTTAAAAAAAGAAAGAAAAAATTTTAAACTTCTCTTTTTTTATGAATACCTATTATAAAGAAATTTTTATAGAATCAACAATGAAATGAATATGTTTACTGGATTTTGAGTTGAAAAGAACATAGAAGATAATTTTCCCATTTTGTAGATGACTGAAATTAACCTACAAGAGGGAAAGTGATTTGCTTGAGAAAACCTAGAGTAATAGGACTTAGATCCAATGTTCTTTACATTACACAATGCATCTGCTCAATAAAAGTTAGATTTTTATCAATTGATTTTTAAGAACCCTGAGGGCCATCTTTAGTTATCCTAATCTTGTCACTAGACCCAGATGGCTCTGAGGAGAAAGTGAAGCTGATGACTTTGCGCAGCCCTCCTTCACTTAAATCAGTCACTTACAAATCACAGCATCACCTTCCTGATGTCATGGTCCTTTTTGAGAACAAAGGATAAATGGCAACATTAAAGATTCCACAGATTCTCTCTACATTTCTCTTAAACAGATAGTTCTGTTAATTATTTTAAGTAGTTTTAGTGTATATTCTGTGGAAAATATAACGGTTACCCCAGTAGTTAGTGATGGAGACAAAGATGTGCTGGGGCCAGTAAGTTGGCAAATGGTACAAATCAGGGTTTTATTTATTTTTTGCTGATTAGACTTAATAAAGTAATGAAGATGTTAAGAATGCAGATGAAACTAAAAACTTTTCCTGCTTTTCATAGAGACAGCTATTGGGAATTTGTCAGCAAACTTATGCCTAGAGACTCCCTTGAGAACTGGAGGTCCTCTTATTCCCCTACTGGACAGCTAAGAATGAAAATATTTGGCATCATGTACTTGCAAATAAGAGGAATTCAATACACAGAAATAGAAGAGCATAAATGCATGGGGTGCAGTGGGATAAGATGGGATGGGACAGAATAAAACAGTGCAGAATGTACAAGACCAAATAGAAAAGAACATAATGTTAACTTTATTTCATGGGCTTTTCTATCATTTAAACTGCAGCATGAAACACTCAGAGAAAACAATAATAACAAGAAAATACAACCATTTCATCTATAGGGTCATGACTTTATCATTCAGCTGCTTCCAATTTTATTTTAGGTACAGTTCTGTAATGAGCTGGGTTAGCTGATTCTCCAGCAAATTGATATGATACAGCAAAATAGGATAAGGGACAAGGGAAGAATACTCTTTCTTGTGGAAAGAGAATTCATCTTGAGAATAATTCAGTACCTTTTTCTAGTATATAGAGAGTTTCATATCATTTGAAATTCAAGACAATATCTTTTAATCCTCTGAAGGTATCTTAACTAAACCCCCCCCCCAAAAAAAAAAAACTCATCTGAGTACACTTAAATGATCATGCAACTTCTTGTTTATTATTTCTTTTGGCGTTGTTACTGGAAGTAGTAATAGTACTAGAAGTAGTATGTTGTCAGTAATCTTTTCATACTTTATTTATCTACTTTACCCTTATTTCAATAGTTTAGGTATTCCCTTCATTAATGCAGATCATAACAACACTTTTGCCTTAGGAGAAAAACTGTGTGTTCCTATGGTTGAAATGATCAATCACCAGATGACTGACCTTCAGGTGATGGTTCTCTCTGAACTTAGACTGGCTAAGTCAAATAGACTATTTCCATGCCCATACTTGAAGTCTTTCCAATTTGATTGGATAATCACTATTAACATCATAATTTGCATGTCATTAAAACTTGCAATATAAATTAATATCTATCATAACCAAACATTAATGACTCATGTATATAGAACTTAACAGTTACAAAGGATTTTACATGCTTAATCTTCCAAAGCCCTGTGAGATAGATATTACATTCAATACTATTGTTCTTTTAGAGATGAGACAAGTTTCAGAAAGGCTAGTGAATTGCCTTAGGTCAAAGAGCCAATAAAAGGCAAAACTGGGAATCTAGCCAACTTATCCCAACTCATTCCTTTGTAATAAGCTATGTCAATTATTTGAGTCATTTTCATTTAAATAATCATATTTATGTTTACATTTTATAAATCTATTTAGAAATAATATTTGTGGGTATTTCTATGAGAGTTTTTTTTTTTCTGCTTCATGGCATGAAACTAAACTTAGATACCAGTGAAGCACAAGTTTCAACAGATCTAACCAGCTGGAAAGGTGTTAAATAGGGTCCCAGTGACCAACTGGGAAATCACTGTCCAAAAATAAGTCTGTCTATGCACAAAGAACATATTTAGCTGCAGATGGGCCTACACACAAACACACACATACATATATATATATATATATGTATATATATATATAATGTGTGCATGTATATATGTATATACAGATAGAGAGATAAAGATAGATATAGATAGATACATATACACACCTATAGGTATATGTTCATTGATCTATTATATATTCATGTATATGTATATACATATGTGTATATAAATTACAGTCCATGATATAGACAAAAACAGAAAATGATCCTAACCTCTTTATTCCTTTTCTGCCTCAATAGTTTTGGTGACAAATTATTGTGATAGCATAAAAGAAAAAGGATATATAGGCCATTAGGTATAATATGGGTTTTTGGAGATTTTTATAAATATAATTTAATTTTTAATATTAATATATAATATTTTCCAGTGAAGAAGAAATTGACGAACATTTAGAGGAACTAAATCACATTTACATGGAAATTCTGATAATTAAAAAAAATAACACATTTTCTCTATTGATTGCGAGTTCCTGCTTTGAGAAGGCAGCATATGCAGTAATAGGGATATGGAAAACGGGCACAAGGTAATCTTGGTGACTGAGGCAGCACTCATAACTGGAGGGAACAAGATAGGCCTCATGTAGAAAGTGATACTTGACTTTAGTCTTGAAGGACATAAGAGATTCCAAGAGGAAGGAATCAGTGAGAAATTTATTCTGAGCTTGGAATGCAGCAAGTGCAATAGCACCGAGATGGGGTATAGAGTGTCATGTGCCTGGAATAACAAGCAGGTAAATTTGGCACAACCATTTAGAATGTAAAAGAGTAACGAATAATAATTCTAGAAAGGTAAGACTTGGCCAAGTTGTGAAGGGTTCAATGCTAAACTTAGTTTATTTTGATCTTAGAGATAATAAAGAACTGTTGGAATTTATAGCAGAACTCTTACTTAGAAAAAAGTAGTTTATTAGCTATATCAAAGAATGATTGGAGAGGGCAGATATTTGAGGCAAAAGGACCAATTGAAAAGCTATTGCCATAATCTAAGTGATAGATGATGAAGGGCTGAAATAAGGTAGCAGTTATGTCAATGAAGAAAAGGGTACATATGGGATTGATGTTTTCCAGGTAGAAACTGAAAAAAAAATTGGCAACTAATTGGATATTTGGAGGGAATAATGGGAAGGAATTGATAACACTAAATTTATAAATATGACTGACTAGTAAGATACTAGTTTTGTCAAGAGAAATGAGTAAGTTTGGAAGAAGAATTGGTTTAGGGGAGAAGATAATGTGTTTTATTTGGGACAAGTTGAATCTGAGATGCCATAGAATACATTCATATAGTAATGGATCCCTGTGGGCAGGATGTTAGTTTGAAAAACCACAAATAACCTCATTTATGTTCTATTGTTTTAAATTTATGGAATAAAACAAGCATTCTCATAAAATGGTACAATAAAAAGTTGATTGTATATTAAATTTCAAGTCTATTATGCACAACTTGCTATTCCTTTCAAATATACAACAAAACAAAGTAAATTTATTTTTCTTCTCTCCTCACCCCCACCCCCATGAGACAGCCGCCATTAATTAGACAAAAATTGCCATACATATATATATATATATACATATACACATACATATACACATATATGTATGTATATATGCATGTATTACATATATTATATATTACATATATGCAATCATATATACATGTATGTGTAAAAGTATTATATACATATATCTATTTGCCTTTTTTTCTCTAATTTTATTAATTTTGTTAAATGTTTCCCGGTTTGATTTTAATCTGGTTTAGGCCACTTGTGGCCTGTGGGCCTGGAGTTTGACATTTATGCTATAGAATATGGAATTCAAAATGTCCAAAAGGCAAGTGGCGATATAGAACAGCAGTTCAAGAAACAGGAAAGGACTGGATATATAAGTTTGGGAGTCATTTTCAGAGAGATAATATTTAAATCTATAAAAACTAATTCAGAACATTAAATGAGTGTATAGAGGAAGCAAAAGAGCATCTAGAACAGAAAAAAACCTTGACACATGTACAGTGAGGGAGTGCGACATGGATGATGACCCAGAAAAAAGATACTGAAGAAGGAATGACCAGGCACATGCGAGGAGAACTGAGAGTGGAATGTCATGGAACCACTGAAAAGAAAGAGTATCTAGGCAGAGATGGTGATTAGCGATGTTAAATTATAGAGAGATCAAGACTGAGAGGTCATCAAATAAAAAGACATTTGAGAGATTGTCAGTAACTATGGAGACAGCAGTTGCAGATAAGTAATGAGGTAAGGACCAATATTATTAGAAGAGAGTGTAGGAGGAAGAGAAGCAATGAATGTAAAGGAGAGAAAAAGAAGGGGGCGGGAGAGAGAAAGGGGAAGAGGGAGAAGGTGATAGAGAGAGGGGAGGGGGCAGGGAGAGAGAGAGAGAGATTGAGGAGATAGAACAATTTTTGTAAATAGTGTTTTTTCCAATTGCATGTAAAGGTAGTTATCAACATTCATTTTTAATAAGATCTTGAGTCCCAAATTTTTCTCTCTCCCTTCCTCTCCTCCCTCCTCCCCAAGACAGCAAACACTGATATAGGTTATACAGGTGCAATCATGTTAACATATTTCCACATTAGGAATGTTGTGAAAGAAGAATCAGAACAAAAGGGGAAAACCACAGGAAAGAAAACAAACAAACAAAAAGTGAAAATAGTATGCTTTGATCTGCATTCAAACTCCATAGATCTTTACATGTGGAGAACATTTCCCATTATGAGTCTTTTAGAATTTTCTTGGATCATTTTCTTGCTGAGAAGAGCTAAGTATATCATAGTGATGATCAAATAATGTTGCTGTTACCATGTACAATGTTTTCCTGGTTCTGGTCACTTCACTCAGCATCAGTTCATTTAAGTCCAGATTTTTCTGATCATCATTTCTTATAACACAATGTTACATTCGTATACCACAAATTGTTTAGCCATTCCCCAATTGATGGGCATTCCCTCAATTTCTAATTCTTTGCCATGACAAAAAGAGCAGCTATAAATATTTTTAAACATGTCTTTTTTCCACTTTTATGATCTCTTTGAGATTTAGACCTAGTAGTGGTATTGCTAGTTCATAGGATATGCAAAGTTTTATAGCCCTTTGGGCATAGTTTGCTCTCCAGAATGATTGAATCAGTTCAAAACTCCACCAATAATGCATTAGTGTCCCAGTTTTCCCACATCTTCTCCACCATTAAGCATTTTCCTTTTCTGTCACATAAGCCAGTCAGATAGCTGTTAGTTGGTACCTCAGAGTGGTTTTTATTTGCATTTCTCTAAAAAATAGTGATTTTTTTCCCTTCACCTGGAAACTTCATCTTTTGGCCATTTATAATCAGTGAATGACCTGTATTCTTATAAATTTGACTCAATTCTCTATCTATTTGAGAAATGAGACCTTTATCAGAAACATTGGCTATGAAAATTGTTTCCCACCTTTCTGCTTCCTTTTTTTTTTCTAATTTCAGTTGCATTGGTTTTGTTTGGGCAAAAACTTTTTAATTTAATGTAACATAATTTATACTCTTAGACAATAGCATAGTTAATGGAGAGCTTAAGTGACTTGTCCAAGGTCACACAACCCAGATATTCCTGAATTTGAGTCTCTATCCATATGCAATACTCCCTCTTAATATTCTTAACTGTTATTTTGAGTTTTGATTAAAATTCCCCTATAAATAGAATCTATTCCATAGTAAGCATTAACATATTGGCAGGAAACCACACTAGGCATAGATAGCAACTTTTAGATTTTGGTGTGGGCAGACCAAATAGTAGTCATAACAAATTGTTTCTTTGAGTCTGGGTTTGTAATATCTGAACAGGTACAGTAAAATAACATTGCTGGCCATAGCTACAGCTTGCGCCATCTGTCCTGCTCCCTATATAGCTTCTCCCACCTGATGGCTGATATCTATAGCATTTTGGAGGAGGAGGAGGAGGAGGAAGAGGAGGAGGAAAATATGTGTTTTCAACAGCGAGCATTCCTAGACATAGGCATTATTTGTCATTAATAGGACACAGAGGTTTCGCTCATTTGTTTTACATGTTCTGCACCTGATCTGTACCACAAGTTCCTTAACAGGAGATGAATGAAGTGCATAACTGAATTGCTGACCCCAGTATTTCCAATCTCTTGCCTAGCCCACTCATCAGCATGAAATGGATCAAGAGTGTCATTTAAAAACAACAACAAAGCTTCTTATCTACCTTTGTTATAAGTTTCTGTATCATATGGGAGAATGCAATATTTCACCAACTGTAAGGGTGGTGCATTTTTGTTTTTAAATATTCTTCGTTCAATTGTTCAATCATTTTTTGCCTGATTCTAAGAAAAACAACAAAAATAAAGATAAATAACATTCTCAAGAGTTTATTATAGATGTGTATTTCTTGAGAGCTTCAGGAAAGGAGTGGTTGCTTGCTCATGACGATGGAACTGTTTTTGCCAAATATTTGGTTGGAGATAAGCCCTGATTTTCTATTCATTAATATTATGTTCATCATTCTCGGCTCTACCGACAGAAATACAGAACCATCTTCCTTCTGAATTCCACTGACTTTTGCTCACAATACACCATTCACGTAAAAGACTTCCATCTGTCAATTTAATAAGCATTTACCAAGTGCCTATTTTGTGCCTAGTACTCTGGTAGGCACCAGGAATTCAAAAGCAAAAGTAAGACAGTTTCTACCCTTAAGGAGCTTAACATGAAATGGGAGAGACAATAAATACATATATAATTGCATGGAGAGTGTAAACAAAATAAGTACATAGTCATGTTTTTGTATGGATTATGCTAGTTGTTGAGGAGACACATTGGAAAAGGCTTTATTAAAGTAGCTTTAATATTTGAGCTAAATTTTAAAGGTAAATATGAATTCCAAGAAATGGAGTTGAGATGAGAAAACATTCTAAGCATGGGGGAAACCATGAGAGATGGGAGATCACCTCTCGTGTACAAGATTAAATGAGCAAACATGTCAGCATGAATGTGTAGAAGGGAACAACGTGTAAGAAATATGAAAAAGTAGAATGAGGTTAGATTGTGAAGAATTTTAAATGTCAAATGGAAGACTTTACATTTGATCCTAAATAAAAGAGGAAGTCAATGGAGTTTATTGATGTAGCCATACTCAACCTAAACTTAGGGTATTTTGCATGTTGATACATATGCAGGAGACTCTGAATTGTTGGAGAAAAGGTACATATGATGCTACCTGCTTGTATGCAGATGTACAAGTACTTTATTTGAGAGAGACACAAGCAGTTCTAGATATTCTTTGGGACTGATTTGAGAGAGTTGAGCCATCGGAAGTTGTCTTGACTTTTGTCTTGCTAATAGATTCTAATGACTGGAGGAAAGAGTGAGGTTGATCACTTTGCAGTACTGTGCCTCATGTCAATTTAATTCACTCACAATTCAAGATGTCACCCCCTTGATGTCACAAGAACAAAGTTTGAACAGCAAGAGAGGAAAGAAACTTTTAAGAATCTATTTATTCTGTGGGAATCACAATGTCTCACTCTAAATGAAAAGGGGAAAGGACTTAGAAGTCTTACTACTAGTCATTGGAGCATTAAGACATTCCCACAATCCACACACATCCCAAAGCCAGTCTCAGCTGCCTACAGAAGCTTCGAAGTGATCTGAGAATCTAGGAGTAGTTATGACAGGTGGAGGTAGAGACTGAATTTTCCCAATGACCCCTGTATAGCTGCTACTTTGAGTTCAGTTAGATTTTAACTTCCTTAAGGGATAAATAACCTAACTGAAGAGGGGTGGTTTCAAACTTTCCTAGCCACAAGAAGGGGCAGAGTGGAGATTAATGGATAAAGGAAACATGTGGTTGCATTGGAGAAAAGTCCAATGATTTGACTAATGCTAGGAGGGTGGAAAGCAGCCCTTCTTTTCACCCTTCCATTAGTTGATTACATACCATTTGTGATTATGCCATAGTGTCTTTGCAATTTTTGGAGTCCTCCAGTATAGATAAAACATAGATTGCAGTAGAGAGACTGGAGACAAAGAGCTTAATATCACCTCAATGTGAGGTGATATACTGACTTAATGTCATACTTAAACTTAAATCAACATAAAATTGCTTTGAAGACTATGTTTGTTTTTTTTAGAGAAAATATTTTTTTAATATTCAGCAATCTTTCAGCAAACTGTTATTACTATCTACCCAATACCAATAGAATAAAAAAAAAAGTTAAGTCCACTCTACATTCCTGAGAACTATCATGCTATTGCTTGTCTTAAAAATCATTATGTTTCACAATTGAAAAACAACAGCTATAAAACATTTTCAAAATGCATCCAAATTATATTATTTCTGAGCTATAACTAGAAAATATCTTAACTGACTGTAACCAGCTATTGGCAGAGGGGGGAGGAAACCTAAAAACATCTTTATGGAAAATGTCAGTTGCATTTTAATTCAAATAAATGACATTCTCACCCTACCCCAAAACCAAATCAGAATGCTGTAAGAAAAAAAAATAGTATCAGCTCAGCCTTGACCATCCAAATGCTAATTTAACAAGTCAAATGGCAGAAACATTGTTTTGAGCACAGAAAAGTCATAGACAGGAAGACATCACAGGAAAAACAAATTGCATTTATGTAGTTAATTTTAATTGATTATTTCACAGTTCTTGTTTAAAATTTATAACTTCAATTCACACAAAATAAATATGTATTCCTCTAAAGTTCTGTGAGCATTTGATTTTGCAATCACTGAAAAGATTGTTGAATGAGTAGTCATCTGTCTCGTCATTAAGAACTTCTGGTCCTGAAGGTGTTATGGTGGTACGTTAACTCTTTCATTACCATAGGGCAACATTTTGAAAAGTATTCTTCCAGAAGCTTCCATTTTTATTAAGATTTTGATCATTGCTCCCTCACCATGTATCAATTATTTACATATGTTAACACATATACTCTATTTCTCCACACACAATTCTTGGAATGAACATTGAACTCATCTTTAACTCTTCCTCCTAGTTTCCTGGTAATAATACAAATTCCTTCCCTTCTTGATTACACTAAGGACAAATGAAATAAAATAGAGGACCCCATTAATTGGAGAAATTTCACAAAACAGAGATTAAAAGAAGCCTTTCTATTCTCATCAATTCAGTTCATACAACCCATGCTGTGAGTAAACTGTGATCTTTGCCCTCTGAAAGCATGCAAGAAAGAGAGACCATCAGAGGTTAGTCAAATTTTAAGACACAGCCGGTTCCAGCTACAAAGTCAACCAAAGTAAGTTATGCCCACCCATGTGGTAGGGGAACTCATGGAAGGGCCTCCACCTTGCTTAGGAGATGTAGGCATGGGCAAGTCAACCTCCCTTAAACATTTATTAGTTAAAAATACTTCTTTCTCTCTCTTATGTCTGTCTTTCACTCTGCATTGTCTTTGTCTCTGTCTCTCCCTCTCTCCTCTGTTCCTGTCTCTATGTCTCTCTGTATCTTTGTCTGTCTCTCTCTTTCCCCCTTTATCCCTTCTGCTCCTGCTTTTGATGTTATTTCAGTAATAGTGTTTATTTTTTTTAAATGAGGCCTCTTGGAGATATCACACTGAATCCAAATGAAGTTTTGCTTTTTTACACTGTATTGAACTGAAATTCTCCCAGCAAGTTCCATTGATCTTTAATAAAATAATGAATTTAGTTATTGATGAAGGCAATAGATTTTGCACTTCACTCACTCTCCTAGGAATATTCAGGAAACAAAACAACACTTTCCATTGAATAAACTCAGTATAGCGATTTTGAGCATTTTTTTTGGAAACTTGTGTTTATTTCAGGTTCTATTCACACTCAGACTTTTATTTATGCTTTTCTGTGTCTACATTCATTGTTTGCCCCTAGGATACTGTGACCTTCTGAAATTGATATAATCTCTTTAATGTGGACAAGCCCATTCAGGGCTATAAGCTGTAATTTCAGAAATAGCATCCATTAAAATCAATCATTCATAAAAAATTCATAGTGAAAAAAAACAAACAGGAGTCCAGAAATAATCTTTTCATCATTAAGACAAACAACAGCAAATTATGCATGAATACTAACAGCATAAGCTCTTAAGTGCAGCTGATAGCGTTGTAAAATATTGATACCTCATTCTATACTTCACTTATATTTGAGAAGTCTTATAGGAACAGACCAATTTTTAAAACCACTGTTACTTTTATGGTGACAGAGCTGATGTATTGATAGCAAGGTTGGCATTCCTAAGTAGGGTGAAATATATGTTGGTGACCATATGAAATTTTAAACTGATGAATTTAGGGAAAAATCATTACTGGGGAAGCTAAGTTTTATCTCTGGTCTATGCCAAGCAGGCATAATAGAAGGGTTCTGCAGTCTCTGTTCCAAAAGTAATTGAAGGGGGAGGAAAAGAAGAGGAACTGGGGAAAAGACACAAGTGGCAAACAAGAGAAAATATAACTAATTTTTAAAAATTGAAATACAATCAGTAATGAGGCACTGGGTTTGTGGTATTTTGCTTTCTTTCTTTAAAATATTTATTTGTTTAGTTAGTTTTAGTTTTCAACATTCACTTTTATAAGATTTTGAGTTTTAAATATTCTCTCCCTCCTCTTCTCTCTTCCCCAAGATGTCATGCAATATAATATAAATCATACATGTACAATTATATGAAACATATTTCCACATAAGTCATGTTGTAAAGAAGATTTAGAATGAAAGGGAAGGACCGTGAGAAAGAAACAAACAAAAAAGAAAAATAGTATGCTTTGATCTCCATTTGTAATTCCAAAGCTCTTTCTCAGGATGTGGATAGCATTTTACATCATGAAATTGAAAGAAATTGTCTTAGATAATTGCATTGTTGGGAAGAGCTAAGTCTATCAAAGTTGTTCATCTCACAGTGTTGCTGTTACTGTGTGTAATGTTTTCCTGGTTCTGCTCAATTCACTCAGCATCAGTTCATGCAAGGCTTTTCAGGTTTTTCTAGTATGCCTTCTCATCATTTCTTATGAAATGATAGTAGTCCACCACACTCATATAGCACAACTTGTTCAGCCATTCCCTAATCGATAGGCAAGGGATTGTGTTTTTTTGAAGGTGAGTATATTCACTACTTTTAGATGGACAACTACAAAGAAATTGATATGCCAAAGGAGGGTCATCCTCCTGACTCATGCTCTCAAAGGCAAGCTTTTTCCTGTATTTATCTGTTTTTCTTGTTGTTCATCCATCTTTTTTGAAGAAGACCAATGACATCACAAAGTTGGAGTCAAGATATGGACTACTTGGCTGTGGCTGATCAGACCATTTGGAAGGAACCACCACAGATTGAACAGAAGTGTCCCACTAGATATGTGCAAAGGACAATATCCTTTGTGCTTCTACAATGGAGTGCAGCTCCTTCTTTGATATGGGCATACCATGTTGGACAGTCCTGTGCCAGCATTTCCTATGCCTTACAATAAATACTAAAGATTATCAGATATACCTTGTAAGTGTCCTTATATTGCTTCTTCTGACTACCACATGAGTGCTTACCATGTGCAAATTCTCTTTCAAATAGTGTTTTGGTTATCTTTGCATTTGGCATTTGAACTATGTGGCCAGTCAATCTGAGTTGAGTTCTCTGTAATAGAATTTTAATGTTTATCAGTTCAGCTCTAGAGAGGACCTCAATGGCTGGTACCTTATCTTGCTGGCAATCTTCAGGATCTCCTTGAGACTATTCAAGTGGTGGTGGTTCTGTTTTCTGGCATGGCAATGATAGACTATTCAAATTTCACAGACATTCAACAGCGTAGTCTATAGCTCTGTAGGCCTTCAGTTTGGTTTGAAGCCTGATAACTCCTCTCCCACACTTTCTTTTGAAGCCTCCTAAACACTGAGCTAGCTTTGGCAATACTTAAGACTTTAGCAGAGTTCATGTAAGAAACAAGTTAGGTAAGGTGGGTATGACTTGAATTTAGGATTCAAATATTGCTATCCCCTAAAATTTTGATGCCCATTCTGAAAGTGTTCACCTACTTTTTATTCAAGGAACCACTAGCTTTGAGTAGGGTACATGCAGTTCGTTCAATAATAATTGCCTTGTGTCTCACTGCTCCTTGAGGGTTCTGTACTGCCCCTGGTGATTGTAAATCCTCTAGTATGATGTTTAGCAGAGTTTGGGGTTGTGACAGACTCAGTTAAATTCAACCAAGCTTCAGTAAGCACCTACTACATTCAAGGCACTACCAGATACCCAGGGTATATTGACTGCGACCCATTTACAGAAATAAATCACCATTGAAAATCAAGGGCACTTAAATTCTACTCCACTTCCCACCCCACTATGAACACAGAGAAGGTTTTCTTTAATTTCTGTATCTAGATAACCTTGCATACAATCTTGGTGTTTACAATATTTATCATATTGAGCCACACCATGCTTACCACATTGAAGTAAATAGTGCCTGGATCTACAGAAGCTTCATTCTACTGGAGGAATACAACAGTAACATAAGCAATGAATGAAGCATAAAGTGCTCCACTGGCAAAAGCCATTAAGTTTTGATTGTGGAATAGAGCATCACGACAAGAGTACAGTACCAGGACTAGGAGAACTCAGGGAAAAGCAGGAAGATCAATTCTCTTCTTATTTCATCTTCCCATTCTTGCTACGGGGCTTATAATATTGGGCTCATATTGTGAGGTTGTGTTAAAAAATCTCTTTCCTATTTATCATTAAACTTTCATTTTTGGAGAGAGCCTACCATAGACATTTTATTTCTCATCTTGATGCACTATTCTGGAATATCTATGACCTTCCCACTATGCTCCTGGAACATCATTATCAAGACAAACTAATCATCTGTAGGATCTCATCAGCCTTGGTATTCTGCCCTCTGACTAGAGGATTGGGCCAAGAATTCCAAATCTCCCTTTAAGCAGAAAGCCTAGCTCAGGCATCTCAACATTTCTTACCAGGCTGCACTACTTTGGAACTTCACTGACTGACTTGTCCACCACACTCCTGGATGGTGCACCTTTTCCTCTACACCTTGTTTTTCATCTTCCTTATAAGCTTTGTTTTTCCCCGTTAGAGTATACATTTCTTGAGGGAAGGGGCTGTCTTTCTCTTCTCCTATTTGTATTCCCAGCACTTACCACCATGTCAGGTACATAGTAGGCATTTGATAAATATTGATTGATTACCTTGGGCTGGTTTGCAACTGAGGTAGGTTCTGGCAACAATTCCTGAACAGTTTTATTTTTCTCCAGGTTGGCTGGATTCTAGAAAGCCATTTTGAATAGTAGAAAGAGTGCTGGGCCTGAGGTCAGGAAGATCTTAGTTCAAATCCCAGCTCTGACACATACTAGCTGTGTAACCCTGAGCATATCACTTAACTCTTTCTGCCTAAGTTTGCTCAATTTTAAAAGGGGCATAGAAATATCTACTTCATGCAGTTTTTGGAGGATAACATGAGAAAGAATTTTAGTGTTTTGCATAGTACTTAGCTCATAGTAAGCACTCAATAAATAGCTGTTCCATTCTTCACCTCCCAAACTGAGCACTAAGTGAATCTATTATATACTTCTTAAAGGAGCACATAGTCAAGATTATTGTACTAAAAATCATATTATGTAGTAAGGAGGAAGAAATAGTATGTAAAATAGTGGCAACAAAGAAAATTTAGGTTCAAGGGGCAGGAAATGATTAATGTAGGGGAATTATATTAACCAGGGATTCATCTGACTGCAGTGAATAGGAAAGATTTCATACTGGTATACTGAAAAGGGGTACCATTGGTACATTCTCTTAGGTGTGGACATAATAGGTCAAGGTGGGATTGCAGAGAAAGAATAATGTCTTTGATAGATTGTCTCATTAAAATGCAAATAGCCTATAACCCTACATCCATATCACCAGTGGGACACATACACATATACATATATGTGCACATGTGTGTATGTGTATGTATATGTATTATTTATGTATGTATATGTATATTCACTGATTTTCATAGTCCTCCAAATTAGTGCAATGGGAAGGAAACAAATTCACATTTCTTTCTCTCAAGATTGAGAACATAGCTGCTTTATTTGAACTCTACCCCTCTCTTGACTTCTTCCCAGAAGTCCCTGCAAATTAAACCCTGTAAAATATAGCCATGCATAATTTCTAGATTTTTCCCCAAATATTTATTGCTCTCTCTTCTGGAATGTCTGCTTCTCACAAGTTGGTTAGACCCAAAGTATTTATGAAATAGTCTAACAAGGGAACACCACTAACAATTAACTGTTCTATTTTGTCTATCCACCTCCTTCGCATATTATAAAAGTTGATGGCCACCCTGTTTTGGCATGCTGCTGTCATTCAAACTCAAGACAAGTCATAGATTATAAGATTTAAAAGTATAAGATAAATTAGAAATTGTCAAGTTCAAACCTTATCATTTCACAGATGAATAAACTGAAGCCCAGAAAGGGATCATAACTGTCCCAGTATACCAGAATAAGTAAATAGCTAATCCATGATATGAACCCAGTTCTCCTGGGGTGCTAAATCCAATGCTTTTTTCCCCTAAATCAGGCAAATGAATTCAAGGAATCTCCAAGAGTCAGGGTTTTATTACTAGGGTATAGTATAAACACAGATTAAAGCATTAGGGATGAAGCAGTTGCAGCTAATAAGATTTGAATTCAGGACACATGGGACCATGTTCAGGTAACCAATGAAAAGAAACTCAGGAAGGTGATTGTTTACTAAGACAAGGTTATTTGTTGTTTAGTCATTGAAGTTGTGTCTAACTCTTTGTAATCCCATTTGGGGTTTTCTGGGGGAGGATATTGGAGTGGTTTTCTGTTTCCTTGTCCAGCTCATTTTACATATGAAGAATAAAGCAAACAAGGTCAAGGGACTTGCCCTGGGTCACAGAGATAGTAAATGTCTGAGGCTAAATCTGAACTCATGAAAATGAGTTTTGTTGATTTTAAGCCCAGAATTCTATTCATTGTGTCACCTATCATCAACTAATCCAAAATAATCAACTAACAAACATTTATTGTGTTTTTATTTGTTTGTTTATTTCTTTTCTTTTCTTTTGTGCTTTGGATTGGACCTATCATATCCTTTTAGGGAATGTGTAGTGAACAGCTCCCCATGTATAAATATGTATGTATACATCAATTTTTGCCTCGGCAACCTATTCTTAGAAGAGCACTTCTGAACATTTTCAGTGTCATGGACCCCTTTGGCAGTCTGGTGAAGCCTATAGATATTTCTTAAGATAATTATTAAAACAAAATAATGTATAAAATAAAATAGGCAAGACTACAAAGGAAACCATTTATAATGAAGTAAAGTTATTCATATTTTAAGAGTTCACAGACCACAAATTAAAAGCTTCTGTTAAAAAAATATTCCTTGAATTTAGGTCTTCCTAAGTCTAAGGCCATTTTCCTAACCATTATGCCATGCTGCCTTTGATCTTATACCTAGTCGACACTAAATAAATAAATATATGTTTCTATTTATGGTGTGTGTGTGTATTAAATTGCATTAAGTTGGATTCTCCTTAGATTCCTGCTGGTGAAAACTGCAGAAAAGATGTTTTTTCTTCTTTATAAAATAGTATTCAATGTTGTTTATGTTTAGAATAAAATATTTATATTGAACAACTATACATAGTCAGCAATTCTTCAGTCTGAAAATTAAGATTAAAAATGGTTTTGGAAAGATAGTTTTCAAATCAATATCCCATAGTGAAAAGTAGGAGAAAAAAATATCTAGCACTTATGAAATTAGTTTACAAGGTTAGGATCGAGGGATCTAGAGGGCAAGATAAGAGCAACAGAAACAGAGGATCTAACCCTGTTTTCTTTCAAAGTCCTTCTGGGTTCTGAAATACCCACCCCCCCAAAAAAAAAGAAAAGAAAAGAAATCAAAGCATCCCTCTGTGTGATATTCAGTACCTTAGACAAGTTAATGTGAGCCAGTATATCTTTCCCAAGGTTATTTACACATCAGATCCCCAGTTGGAAAATATTAGCCAATCCTCGTTTAGGTACAGGGAGGGGAAAAAAAAGAACTCGAGCTCATTTTCATTATATTGCTTAAAATGAATGAGTAGTCTTAGAGATAATGACCACTGTGGCCTGTGAACTGTTTGTAGATCAAATGAAATACTGTGAGATGATTAATAACACCAAATACTTGTAACACCCAGAACATACACCCAACTACCAAACTAATAAAACAAACAAAAATAGGAAGATATGTTATGTTATGTTTAACAAATTTGTTTTCTATCACTAAAATAATTTTAATATGTGGAAGTTTGTGTAAAATTATGGCTTTTGATGATGATGGCAGAAGGAAAAATAAATCGTGCTTAGGGGAGAGATTGTATATCTTATAAATGTCAATGCATCTCCTCCTCCCTATTTATACATATGAATAAATACAAACTGGTTTCTTTTAAGGTACTTTTATAAATTATAACATCATTGAACTTTTAAGGACCTAAAATTTCTAGTCACTAGTGGTTTTTTTTTTTTGCATTATACTTAGAGACGTTCATTCATAGCAGCTTGCATTTTATTTCCCTTACAAATTGTGAGCTATAGTCCTGACTTGACCTAGTTGTAAATTAAAACAGAATAGAGGTCAGATAGAATTATATTTCCCACAAATGTAATCCTAAACTCCTTTAAAAAGGTCATTAGATGCATTTCACGCCATTCTTTGTTCTTGCCAAATGTATCTCATTTTGAGGGCATAAAATCATGGACCTTCTTGAACATTCTTCTTTATGACACAGGTATTTATTTTTTTTCTTTTAAAAACACTATTATGATATCAAAAAATAAGATCATAAATAATAAAGAGTAATCAAGCATTCTTTATTCTTTCCTATATAATTTTCACATACTATGTGGTATATTAGGAAGTATAAAACATAGTCTCTTAGGTTGGGCAATAAGATATTCACCTCAAAACATAAATATGAGTGCCTACAAACAAATGGTCAGTGATAATGGTGTGATATGGATATATATTAAAGTATAAATGTGTATATTCATATTTATTTTGTAATATAATGAGTCACACGGAATGGGCAGGCATGGACGGATTGCTTTCTGCACTATCAGAGAGAATAACCAGAAGAGAAAGATCATGAATCTAATGCAATGGGGAAATACTGAAATCTGTATTTGCATATATACATATAGGTGAGCCATTCTATAATGGTATTAACTTGACAGCAAACTGTATCATAATCCTCCAAAGTAATTATTGAAATGGTGAAGTACCTCATTATCATGTGTTTGCATCTCCACACTGATGACTGCAACATACATCTGGTGAGTTATGTGGGGGAAACGATTTCATGATTCTATGAAATGATACTACCAGAAGAAGCTCAGAAAGCATTGCTGGGATTGATCCTAGGGATGGGAAACTGAACACTTTAGAGGAACAAATGTTATTTCATCTCTACTTATTTTTGACAGTCAGGTCCATGCAAGAGAAATATGTATTTGGGTACAACAAATAACAAAGAAAAAGAAATAATGCCTGATCAAGGTTTTTGAGGATAAGATTTGTATTTTGGGACACTTGCTTATGGTTTAAGGTAAATAAATAATAGAGACTTGGCCAAAGAAGAAATATATCCAATGTGGGCCATGGAAAATGTTATTTTTCTGAAGACATCTTATTAAAATGGCTTTAAGCTGAAAATGTAGGGTGAAAGAGAATATTTAACACTGAATTATAGAAACAAACATATATCACATAAAATACAGGTATCAGCAGGATGAATAAATCAAAACGAATGTCAATGGAAAAGCGGACCAATTGGGGTAGGGAGTGTAGCAATAAAATTCGTGGTCTCAAATGTCTCTTTACAAACAGGAACTTTTTATATAATGAAAAAAGTGAAAGATTATTCTTGATTTAAAGAGGTTAGTTTGCTTGGGACATAATACAAAACAGTAATATATCTATAGAATGATATATTTTTGATGGGAATATAATAGATTAATAAGGGGATCATAATAACATATGTGGATAACATAATGCATGATTTATATAGCTAGAGATGGGAGATACTTGTGAAACCATCTCTTCTAACACTCATTTTTTAAGTGAGGAAAATTTGGGAGCAAAATATATATATATATAATTTTTTTTCAATAAGTAATAATATCAAACAAATTCTAAAAAATGGTTGACAGAGGATTTGTCACTGCTGTGGTAGATGTCTTGAATGGAGAGCTTTATAGAAGGTGAGATGCTCCTGATGCTATTGTTTCCAGATGACATATAGACTCCATTAAGCCCTGCAACATTCATTAGAAGGCATCTTTAGTGAAAAGAGGATAGTTTACCAATTGATCTTTAATTTTTCAGTTGTGTATAACTCTTTATAACCTCATTTGGGGGTTTATTGTCAAAGATATAGGAGTTCATTTCCATTACCTTCTTCAGCTCATTTTATAGATGAGGAAACTGAAGCAAACACTGTTAATGGACTTGTCCAGGGTCACACAGCTGCTAAGTGTCTGAGGCCAAATTTGAACTCAGGAAGATGAGTCTTCCTGACTTTAGGCCTGGCACACTATTCACTGTGCCACCTAATTGCCCATAGGGGAAAAATAGGTGGATAATCATATTGTTTTCATGTTTTTATGATGTTAGGTCGCACCTAATAGAGGGGTGGGGAACCTGTGGCCTTCTAGATCCTTGAGTGCAGCCTTTTGACAGAGTTCAAGTTTTACAGAACAAATCCTTTTATTAAGGGAATTTGTTCTGTGACATTTGGATTCAGACAAAGGGCTGCACTTGAGGACCTAGTGGGCCACATGTGGACTTGAGGTCAGGAGTCCCCACCTCTGACCTAGTAGATCTTGAGGTATTTGTCTCATAATCTAATGAGTTAGTCCAAATCTGCCTACAAAAAGTACTTATTTTGAAAAAAAGTTCATGATTTTTAACTGACATTAGAGAATATCTAATCCAATTATTTCATTTTATGAAAGAAGAAGGTGAAGCTCAGAGAAGGGAATAGATTTTTCTAATTTCATTTAACTGGTTAATGGCAGAGCTGGAATCTAAACCCATATCTTTTGACTTTCATTCAGGTATTTTTCATGCATCATGAACCAGGGTCTATCTAAACACATAAAGTGGACAAAATATAGTTTCCCTACTGTTATTTTATTTTCATCTCAGTGAAAAAGTCAAAATAAGAGAAAGGTTATAACTTGAGAAATTTATGTTTGGAAATTCAATTTATGAGTGTGTGCACATGCAAATATGAGAGAGACACACAGAGAGAGAAAGAGAGAGAGAGAGAGAGAGAGAGAGAGAGACATTGCTTACTAAGCTACTGGAGTTTGAATTTCCCTCTGAGACACACTGATGGATTAGAATATTTACATTCTTCATAGATTAGAATTATCCTAATAAGAGAGTTAAAGTTAACTTTAAGCTAAAAACAAATGGAGTAATAAAGAGCTCCTGCCTCATTTACTTGTCTTACTTTTATGCAGAAGTAAATAAAAACAGACAATGGATAAGTTTCAAGATTCAATTAGTAAGAAACATTTAAATGATGCATGTTTAGGAAAAATCATGGTACAAATAATGGAATGTGAGCTGATGGTACAAGGTGGCAGTGAAATAGTACATTGTGATTCAGATAGATAGGACTTCTCTCATACTGGGCTCAGGTGACTGACTCTGAGACAAGATACTGCCACTCTCCAGCACTGAACTTACCTTGAAAGCTCCTACCTGCCTCCTCACAATTCTACCAGACTCCTCAGCCCTTATCTCCAACTTCCTTTATGGCTATAAGAAAGACTTCCTGGAGTTTCACAGGAAAAACATCATTATCTGTCACTAGACCGGATCTAAGAGGAAAGTATGAACAATCTAATAATCTAACCTCTTCCCCTTGATGTACTTCTTATAACAAATAATCTATCTGAACCCTCAATGATACTCTTTCCAAACACTGATTACCAGAAGATAGAAAGAGCAAAAGAAGTCAGAGTTAAAATAAAAGGAAGTTTGTTATTTAAGGAATTGGACGTTAAGCAAGTAAAATGAATGAGCAAGGCAGAAATCAAATAGGATGTAAGAAAATTGGGGTTGAAGTGACTGAACATGAGATAATGGATTTGGGGGGTTCAGAATATGATAGTTTATTCTTAAGCAACCAGGAGATTAAATATCATCAACAATATAAGGGTCAAAAATAATGTGAATTTGTTGGCAACAGTGAGTGCAGCCAGGCAGACTATAAGGGGCCCTCTCCATGATTAGTGCTCTCGGCACTCAATGGGAGCAGCTCCACTGATGATGGCAGGCGAAGGTGATTACAATACTTTCTGTCTTGGCTCTATCTTGTGATGGCCATTGCAAGGGACAGCAGTATCCTTCTGGAAAGTCTGATAAATAGGTAAGGGGCATTAGTTCTCCCAACATTGTTAGGGTACATAAAAAATTTTTGGCCAGTGGAAATCTTTAACAAGACATTAACATGCATGCTTTGGCAGAAGCTTCTTGACCACTTTACAGTGTTGTTATATTAGAGATTGTTGCTTAGGTACAAGTTTGATTAATTGAACTCTTAGGTCCCTTCTACCTATCAGTTTCTAAGGTTCTAAATATACAAATCCCTGCTCTACATATATGTAGAAAGAAACTCACTCTGGTTAAGTGACTTTTAAAAAGTTTTATTAATTATATAAGTGTCTTTCTGTACTCCAACCTAGGTCTTTGAATTCCAAGTCGATAGCTCCTTCATCTATTTCACTAGGTCGCCCTCACACAGTATCAAACAAGGATATTACAATTTTAAACTGTCATTTCTGGAATAAAACAATATCAGTAATTGATAGGAATAAACTGATCAGGAGTTCCTTACTAAATTCAACTACAGATTTGCATGAATCAAAGTGTTTCCACTTAGATTTTAAAAACTTCCTTAAGAGTATTGAATCTTCACATTGATATCTACAAGGGGTTGTAGAGGTTACGTAATCCATCCTTCTCATTTTGAACACGAGGGTGTAATGACCCAGAGATGCGATATAATGCCTTCAAGGTTTTATATTTATGAAGCGAATTCTAATCAAGTTTTTCTGACTGCAGAATTGGTGCTTTAGTCCACTCTAACATGCTGAACCTTAGAAATGTCAAACTTGGGAAGATGATAGAAAAATGAAAATTTTCCAGCATAAAGTTGAGAATACTGCCTTTTAGGGGACAACCTATCTCCTGAATTATCCTTTTTTATAATTTACTAATCTAGAGCACTATTTATGTACACATGGATCTGTGAGAGTCATGCAGTTGATATGACTCTTAAGATGGAACTGTAAACTACTAATATGTCAGGAGACATCCTTCACTGCTCAGAGCATCAATAGCTTCAATCCAAGAATACTGAAGGGAATGTATTAAAGGGACATGTCCTTGACCCAGATATAGATTGATCTGTGATCTTTAATTAATTTCAGCTTTCAGTTAATTTCACAAAGTATGTTTCTTATTTTGGTAGAAATTCAGAAGATGACTACCCTCCATTCAAAGCATACACAAATCAGGCTCATCATGAATAATATCACCCTTGAGTCTGAAGGATGAAAAAATAACCCTTTAATTACCATGTTTATGTCTCCCTTTTTAGGCATCAACAGAAAGTAAACATGCTTAACAGAACGTTGGCAATTACTTTCTGCTTTTCAGACTCTAGGCTTAATTATGAGTGAATCAATCAATATTGTCCTATTTGCTGCTTTCATTCCCTTCACTTATTTCTGTTTATAAAGTGTACAGCATTCTATATAAAAGCAAATCTTTAATCCTCTCTTGGACTCTGAGTTTACAATCAAAACTTCCATCCAAAAGAACAAAAATAGCCACCACCACCCCCTCACCTTTTACTTAATGTTATCTACTGTTTGTTCTCCAGGTGATGATGTTAATAGTACACATGAACTTTGCATTTTGCAAAGCACCTTAAGTATCCATCCCATTTGATCCTTATAATAGCTATGCATTTGATAGAGCATGAATCATTATAGCTTTTATAACATTATGGGAACAGTTTCAGGGAAAGAGATTGACATACTCAAGATTGAAGGCCTCGGAGGTGGCAGATCTGGGAAGTCAAACTTAAATCTTTGCACAGAAGGATTTATAACTGAAACTATAGTTAATCCAATATCCTCATTTTATACATAAGAACAGCGAGGCTTGGAATGTGGAGGGGAAATGTTTAAGGTTCTACAGCTTGTAGCTCAAAGAGTTCCGATTCAAACCAAGGTTGTTAGATTCCAAATCTTCTGTTGCAACTCTGCCTAATTTATTTACCACCAACAGTAGACCTGAACAAACTGGTCAAAGGAGGAACTAGCTGCTTCTGTATTAAGATTTAAAGGGTACTGAGATTCTTCCAGCCCCTCAAGTCCTCTCCATTTGCTCCCTGGTGTTCTAAGGACAAATTATTTCATTTCATGATGAGAGAAGGCTTATTACACAAAAATTCATGAAAACTACCTAAGCAATGATCATTCTTACTCTCCTTCATGAATTCCAAGGAGAAGAAGCCCACTTCCTCCTAAGAAACTCATTCTAACTTTGGACATCTCTAGAAAGCATTTCCTGCTATGAAATCTAAATGCCCCATTTGCCGGTTTTCATCAATTATTCCTGATTCTATTCTCTGGCTAAAAAAAGAAAAGAGGAAAAAAGCCAAGCCTAAACTCTCTTCTACATGGTAGCCCTTCAAATACTTAAAGACTTCTAGCATGCTCCCCATGCCCTCAAATCTTTTCTTACTCAACCAAACTATTTATTTTCATTTCCAATAATTATTCTTCATGAGGCATGAACTCGACACTTCACTATCCTGTTTGTCCTCATCTGGACACATTTCAATATCCTTCAATATCCTTCCTAAATTATGGGTCTAGGAAATGAAAATAAGACCCCAGATATGATCTGACCAGGTCAGAGTACCACAGTTCTTTATTCCTGGAATAAATTTCTTTGACTACTATATTACACAGCTGACTCACATTGAACTAAGAATCTTCTAAAATCCCCATATGTCATACAGATAAAACTTTTTCTAGCCATGTCTCTCTCATGCCTTAGACAACGTAATCCTTTCAATTCTGGAATAATCACCTTGGGAAAACATTCTCCTGATTGGGGGATATCTAGTATGGTGCATTATAACTGGGCAGGATACCGCAAAGCTTTACTTTACTCCCCAGGCAAGTCCTTGGCTAGCCACTTTTCTGCTCTATGCCTATCTTCTGCTATGTACATGCCTCTCCACTACTATTTTCCACTTCAAGAACTATAATAAAATCCACACTACCATTGGTAGTAGAAAGGGCGAGTCAATCTAATTCCCTAGGTCTTCCTTCACCATTCTGATGACTTTTCATATCAAAATATTTCTACTTGGCTATATCTCTCCACTATGTATGAGGATAGAAACTTCCCTTACTTTTTTTTTTATTTGAATCTCCAGTGCTTAACATGGTCCTTCTCACAGTGTAATAGTTTTCTCCATCATTAGAAGATAAGCTTATTGAGAATAGAGATTGTTTCATTCTTTTTACTTGTATCTCTAGCACCTAGGATAGTGCCTGGCATATAGTAGATACTTAATAAATCATTGATGATGGATTGGTCAGTTTTTATTACAGAAAGCTACCAAATAGGAACCATCTCCATAATTAGGCAGGAAATACTTTTAAACTGTAGTCTGTCAAACATATCTATGTGTCCCAATCAACTGTTTATTTCTTTAATAATTTCTCTTATTAAATTTTTTAAAGAATGGAGGTAAGCAGATAATTATGGGTATGTTGCCAATAAGTAAAGTGGAGTCCCTGACCATCATAAATTCCCTTAGTCATGCAGTTAAAAAGTGGATAAGGCATATCCATACTGTATCCCACACCTCAATTTCACATGATCAGAAATGCAATATGGGTCTCAGGCACCCTAAATATCACTTTATAGTCTGAAATTCACCCAAATAAAGAAGGCATGTGCATTCTTGTTATGGCAAATATCAGAGAGAATTTTTGAATTAGAAGTATTGTTAGAAACCATTTAATTTACTTACTTTAAAAGAGAAAACTGAGGGCTATCTGAATCCCAGTTATATCAGTTGTCTTAGGGATGCCCATAAATGTTTCCCCTAGAGAGCATGAGATATAATTTTTAACGAAATGATCTTATAAATTCAATATTAAAAGTCAGTAAACAATTAATCATTCTTAGTATCTCTTTACATTTCATTTTTAACTACATTATTACATGGTGATATTTACTGTTTACTCTCATCCTTTGGTTCTTTTAAAATTCATTTTGCATTATTTTATAATGGTCCTTCTAGGTTTATGTTCTTCAAGCTTGTCACTATTACTTTTATACTAATATTTAATTTTATTATGGTATGGATATTATTTTATTATTTTTTGTGTTGGTCATTTACATTATTGCAATTTTGGCAATCACACATAATTTCATAATGAAATATGTAAACATTTACTTCCCTATTAGTGTTATTTTAAATAACATTTAAAGGTACATTCTAATTAAAAGAATTATTGGTTCAAAGGACCATATCATACCAAATAATTCCCTGAAAACACTCAGTAATTTAAGGTCACCAGCAAAGAATGCATGCATCTTTCACCCCCTCCATAAACCCACTGTTATATTGAGTTTCGTTGTATTTATTTTATCTCATCTATTCATTTATTTATTTTTAAATATTTGGCAAGGCTCTAAATTTGTTGAGTTACTGCTTTGGAAGTGTTTTAATTTGTATTTTTAGTTATTTTCAATATTGAATTCATTTTTGAAAGTGCTTACCGCAGGGATTGAAGTGAAGATGGTAAAATGAGGTGTCATGACTGCAATGCTCCCCCAAATCCTTTCTACATCAACCACAGAAAATGTTCCCAATTAAATTCTGGACAGGAAAGCCAAAAGAAAGTCACAGTGAGTCATTATTTCAACCTAAGGAAACTTAGTAAGTCAGAAAAAGAGATCTGTGGACATTGAAGTGGATGCTGGGCAGGAGTACAGTGGATCAAAAATGACATCAAGAATATGGAAATACCAGGTGGTGTCAGCAGCAGAAGGAAGCAGCCCAGTGCCCAACCATGGAAAAGGGACTAGAAATCCACACAGAAAGAAACCCAGGATGATCCCGGTACTGGAAGCCAGAATAGGATCTGGTGAAATTTGGTAGCTCAGTGTTAAATTGTAAGTCACAATTCCATAATAGTGTGGAGGGCAGTGAATAGATCTCTCAAAAAGGTCACAAAAATTTGGAATCACTGACAACTTACAGGCCCCCAGAATAAGCTATGAGAGTAGCAGAAGACACTAAAAGACAGAAGGTTAGATCAGTTATTACCATGTATCTTCTATGTTTAGAGAACATAATTCTTTCAGTTCTAGAATAACCACCTCCCCAGAAATATCCCCTTCTAAAGTGAGTAGATCCCAACTCTAATATAAAATCCAAAGGCAAGGGAAAGGGTGGGAAAATGAATAAATAACAACCAAAAAGTACCTGAATATAAATGCTACTATAGTGCCAGGGAAGCTCAAGAAACAAACTCAGTAGAAAGCAATACTTGAAGAAAA
>CM053625.1:202505428-202532948 GCA_028646595.1 Phalanger gymnotis
AATTACAAATTTTCTCCCCATTTCTACCCTCCTGCCTACTTCAAGATGGCATATATTCTGGTTGCCCCATTCCCCAGTCAGCCCTCCATTCTGTCACCCCAGTCCCCTCCCATCCCCTTTTCCCTTACTTTCTTGTAGGGCAAGATAAATTTCTATGCCCCATTGCCTGTGTATCTTATTTCCTAGTTGCATGCAAAAACTTTTCTTTTTTGTTTTTGAATGTCTGTTTTTAAAACTTTAAGTTCCAAATTCTCTCCCCTCTTCCCTCCCCTCCAACCCTCCCGAAGAAGGCAAGCAATTCAACATGGGCCACATGCATATCATTACGTATAACCCTTCCACAATACTCATGTTGTGAAAGGCTAACTATATTTTGCACCTTCTTAACCTATCCCCCTTTATTGAATTTTCTCCCTTGACCCTGTCCCTTTTCAAAAGGGTTTGTTTTTGATTACCTCTTCCCCCATCTGCTCTCCCTTCTATCATCCTCCCTTTTTTATATTTTTCCTCCTTCTTTCCTGTGGAGTAAGATATCCAATTGAGTATGTATGGTATTCCCTCCTCAAGTCAAATCTGAGGAGAGCAAGATTCACTCATTCCCCCTCACCTACCCCCTCTTCCCTTCCTACAGAACCACTTTTTCTTGCCACTTTAATGTGAGATAATTTACCCCATTTTATCTCTCCATTTCTCCTTCTCTCAATATATTGCTCTCTCACCCTTAATTTGATTTTATTTTTTTAGATATCATCCTTTCACATTCAACTCACCCTGTGCCCTCTGTCTATATATATATATGCATACACACATACATGTATACATACATACACACATATACATATGACTATATATACATACACACACACATATATTTGCATATTCCCTTCAGCTACCTTAATAATGAGGTCTCATAAATTATACACATCATCTTTCTATGTAGGAAGGTGAACAAAAACTTTAGTAAGTCCCTTATGATTTCTTTCTTGTTTACTTTTTCATGCTTCTCTTGATTCTTATGTTTGAAAGTCAAATTTTCTATTCAGCTCTGGTCTTTTCACTGAGAAAGCTTGAAAGTCCTCTATTTTATTGAAAATCCATATTTTGCCTTAGAGCATTATGCTCAGTTTTGCTGGGTAGGTGATTCTTGGTTTTAATCCTGGCTCCATTGACCTCCTGAATATTATATTCCAAGCCCTTCAATGTAGAAGCTGCTAGATCTTGGGTTATCCTGATTGTGTTTCCACAATACTTAAATTCTTTCTTTCTGGCTGCTTGCAGTATTTTCTCCTTGATCTGGGAGCTCTGGAATTTGGCAACAATATTCCTAGGAGTGTTCTTTTTGGGATCTATTTGAGGATGTGATCTGTGGATTCTTTCAATTTCTATTTTACCCTCTGGCTCTAGAATATCAGGGCAGTTCTCCTTGACAATTTCTTGAAAGATGATTTCTAGACTCTTTTTTTGATCATGGCTTTCAGGTTGTCCAATAATTTTTAAATTCTCTCTCCTGGATCTATTTTCCAGGTCAGTGGTTTTTCCAATGAGATATTTCACATTGTCTTCCACTTTTTCATTCCTTTGGTTCTGTTTTATAATATCTTGATTTCTCACAAAGTTACTAGCTTCCACTTGCTCCAATCTAATTTTTAAGGTGGTATTTTTGGACCTCTTTTTCTATGTGGCTAATTCTGCCTTTCAAGGCATTCTTCTCCTCATTGGCATTTTGGAGCTCTTTTGCCATTTGAGTTAGTCTATTTTTAAGGTGTTATTTTCTTCAGTATTTTTTTTCCATTTTGGGGGAGTCTACCTTAGCAAGTCATTGACTTGTTTTTCGTGGTTTTCTTGCATCATTCTCATTTCTCTTCCCAATTTTTCCTCTACTGCTCTAACTTGCTTTTCCAACTCCTTTTGGAGCTTTTCTATGGCCTGAGACCAGTTCATGTTTTTCTTGGAGGTTTTTGATGTAGGCTATTTGACTTTGTTGACTTCTTCTGGCTGTATCTTTTGTTCTTCTTTGTCACCAAAGAAAGATTCCAAAGTCTGAGACTGAATCTGAGTGTTTTTTTGCTGCCTGGCCATGTTCCCAGCCAATTTACTTGACTTGAGTTTTTTGTTGTGGTACTCCTTGTAGAGTAAAGCTTGTTCCAAGCTTGAGGGGATGTGCTGTCATTTTCAGAGCTATTTCTATACAGCCAGCCCTGCCACACCAGCATTCCTTCTTCCTCAAGAACTGCCAACCTGGATTGGACTCAGATCTTCAGCAGGCTCTGCACTCCAGCTCTGATCTGCCACTTAATTCCTCCCACCATGTGGGCCTGGGGCAGGAAGTAACTGCAGCCGTAGTTCTGTAGCTGCGCCTCCCCCGCTGTCCCTGGGGTGGGGGGGATGGCCGAACCACGAACTCTGTCCCCTGCAGCTTTTCCCACTAACCTTCTCTGTTGTCTTTGGTGTTTGTGGGTTGAGATTTCTGGTAACTGCCACAGCTCACTGATTCAGGATGCTAGAGCCTGTTCTGCCTGGCTCCTGGTCTGGTTAGTCCTGCAGCCACCCACGCTGAGCTCCATTCACCTCCGCTCTGTGTGCCATAAACCTCATCCAGTGACCATCCAGGCTGTCCTGGGCTGGATCCCTGCTTCCCTCTGCTATTTTGTGGGTTCTGCAGTTCTACAATTTTTTCAGAGCCATTTTTTATAGGTTTTTGGAGGGACCTGGCAGGGGCTCACACAAGTCCCTGCTTTCCAGCCACCATCTTGGCTCCGTCCCCCTCCACTAGCCTTTTTTTTTTTCATATGAATGATTAGCGATACCACATTTGGTGGTAACATTGTTGGTAGGCCCTCTCTTCTCCTACCACCACTAAGTTATCTGAGAATATAGGCTTTTTCATTGCCCAGATGTTATGGCAGACAGAAAAGCCATCTCTGCTATTGTACCCTTCACCAAATTTGGGGTGAGAGATGATTATCATAATTTCTCCCCACTGGTGATTTGAGCATCTATTGAGCATTCTCTTCCCCTTTCTATGTTTTATCCTATGGGCTAGATCTATTCAGTAGGTTAGTCAACAAATCTTTATTAAGCACCTATAATGTGCACAGGAATTTTGCTAAATGCTGAGGATACAAAGAGAGATGAAAGACCTTTCCCCCCATCTCAAATTCCTCATAGTCTAAGGGGGAGATAACATGCCAACAACTATGTATAAATGACATAGACACAACAGATTAAAGATAATCAACAAAGGGAAAGAATCAGGGATACAGACAGGGGGATTTCAGATAATTGTTGAATGACTCAAGCCATAGAACTGAGGAGCATCTAACTTCTTCTCTACCTCTCTTGAGAACAATACTGGTTAAAGAGAATACCCTTCAATAAACCTCACTATAACATTCATAAGTTCTATTCATGTCACCTATTTCTTTCTTCCCTTACTGTGACAGTGAATTTATCATACAATCACTCATTTAGAGGGCAATCATCACTAAGTATAGGGATATAAAATAGGAGAATATGATCAATTTTGCATTTCAATTTTTTACTGTATAGCCCAATTGAAAACTTGACTTATTAAAAAAAGTAGGGCACTAAAAATTCTTAGCCTTAGTTGAGTAAAAGGATGAAGGATGCAGCTATGTGCATTAGACAGGTCAAACAATGAAGTAGATAAATTGCTTTTGTCATCTTTTTGCCCCTTATTGAATTGACTTTTATACTAATACATTCCCAACAACCACAGGATTCCAGGTCCTTGTTGTCCCTTCTACACAGAGCAGTCTAAGAATTTTTTACCTTACTTCTTTCAAAGCTTTGGACAGGGACTTCTGAAATGAACCTTCCCTTTTCAATCATGGGAGGGAATTATGCCCTACTTGTTTAATAACTAATGATTCATCTGCTTTAGGTTTGGAGTACTCTGGAATTTCCTTTTGAAGATTATTTTCATCTTTTTGTTTTTGCAGAACACTTTAAAATGCAGTGTCCAATTTGGGATGGATCAGAGGCTTAGGGAGCTTCAGAATCCTACTGGGCCATATGTGTTCTCTCTGATTTTGATTTTCCAATCAGAGTATTGCCAAACGTGGTTCACAATGAAAGTTAATTACTAGTATCCCACACAGTATGCATTCCTTAGGTTACTTGCACACTATTTGGGAAGACCTGCTTGAAAACACTGTGTAGTGGAGCAATGGTACTTGCCTGGGATATTGAATTCTTGCTCTTAGTTTAAAATAACTGCTTTTCCAGGAACATGGTCACCAGAGGAATCATCTGCTATAAGAATTTTTAATGCAAAAATGTGCCCAGTAGACCATAATGTATAAGAGTCTTAGAACTGATAATCCCTGTGGTCACTGACTACTTCAGGAATTCAGTAATACTATAGCTTGTGGAAGCTCTTGGGGCGGGTTTTATGATTCACCAAAGTGTCTTTTAAGTGGTCGATAAGGTGTGGGAAAGGCACCCAAAGCCTCAGTGCTGATACGTGAATACAGCAGAGCAAATTGACAATAGCATTGAGTAAATTAATACTTTTCTTTAAGACATTTTGAAATTTGTCAAGAGGTAAAATTGAAAGAAAAATATCGATAAATGGTTTTTGCAAATCTGGTAAAAAACACTTATTCTGGAATGAAATTATTTTCTTAAAAATACAGCATAAGCTTTTATAATACACTTATACACATATTTTTTTTTTCACAAGAACTACATTTCATTAATACTTCAAGGGTTCATGATTAGTGCAGTGGTCATACTCGTTCCACAGATGAAAGCTTTCTACTTACTTTCTCTCTGTTTCATATATACTTATCTGCATTCACACCAATTCTCCCTAGTAGATTTCAAGCTCCTAGAGGGCAGAGAATGTTTTGTTTTCATATTTCCTGCACCTAGCACAGGCATGAGGACACAATAAGCACTCAGTAAAGGCTCATTACATTGAATTGCTTGTTAAATCGATGTGTTCTTTAATAGACATACTTAGTCAACTGCTACAGCTAAAACAACAAATGTATTGCTTAGTGATCAATCCACTGAGCCTCCTAAACAGACTTCATTGCTCCTGTTGTTCAGTAATGCCTTACTCTTTGTAATCTCATCTGTTGTTTTCTTGGTAAAGATGTTGGAGTAGTTTACCATTTCCTTCTCCAGCTCATTTTACAGATGAAGAACTGAGGTTAAAGGGTTAAGTGACTTGCCCAGAGTCACCTAGCTAGTAAGTCTGTGAGTCCAGATTTGATATCAGAAAGATAAGTCTTCCTCACTTCAGGCACAGCACCATATCCACTGTGCTAAATACAGATTTCCTGACATTAAATTGATAGACAAACAGAACACAGTTATTTTGATATTTCAAGTCTGTTTGTAATATCTGCCAAAGCTTATCCAGCAATATCCAGCAAAGCATTCACTGAGACATCATCAACTCATTCCCATCCTTCCCTGTTTCAGGAATACAAAACAAAATGGTTTGCTCTCCTCTCATCTTAGAACTTTCCTCATTGCCTGGGAGCTCCCCCTGGGAGAATAACCAATTATCCCTGGGGCTTTCTCAAACTGGAATATTCCTGTATATACATACTTTCTTATTGGTGAGTTTCCATTGCAGCTTCTGCTTTGAGCAAAGGCCCAGGCCAGGCTTAATTCCACTTCAGTGCACCATCCATGGCTTATGGTATTCAAAACCATGCTCCCACAACAGATACCTTCATGCTTCCATTTTCTCCCTATTTGATATTGCAGCTCCCTTTATTCTGTTGTCTTCCCCCATTAGAATCTTAGCATTTAGACATATTTTTTTTCCTTTCATTTGTATCACAGTGCTTAGCATAGTGACTAGAAAATAGAATGTACTTAGCAAATTTTTTTTTCTTTTTGTCCTTCCATTGGAGGAGGTGTTAATTGGAAAGCACCTAGGCTAAGTCAAATGAAACAAATTGTGTGTCTAGAAAACCATTTAGTATCAACAGAATAATTTCTATTGATAATACTAACACAGCTACTTGCATTTATATAGTGTTGGAGAGTTTATAAGCTACTTTCTTCACTACAAACTTCTGCATAAGTAAGTAAAAGGATTAATATACTCATTTTATAGATAAGAAAAACAAAGCTTAGCCTGGTAAAAATTTGTCCGGCTGATAAATGGAAGAGAGAAATGCTAAGCAGATATATTCTCCATTTGCAGATTTAGAGCTAGAAGGGATTGTAAATGTCATCTAGCCCAATCCCCTCATTCCCCAGAAAAGACATTGGGTGAAGAAATTTTGAGATTTAATTCATTTTACCCATGTTATAAGTGGTGATTCCAGGATTCCAAACAAGATTCTGTTATTTCTAAGTGGAGTTTAATGTACTCCTTGGGAACAAATGGGTTCTTCCTTACCTAAGGTCTTCAAGAAAAAGCTAGATGACCATTTGTAATGTACATTGGAGAGATGATTGTTTATCAGATATGGTATGCACTAGATAGCTGCTGATGTCACTTCCACCTATAAATTTAGTATTTTTTTCTCATTTGTCAACCTGTGTGTATACACTCACATATATACACACATGTATATATATCCACATAATACAAACACACATATATACATACATATGCACACACATGTACGTGCATACATATACATACACATAAACACAAAAATACACGCATACACACACACAGACACACACACACAATAATTTATTTGATCTTCACAATAGCCCTATGGTGATACTTATAAAGATGCAAGGTGATCCCTTGTGGCTAGCTTTAGGAAAGTCTACTAGATTTATGGGAATCTGAGAGAATGTGTATGTTTTAAGAAATTAAGTCTTAAGAACTGCTCAGGGGGTACTTGGAGGATTAAGGAGTATCGTTTCTATGTGGAGGTCAAATATCAGAACCTAGATTTGCCCTGTAAAAGACCTATGACCTATGCTCTATGTCATTTCTTAGAACCTATAGATTCTATTGCTTCTCATTGGCCTCAATATCCTGCTGCTACCAAATAAAATTCAATTTTCTGTTCCCAAAAAAATGTGTACATGTATCTATATGCAGCTCTGTCCAAATCAAATAAGATTAGAATTGTTTAATTAAAAATAAAAAGAATGCCTGATTTGAAGGCAGAAGACCCACTTTCTACTCCCAGCCTGATTTTGCTATGCTTGTGAACCTGTCCAAGATATTTCACCTCCAAGAGAAGCTGTTTCTTGATCTACAAATCAGGGATAATAATACTTCAATATTTATTTCTTAGGAATATGCTGACAAAATGCTTTACACACATTAAAGCACAGCAGATCCATGTGAACTCACGACATTTATTGCACTCAGGGCTAGACAATGAAAGTAAGAAAGGAACTATAGTCAATGATCTATCAACAATTCCATCCTTCCTCTAGGACAGGGTGGAAAAAATGATGAAATCACATGTTTACATGCATGTTTGGAATTACAACGTTTAAACAAAGTTATTAGAACAGTGAGATTTTGTACCTTGTTCCTTTGGAATTGAGAGGACAAGACCCTCTTATTTCAGCACATGGATACATGCTAGATAATATCAAATTATTCATGTCTGCAAAAAAGAGGCTGTCTAACAGATAAAGTCAGGTGAGCATAAATAAAAGGCAGCCTGTTACCACTGGAAATGAAAGTTATAGAAAAGCAACAGAGGGTAGTCTGATGGGAATGAATAAAATAATTTCTTCCACTGATAATTTAAGTCATGTAATCACTAAATTAAAAGGGAGCAACATGGAAGCAGCATTCTATCAGTCTCTGTCAGTTCAATGAAGTAGACTAGTTTTTTTTAAAAAAAGGTAAATTATTGGAACATATAACCCAGAACCTCAATGCAAAAGTGTCCTTGTAATGTTCAGTGTATTTATATTGGGAAATTATCCTAATCTACTTCCTGTGATTATGTAAAGAATCAGATAATTCTTGAAAATTTCATATCCTTGAACAAGCAGTTTTCCGATGAAGAAATTAAAGCTATTTATGATCGTATAAAAAATGCTGTAAATGACTATTGGTTAGAGAAATGCTCATTGAAACAACTCTGAGGTACCATCTCACCCCTATCTGATTCTCTAATATGACAGAAAAGTAGATGGTAAGTGTTGGTTAAACTGTGGGAAAATTAGTGCATTAATGTACTCTTGGTAGAGTTGTGAACTGATACAACCATTCTTGAGAGAAATTTGGAACTCTGCCCAAAAGGCAACCAAATGGTGCATACTCTTTGATCCAGCCTATATGCCAAACAGATTATAAAAAATGTAAAATGACCCACATATACAAAAATATTTGTAGCTGCCATTTTTGTGGTACAAAGAATTGGAAATTGCAGGGATGTCCATCAATTGGGGAATGGCTGAACAAGTTATGGTATATGAATATAATGGAACGATATTCTGCTATAAGAAATGATGAGCAGGCAGATTTCAGAAAAACCTGGAAAGACCTAAATGAACTGATGCTAGGTGAAGTTATCATAAGCAGGAGAACATTGTACACAGTAACAGCAACATCATGTAATGATCAATTTTGATAGACTTAGCTCTCTAATACAATGATTTAAGAAATTCCAAAAGACTCATAATAGAAAATGCTATCCACATCCACAGACAGAACTATGGAGTCTGAATAAATATTGAAGCATGCTATTTTCTCTTTTTTTTCTTTCTCTTGTTTTTCCCCTTTTCTTCTAATTTTTCTACACCATGACTAGTGTACAAATATGTTTAATATGATTGTACATATATAGCCTATATCAAATTGCTTGCCATCTTAGGCAAGAGCTAGGGGAAGGAGTGAGGGACAACAAAATTTGGAACTCAAAATCTTATAAAAATGAATGTTGAAAACTATCTTTACATGTAATTGGAAAAAATAAAATACTATTAGGTGGGATAAAAAAAGAAAGTCTCATATCCTAGTGAAATATTTCAACCTAAGGTCTACTGTATTCCTACCTTTGTTGTTTTTCTTAAAAAATAAATGGAATAACATTTTATGAGTTCATAGGATCATGAATTTTGATCTGAGAGGGATTTCAGAGTTCATGTTGTTCAAACTGCTCTTTTTTAAGATATGGAAATTGAGGCCCAGAAAGATAATAAAATTGGCTCAGAGTACCCTAAGAAGTGTTAAAGACAGGGGCAGCTAGGTGGCATAGTGAGTAGAGCACTAGCCCTGGTCAGGAAGACCTGAGTTCAAATATAACCTCAGACACTTGACACATGTACTAGCTGTGTGACCTTGGGCAAGTCACTTAACCCCAATTGCCCTGCCAAAAAGCAAAACAAAAAGTTTTAAAGATCCATTGGAAGTCAGGTCCTAGGAATCCCACTAGCACTTTTCTCATCACATTATGGGTTAATATCCTGAACTACCTGTGTACCATCTGAGTGTGCAGCTCTTTTACACTGCCCAAGTCATAAACAGAAATTTCTACATAATAACATTAAAAGTCACTTTTCAATTTCCTGGAAACAACTATTAGGGACTGTAAGTGCAATTTGAGAGAATTAATGGTCAGTATTGGAGAATTGAACTATCAAGTTGTTGACCCTTGTTTCTTCAGCTAAGTGCAGTAAGAGAGGCCTTCTATGAAGGCTGCCTAACCAGGCTCATAGTGTCTTGATGAAACTGAGAAGAATTATTTATTTGGAAAACAGAATCAATGTTATTTTCAAATCTTATAACTGTAGCTGGGTGGGCTCTGCACAAACAGTTTTAATATTCAGACTAAACTGAGTTATTTGTGAGATACTAATTGATCATATCAATCAAAACAGATGAAGGAAAATGAATGGCCAGAGGTACCAAATTATTCTTGTTAAGGCACAGAACTGACTTTGCCCCATCCCTACTAAAAAAAAGAGACAGTGTATTTTTGGAATTTTATCCCACTCAAGGCAGGAAGTATAGCCGGCCAAGCTTAACTTTGGCTTTATCTAATATTCAAGTTTTTTTTTAATGATATTACTTTAATAATTAAATATTAAAAGTGCACAATAAAAAGCATATAAATATAACTCCCCTTCTGCAGTCAATAGATAATAACTGAAGGAAATTATTTGAAGTCGGTTGGAACTCAATAAAAGGTCTTTGGCAACCTCTCCCTGACCCACCCACCAACCTCAGGCTAATAATCTTTCTTCTTTCTTTTTTTTTATAGTTCAAACCACCAGGTATCCAGGTTTTGCAAAGCTCCATTCTGGGATGATCTAAGAGCAGATGGAGATCTAACACCCACAATGGCTGTAACAGGCCCAGGAGCCCACTCAAGTTTCTGCAACAGTAAGTGTACGTAGGTATAAAAAACTACATTCAGATTAATGATACATGACTATAACAGTTAATATGCACAAAGCACTTTAAATTTTTCAAAGTTGTTTATTTTTTCTTTAAAAGTACTTACAGGGTACAGTAAATACATGATCTTTGATCTGGTGGCATCAGTATCCCCATTTCAAACAGACAAGGAAATGGCAACTGGGAAATGTTAAGTATCTTGCCTAGGATCAAAAAAGTAGTAAGTGTTTTAAGTAAGATTTAAACCGAGGTCCTCTAACTCCAATCATATTGTTATTTACCTGCTATACTTGTCATACAAGGTAGCAAAAGAGGGCTATGTTGGTAGTGTAGTGTTACAAAGTGCTCTAGGAAAATCTGAGGAAGGAACAAAAGACTTTCAGCTGGTGAACCGGGGATTAGCTAATCAGGCAAGCAAGCATGTGATCACTGAGGATTCAAAGACAAAGTGGCACAGCCTCTGCTCTCACTGAGCTTATGCAGATTACATTCTTTTACTTCTTTGGGGGGTGGGGGTGGTGCAAAAGGTGGTAAGAGAAGAAGGGGGATTATGGAGCACCTGATACCTGAGATAGTTCTTGAAAGACAAGAATATATGTGCGTGTGTGCGTGTGTGTGTGTGTATACAATATAAATATAAATAAAAGGAGAGGAGTAAATATAAATAAAAGGAGAGGAATAAAAAAGCTCTTCTCCATCTCTTTCAGCCTTTCTTTCTCCCAGAAAAAGAGATGTTATAAATATTTTTGTACATATAGATCCTCTTCTGATTTTTTTTTTTAAATCTCTTTTTGGATATAGACCAAGTAGTGGTATTGCCAGGTCAAAATATATTCATGGTTTTACATCCCTTTGGGCATAGTTCCAAATTGCTCTACAGGATGGCTGAATTAGTTCACAATGCCACCAACAGGGCATTAATATCTCACTTCCCTCCCCACCCCCTCAAACATTGGTCATTTACCTTTTCTGTCGTATTAGCCAATCTAATAGGTAAAAGGTAGCACCTCAGAATTATTCTGTTTTGCATTTCTCCAACCAATAGTGAGTTAGAGTATTTTTACATATGACTATTTGTGTCTCCTTTACCCAGCTGTTGACTTGTTTTTCATGATTTTCTTTTATCACATTTCTTTTCATAATTTTTTCTCTACCTATTTGTTTTTCAAAATTCTTTTTGAGCTCTTCATGGCCCTGAGACCAACTCATTTATTTTCTAGGAAGCTTTGGTTGTAGGTGCTTTGACTTTTTGTCTGCTCCTGAGTGTATGTTTTGATATTCCTTGTCACCACTATAACTTTCTATAGTCAGAGTATTTTTTATTATTTGCTCATCTCACCAGCGTATTCTTGACTTTTTAACTCTTTGTTAAAACAGTGCTCTGCCTCCAGGGTGTAATGTGCACTGTCCTAAGCTTTAGGGATTTTGTGCAGCTCTTTTCAGAGATTCTTCTGAGGATCTGTAAGTTTTTTGTTCTTGCAAGATCATATGATCTAAGGAAAGGTGTTTACTCCTCTGAGCCAGGTGATCAATTATTGACAGGGAGCTAGATCATTTAATTTAGATATCAACTGTCTTTTACTGTTTTGATGTAATATATGTGCAAATTAATTTTCTCTGACAGAAAAAAAGCAAAGAAAGAAAGAAATGAGTATCTCTTCCTTCCCTCTGTTATCAGTTATAAAATTATCTTATCCACATCAAGCAAAGGTCTTTTCCTTTTTAAATCATATTTTCTCTTTATAGTGAAACTGTCCTTCATATTTAGCATATGGGTATCATTCTGTCACTTGAAGAGAAGCAGAATAGACATATCAATCCTCTTCTCCCCACAACCTTCTCCAAAGGACATTTTAGTTTCTACTAGAAGAGAGAACAGGAGGTGGACAGACGAGTCTGACTATCATGCTTCATCGAGAGAGAGAGAGAGAGAGAGTGAGAGAGAGAGAGAGAGAGAGAGAGAGAGAGAGAGAGAGAGAGAGAGAGAGAGCATTATAGCATAATAGCATACTGGGCTATAATCATATCTAACTGTTGCCTTAAATATTATTCCAGTAGAGGATGTAATTTTCAGATTCAAGTTAGACTTCTGATCTCTGTCAAGCTCAACAGGTCCATAGTAGAACTTACTTTGTGTTCAGAAATGTCACTGCTTAATAGCTGTTGATGACAGTCCTCTAAAGCTTACCGTTCTATTGAGGAAGACAGTATGTTCTCGGACACCCAGATTGATATTCTTAGAATCATCTTTGATTCTTCCTTTGGCCTTATCATCTAAATCTTGTCAGTTACCAGGTTTTATTGATTCTATCTCCACTGTATCTTTCAGAAATATTCCTTTTTCTCCCCTCATATGACCATTACCTTAGGTCAAGCCCAATTGTATCATGCCTAACTGATGTCTTCTTCTTCAATTAATTTAATTAATTTATGATTGTCAAATATTGATTTTTTTTCCTCCCCACTTGTGGGAGTTGGGGGAAAATAACAGTACCCTTAAAAAATAAGCATAGTCAAACCAAGCAAATTCCAATTTTGGCTATAAATATCTTACATCCTGAATATGAATATATCCTTTCTATGTCAAGAGGTGGCTAGCATTCCTGATCACTTTGGAATCATGTTTGATCGTTGTGTTTATCAAAATACTTTGAATGTATCAAAAATTTTCATTTTTATGATGCTGATATTATAGTATAAATTGTTTTCATGGTCATGCTTATTTTACTCCGCATGCATCACTCAAGTCTCTCTAGACTTCCCAGAAATCATCTTTTTTTCTTCATTTCTTAAAGTTTGATAGTATTCTATTATATTCACATACCATAATCTATTCATTCTTTCTACAACTGATGGGTACTTCCTTAGTCTCCAAGGATGTTTGTTGTTCTATTGTGCCATCAGGAAAAAAATAGCTGCTATAAATATTTTTAATGCATGTAGGACCTTTTTCTATTTATTTGAGCTCTATAAGTTTTTGGTTGTCATATCTTCATGTCAATAAGCATACTCAACACTTTGGAGTCTGGAGGATCTGTGTTCAAATCTAGCCACAGACACTTGATACTTACTGTCTGTGTGACTCTGGACAAGTCACAACCCCAATTGCTTCAAAAAAAAAGGCATGCTCATTCAGATTCAATCTACCTCAGCTCATATTGATCTGGCCTACTGGCATTAGTGTCACAAATGCTCTGGCTCATTACAAGTCTACCCAGTATGGTGAATCCTTAATAATTTTTTTTCTTTTTTTTTGGATTAGAAGGTTTGAGGTGAATTCTTTTGGCAGGACCCAGCATTTTGGAATTTGGGGGTCTCAAGCACCCCTCAACCCCATACCTCATCATTTTGGTGCCCTGACTGGGAATCTCAAATCTTCTAAAGACAAGATTGGAAGATTTACCAGAGGTTAAGTGGCTTGCCTAAGGTCATATGGCTAGAAAGGAACTCAGCCAGGACACCGCACCTGGCCGTCTGATTCTAAAGCTTTTGTTCTGCTTCCTCTGATGAAGAGATGAAGAGAATGAAGAGAGGAAGAAGAGGGAAAGGGCCTCCCAAAAGGCAGCCATAGTGACCTAGACATGAACCAAATTCTATGTTCCTGGAGGACCCCCTAGGTGAAGGCATAAGCCGAAAGAAAGCTTTAGATCAGAAGGGAACAAGCATTTATCAAGCACCTATTATGTGCCAGACACTAAGCGGAGTACTTTTCACAAATAATATTCCATTTAATCCTTGTAGCAGCCCTGAGAGCTGCCAAACTTGTGAGAGTGGACTCCTGGATCATTTGAAGAAAGCCCTTGCTCTTGAGTGGAAGGCAGAACCCTCCAATGATGTCAAAGTTCATCTAGTACAGATCCAGAAGCAGCTGACATTCAGACAAGATAGCTGTCCCAAGATGCTGGACAAGGGCTAAATTCTATCTACTATTTGCTATGGTATTGTCTGCTATGGCTGTGGATTGTGGAGAGCTTCAGCTATCTGAATCCCAGGAAAATCTTGTAGAAGTCATTACCTCCTTAGGACTCTCCTCTCCAAGCATGAGCTTTTCTCCAGTACAACCATAAATATCCCTGTCAAGACATGCCACCATCTATCTGATAATTGTAAATCGAAGGGATGCCAATAAATTGAGAAATGGCTAAACAAACTGTGGTTTATGATTGTGATGGAATATTACTGTGGTATAAGAAAGGACAAGTAAAGACTTACTTAAACTGATGCAAACCAAAGTGAACAGAACCAGAAAAACACTGTACATAATAACAGCAATATTGAACAATGGAGAGCTGTGAATGACAGCTATTCTCAGCAATACAATGATCCAAGACAATTCCAAAAGACTCATGATAAAAAATGTTACCCACATTGAGAGAAAGAACTGATGTTTTTTAAATACAGGCTGAAGCATGCTAATTTTCACTTTCTTTCATTCTTTTTTTTTTTTTTTTAAGGAGGAAAGGCAGGGCAATAGGAGTTAAATGATTTGTCCAACTTCACACAGCTAGTGTGTAAACTGTCTGAGGCTGGATTTGAGCTCAGGTCTTGCTGACTCCAAGGCCAGTGCTCCACTTACTATGCCACCTAGTGTCCCCTTTCTTTCATTTTATTTCTTTTATTTGAGTCTTTTGATTAATTTGACTATTTGATGAATATGGAAATGCTTTGCATGCTTCTACTTGTATAACTTACATCTGATCACTTACCCTCTCAGGGAGGGGGGAAAGATAGAATTTGGAACTCAAAACTTTAAAAAAAGTTAATATTTGTTTTAACATGTAAAAAAAAAAACATGCTCAGTTAAGTAATTTGGGGAGCATAGTTCTAAAGCATTTTCCAGAAATGCTGGGTCAATTCATAACACTACCAAAATTACATCAAAAGGGCCAGTTTTACATTTGTTATTTTTTTTTCAAGTTTGGTAACATAATGAGTGTGAGGTAGAACCTCAGATATCTCAATTAGCATTTCTCTACTTATTAGTGATCTGGAATATTTACTTGCTTAGTTATAGATAGCTTGAATGTCTTTTCTTGAGAATTTTGTATTGAACTTCCATTGACCATTGTCAATTGGGAACTTGTTTTACTCCTTTAAATTAGAATATATTTTTATAGGCTGGGAAATGAGACTTTTCTGATAGGAACTTGAAAGTTTTTTTGTTTGTTTGTTTGTCTTTTTGTAAATCATACTTGCTTCCTTTTTTATCTTAGTTGCATTCCTGAGTTCATGCAAATATTTTTTTAGATTTTATTTCCCTATATCCTATTCTCTAAAAATGTTTTTTTTTTAAATTTGTGCCCCACTTTCTTTTTATAGGACCTCATGTCCAGCCTTCCTTAGTAAGGAAGTAAGGAAAAGGTAAGGAGAAAGGTGAAAGAAAACTTAAAATTTTACATTTTAATGGATCAAATTTTATCTACTCAAACTAGTCTCCGCAAATTTAACTTCACATAAAATAGTTCAACCATAAATTCTTCTCTCATCTTTATATGTAAGAAGTTAAATATATAGTGCTGGTCTTTCTTAATGTCTTGGTTACAGTTTTTTCTTTAGAAATACTAAAAAAAATATGGCTATAGAAAGGTCTGAGATTCTCCATACACTCTGTGTGCCTCCTTAGAAGGAAAAGGATCAGAGCACTTGAAAAAAGGTCAAACTCCAATGTATTGATATAGTAAGTAAAACAGATGATTAACAGGGTAGCCATTTAATGTCTGGCCCTAAAAGCTTACATTGGCCCATACCACCAATGATTAAATTTCTGAGGACAATCTATATTTAGTTTCATAATTTTATTTATTCCTTTTACCATTTACCTTTACCATTTTCTTACATTCTCTTTTCTGTCATTGGAACTATTCCACCCTGTCCACATTCACCTCCACTTTCCTCAATGTCATATATACTTGAAATATTTTTCTTCTCTATAGTTTATCAACCACTTCAACTCCAAATTAACCTTATTTTATTACCTATACATCATGTACAATCATAACTATAATGTAAACATTAACATTATGCAAATCCAAGATCACAAGGCCTAGAAATCTCCTCTTTGACCATAACCTTCTTTCCTATTACCTCTCCCACTCTTTCACTCTTTTGGATTCTACTTCTCATTTCATAAGTTTTAGACTTAGCAAGGGGGATGGCATGAAGTAAAAGGATTCCATGGTGGGAAATCACATACCATAAAATACCTGTTTTTCCCTCCATGCAACTAGTAATCTTTACCAATTCCTGCTGTCTTTTTGTAATTCTAACTCCTAACTAACCTTAAAGATAGCAGGAGAATTGAAGTCATTATCTACTATTTTCAGCGTCCTAAACTAAGAACAGGAGATACAAAGAAAAACATCATGAATACTCTGGACACTTCATTCACAACATGGCTAATGTGGAAATATGTTTAATATGATTGTACATTTATAGTAGCCTACATTAGGTTGTTTGCCATCTTGAGGAGGGGTGGGTGGAAGAAAGTAGGGAGAAAAAAATTTGGAACTCAAAATCTTATAAAAGTGGATGTTGAAAACTAAAAAGTAGAATGAAAAAAGAAGAAATTTTAATATACAGTATCATAAATTAAAAGGATAAAATAAACACCAGTGAAGAAATTAAATCAATCATTGGGGAAATATATTACCCAAATATATGCCCACAAATCTTACAATTTAAGGGAAATTTATGAATATTTTTGAAAATATAAACAGAATGCCTAAATAACTCTATCTTAGAAAAATAATTAAACAAGTTAAATGGTCTCCCTAAGAAAAAATAACCAGGGACAGATGAGTTCACAAGTGAATTCTACCAAACAGTTAAAGAACTATTACTTCCAGTTGTATGCAAATTATTTGGAAAAAAAAGGCAAAGAAGGAGTTGTACCACCCTTATTTTATGATACAAATATGGTGCTGATACCTAAACCAAGAAGATCTAAAATAGAGAAAGAAAATTATAGACCAATTTCCCCAATGAATACCAATATAAAAAAATTTGGATAAAATACCAGCAAGGTAATTACAGCAGTATATCATAAGGATTAACAACATGACGAATTTATATCAGGAATGAAGGGTTGCTTCAGTATTAGAAAATTTCAACATAATTGTCCATATCAATTACAAAGCCAACAGAAATCATATGACTATCTCAATAGATGCTGACAAAGCTTTTGACAAAATACAGCACCCATTCCTATTAAAAACACTAGAGAGCATAGGAATAAAGGGAGCATTCATTAAAATGATAAGCAGTATCTATCTAAAACTATCATCAAGCATTATCTCTAGTGAGGATAAGCTAGAAACCTTCCCAATAAGACTGGAGTGAAACAAGGATGCCCATTATTGCCACTATTTTTCAGTATGGTACTAGAAATGTTAGCTATAGCAATAAGAGAAGAAAAAGAAATTGAAGGAATTAGAATAAGTAATGAGGAAACAAAACTGTGACTCTTTGCAGATGATATGATGGTATATTTGGAGAATCACCTAAAAAACACTTGAAATAATTAATCACTTTAGCAAAGTCACAGGATATAAAATAAATCCACATAAAATATCAGCATATTTTATATGACCAACAAATCCCAGCAACAAAAAATAGAAAGAGAAATTCCATTTAAAAATACTTCAGACAGCATAAAATACTTGGGAGTCTACCTGCCAAGGCAAAACCAGAAACTATGTGGACAAAATTACAAAACACTTTTCTACAGAAATAAAGTCAGATATAAATAATTGGAAATATATCAGTTGCTCATTGATTGGTCCAGCCAATATAATAAAAATGACAATTCTGTTAAATTAATTTACTCACTCAATGCCATTCCAATCAAACTACTAAAAATATATTTCATAGAGCTAGGAAAAATATCAACAAAATTCATCTAAAAAAACAAAAGCTCAAGAATACCAAGGGATCTAATCAAACAAAATAAAACAATACAAAGAAATTTGGCTGAGATTTCAGACTATGTTATAAAGTAGTAATCATCAAAACTATCTGATACTGGCTAATAAAGAGTTGTGGATCAGTGGAATAGATTAGGTACATGAGACATAGTAGTAAATTATTATATTAATTGAGCATTTTATAAACATAAAGACTTCAGCCTTTGGGATAAGAACTCAGTATTTGACAAAACATCCTGGGGAAACTGGAAAACAATGGGATCAAAACTAGGTATAGACCAACATCTTATACCATATACCAAGATATGGTCAAAATGGCTACATGAGAAGATGGTGGCTGGAAAACAGGCACTCACTTAAACTCCCTGCCAAATCCCTCCAAATACCTGTAAAAAATGGCTCTGAACAAATTCTAGAGCTACAGAACCCATGAAATAACAGAGGGAAGCAGGTTTCCAGCCCAGGATGTCCTGGATGGTGACTGGGAAGGGTCTACTGCATGATGCTGGGAGTAGAGCACAGCCCAGCATGGGTCACTACAGGACAGACCAGGGTGGAGGAGATTGCTGAGTAGGCCCTCAGGGCCAGGATTCACTGAGCTGTAGCAGTTATCAGACATCTCAACCCACAAAGGTGAAAGACAACAGAGCAGATCAGTGAGAAAATGGCTAGACCTGGGGGAGAGAAGTGTGGGTCCGGCCCCAGACCTGTGGGCTGCAGAGGTGGCAGGGCAACATCAGGAAGCTCTGGTGGCTGCTTCCAGAGTCTCTGGACCATATGGTGAGAGGAATCAAGCATCACACAAGAGCAGGAGTGCAGAGAGTGCTCTGCTGTTGCAGAGGCAAGGTTCTCTTGCTTTCCTTGCTTAGGTCTGGGTCCCAGTCATTATTGGTACTTCTCGGGGGAGGAGTGCTAGTGTGGCAGAGCTTGTGTTGGCTCAGAAGTAGCTCTGAAAATAGCAGTGCAAAGCCCCTGGAGCTCGGGACAAGGCACTCTCTACCCTGAAGGCAGTCATAACCTTATCAAAAGCTCAAGGTTCAAGTAGTTGACTGGGACTTGAGGAAGGGTGAATGGACTCAGACTCAGACTTAGCCTATAGAATCTTTTCTTTGGTGACAAAGAGGATCAAAACATACAGCCAGAAAAAATCCACAAAGTCCAAGATCCTACATGAAAAGCTTCCAAGAAAAATATAAATAGGTCTCAGGCCATGGAAGAGCTCAAAAAGGATTTGGAAAAGCAAGTAATAGAAGTAGGGGAAAAGTAGGGAAGAGAAATGAGTGGTGTGAGAAAACCAAGAAAAACAAGTCAATGACATGCTAAAGAAGATTAAAAAAAAATACTGCAGAAAATAATACCTTAAGAAATAGACCAATCCACATGGCAAAAGACCTCCAAAAAGCCAAGGAGGAAAATACCTGGAAAGGCAGAATTAGCCAAATGGAAAAGAAAGTCCAAAAGACCACTGAAGAAAATATTACCTTAAAAATTAGAATGGAGCAAGCGGAAGCCAGTGACTTTATCATAAATCAAGAAATTACAAAACAGAACCAAAAAGAATGAAAAAGTGGAAGACAATGTGAAAAATCTCATTGGAAAAACCACTGACCTGGAGAATAGATCCAGGAGAGATAATTTAAAAATTATTGGACTACCTGAAAGTCATGATCAAAAAAAGAGCCTTGACATCATCTTTCAAGAATTATCAAGGAAAACTGCCCTGATATTCTAGAACCAGGGGGTAAAACAGAACTTAAAAGAATCCACCAATTGCCTCTTGAGAAAGATCCCAAAAAGAAAACTCCCAGGAATATTTTAGCCAGATTCCATAGTTTCTAGGTCAAGGAGAAAATAATGCAAGCAGCCAGAAAGAAACAATTTGAGTATTAAGGAGACACAATCAGGATAACACATGATCTAGCAGCTTCTACATTAAGGGATTGAAGGGCTTGGAATATGATAATTCAGAGGTCAAAGGAGCTACGATTAAAACCAAGAATCACCCTATCCCGCAAAACTGAGCAAAATACTCTAGGGCAAAATATGGATTTTCAACAAAATGGAGGACTTTCAAGCTTTCTTGATAAAAAGACCAGAACTGAATAGAAAATCTAAATTTCAAACAGAAAAATCAAGAGAAGCATGAAAAGGTAAACAGAAAAGAGAAATCATAAGGGACTTACTAAAGTTGAACTGTTTTGTTTACATTCCTATATGGAAAGATGATATTTGTAACTCATGAGATCTTTCTCAGTATTAGAGTAGTTGAAGGGAATATGCATATGTATGTATATATACACAAAGGGTACATGGTGAGTTGAATATGAAGGGATGATATCTAAAAAAATAAAATCAAATTAAAGGATGAGAAAGGAATATATTGAGAGAGGGAGAAAGGGAGAGATAGAATGGGGAAAATTATCTCACATAAAATTAGCAAGAAAAGCAGTTCTGTTGGAAGGGAAGAGAGGCAGGTGAGGGGGAATGAGTGAATCTTGCTCTCATCAGATTTAACTTAAGGAGGGAATCACATACATGCTCAATTGGGTATCTTACCCCACAAGAAATAAGGGGGGAAGGGGATAGGAAGGGAGGATGATAGAAGGGAGGGCAGAACGGGGGAAGAGGTAATCAAAAGCAAGCAGGGGGACAGGATAGGATGGAGGGAAATATAGTCAGTCTTTCACAACATGACTGTTATGGAAATGTTTTGCATAATGATACACATGTGGCCTGTGTTGAATTGCTTGCCTTCTCAGTGAGGGTGGGTGGGGAGGGAAGAAGAGACTCAAACTTCCAAAAAATGCTCTAAAAATGACTACATGACTTAGACATAAAGGATGACACCATATGCCAATTAGAAGAGGAAAGGATATTTTACTTGTCAAATCTGTCTAGAAGGGAAGCATTCATGATCAAGCAAGAGATAGAGAGCACTACAAAATGTAAAATAGACCACTTTGATTAACTTAAATTAAAAAGCTTTTGTAAGAACAAAACCAATGAAACCAAGATCAGAAGTAAAGCAAAAAGCTGAGAAATAGTCTTTATAAAGGCCTCATTTCTCAAATATATAGAGAGATAAATCAAATGTATAAGAATACAAACCATTCCCTATTTGATAAACTGATATCAAAGAACATGAATAGGTAGCTTTCAGATGCAGGGAATCAAAGCTATTTATGATCATATATAGAAGTGGTCTAAATCATTTTTGATTAGAGAAATGCAAGCTACAATAACTCTGAGGTACACCTCACACCTATCAGATTGGTAAGTATGACAAAAGAGGGAAATGATAAATATTGGAGAGAATCTGGGAAAATTGGGACATTAATGCATTGTTGGTGGAATCATGAATTGATCCAACCCTTCTGGAGAACAAATTTAGAACTATGCCCAAAGGGCAACCAAACTGCATATCATTTAATCCAGCAATACCACTACTAGGTCTGTATCCCAAAGGGATCATGAAAAAAGGGAAAAGGACCTACAAGTACAAAAATAGGTATAGCAGCCCTTTTTGTGGTGGTAAAAATATGAGAAAGTGAGGGGATGTCCATCAACTGGGCAATGTCTGAACAAGCTGTGCTATGTGAGTATAATGGAATACTACTGTGCAATAAGAAATGATGAGCAGGCAGATTTTAGAAAACCCTAAAAAGACGTGTATGAACTGATGCAAGGTAAAATGAGCAGATCCAGAAAAACATTGTACACAGTATGAGCAACATTGTGTTGAATGACTTAGCTCTTACTAGAACCACAGTGATCCAAGACAATGACTCATGATGAAAAAATGCTATATATACCCCAATAAAGAACTGATGGACTCTAAATGCAGATTGAAGTATGCTTTTTTCATTTATTTTGATTTTGTTTTTTTTTCCTTTTGTGTCTTCTTTCACTACTGTGACTAACATGGAAATGTACAGGGTGTTCTTAAAGTCTGGACACACAGGGAAAATGTATATTTTCAAAAAATGAAATGAATGAAATTTTCAACCACATTTTTTATTTTTTTTTTTTATTTTTAGTTTACAACACACAGTTCTGCATAATTTTGAGTTCCTAATTTTCTTCCCTCCCTCCCCGAGATGGCATGGAATCCCATATAACTTCCATGTATAACTTTGCATTGAATTAATTTACACACTAGTCAAGTTGTGGAGAAGAATTATGACCAATGGAATGAATCATGAGAAAGAAGAAACAAAACCAAAAAAAAAAAACCACAACCCAAAAACAAAAACAAAAGAGAGAAAAAAAATGGTGGAGAAAAAGACAAGCATGAAGTGTGCCTCAGTCTGCATTCATACTTCATAGCTCTTCTCTGGATGTAGATAGCATTCTCCATTGTGAGTCCTTTGGAGTTGTCTTTGCACATTGTGTGGCTGAGAAAAGCAGAGTCTGTCAGGGTTAGTCCTCACAGAATCCATATATCTGTGGTTGTCTATAATGTTCTCCTGCCTCTGCTCCACTCAATCAGCATTATATCATGTAGGTTTTTCCAGGTTGTTATGAAATCTGTATCATCCCCATTTCTTATAGCACAATAGTATCCCATTATCTTCATATACCACAGCTTGTTCAGCCATTCCCCAACTGATCGGCATCCCTTTGATTTCCACTTCTTAGATCTCACAAAAAGAGATGCTATAAATATTTTTGTACTTATGGGGACTTTTCCCACTTGTGTGATCTCTTTGGAATACAACCCTAGAAGTGGTATTGCTGGGTCAAAGGGTATGAACATTTTTATAGCCCTTTGGGCAAAGTTCCAAATTGCTCTCCAGAATGGCTGGATCAGTTCACAACTCTACCAGCAATGTAACAATGTTCCAATTTTCCCACATCCTCTCCAGCATTTATCATTTTCTTGTTTTGTTATTTTAGCCAATCTGACAGGGGAGATATGGTATCTAAGAGTTGTTTTGATTTGCATTTCTCTAATCAGTAGTGATTTCAAGCATTTTTTCATATGCCTATAGATATCTTTAATTTCTTCCTCTGAAAATTGCCTGTTCATATCCTTTGAACATTTCTCAATTGGCGAATGACTTGTGTTCCTACATATTTGGTTCAGCTCCTTGTATATTTTGGAAATGAGGCCTTTATCAGTGACACTAGTTGTAAAGATTTTTCTCCCAATTTTCTGCTTCCCTCCTAATCTTTGATGTGTTGGCTTTTTTTGTACAAAAACATTTCAATTTAACATAATCAAAATTATCCATTTTGCATTTTGTAATGCTCTCTAACTCTTCTTGGATCATGAATTATTTTCTTTTCCATAAATCTGATAGGTAAACTATTCCTTGCTCTCCCAAATTGTTTGTAGTTTCAGCCTTTATTCCTGAATCATGAGCCCATTTTAACTTTATTTTGGTATATGATGTAAGATATTGGTCTATGCTCAGTTTCTGCCCTACCATTTTCCAATTTTCCCAGCAGTTTTTGTGAAATAGTGAACTCTTAACCCAGAGGCTGGCCTCTTTGGGTTTATTGAGGAGTAGACAGCTATAGTTGTTGACTTCTCCATCTTGCGTACCTATCCTATTCCACTGATCAAAAACTCTGTTTCTTAGCCAGCACCAAGTAGTTTTGATGACTGCTGCTCTATAGTACAGTTTAATATCTGGTATGGCTAGGCCACCTTCTCTAGAAATTCTTTTCATTAATACCCTAGATATTCTAGACCTCTTATTCTTCCAGATGAATTTTGTTATTATTTTATCCAGCTCTGTATAATAATTTTTTGGTAGTTCAATTGGTATGGCATTGAATAGATAGATTAATTTAGGTAAAATTATTGCTTTTATTATATTATCTCAGGCTAACCATGAGCAACTGATAATTTTCCATTTATTTAGATCTGACTTTATTTGTGTGGAAAGTGTTTCATAGTTATGTTCATATAGGCTCTGGGTTTGTCTTGGCGCATAAACTTCCAAAATATTTTATAGTGTCTACAGTAACTTTGAATGGAATTTATCTTTCTATCTCTTGATGTTGGGCTTTGTTAGTAATGTATAGGAATGCTGAGGATTTATGTGGGTTTATTTTGTATCCTGCAACTTTGCCAAAGTTGTTTATTATTTCAAGTATTTTTTTACGTGATTCTCTAGGATTCTCTAAGTAAATCATCATATCATCTGCAAAAAGTGGCAATTTAGTTTCTTCTTTGCCTATTCTAATTCCTTCAATTTCTTTTTCCTCTCTTATTGCTACAGCCAACATTTTTAGTACCAAATTGAATAGTAGGGGTGATAATGGATATCCTTGTTTCACCCCTGATCTTTTGGGGAATGCATCTAGCTTATCCCCATTACAAATAATGCTTGTTGATGGTTTTAGTTTTTGAACATCTATTTTTAAAACTTTGAGTTCCAAATTCTCTCCCCTCGTCCTTCCCCGCTCACCCTGCCTAAGAAGGCAAGCAATTCAACATAGGCCACATGCATATCATTATGTAAAACCCTTCCACAATACTCATGTTGTGAAAGATTAACTATATTTTGGTCCTTTCTAACCTATCCCCCTTTATCGAATTTTCTCCCTTGACCCTGTCCCTTTTTGAAAGTGTTTGTTTTTGATTACCTCCTCCCCCTGTCTGCCCTCCCTTCTATCATCCTCTCCTTTTTATCTCCTTCCTCCTTCTTTCCTGTGGGGTAAGATACTCAATTGAGTGTGTATGGTATTCCCTCCTCAGGTCAAATTCGATGAGAGCAAGATTTATTCATTCCTCCTCACCTGCCCCCTCTTCCCTTCCTAGAGAACTGCTTTTTCTTGCCACTTTTATGTGAGATAGTTTACCCCATTCTATCTCTCCTTTTCTCCCTCTCTCAGGTGTTGTTTCCTTGAATATGTTTTTCATGGTTTTCTCACATCATTCTCATTTCTCTTCCCAGTTTTTCCTCTGCTTCTCTAATTTGCTTTTCCAAATCCTTTTTGAGGTCTTCCATGGCCTGAGACCAGTTCATGTTTTTCTTGGAGGCTTTTGTTGTAGGCTCTTTGACTTTGTTGACTTCTTCTGGCTGTATGTTTTGGTCTTCTTTGTCACCAAAGATTCCAAGGTCTGAGACTGAATCTGAGTGCATTTTCGCTGCCTGGCCATATTCCCAGCAAACCTACTTGACCCTTGAGTTTTTCAGCAGAGTATGACTGCTTGTAGTGTAAAGAGTACTTTGTTCTAAGTTTGAGGGGATGCGTTGTTGATTTCAGAGCAATTTCTATATCCTGACCTGATGAAAATCTTAAGCAGGCTCTGCACTACTGCTCTGATCCGCCACTTAATTCCTCCCACCAGGTGGGCCTGGGGCTGGAAGTAACTGCAGCCGTAGTTCTGTAGCTGCATCTCCCCCCGTGGCCCAAACTGCAAACTCTTTTCACTCTGTCCCTCGCAGCTTTTCCCACTAACCTTCTCTGTTGTGTTTGGTGTTTGTGGGTTGAGAAGTCTGGTAACTGCCACAGCTCACTGATTCAGGGTGCTAGGGCTTGTTCCACCCAGTTCCTGGTCTGGTTGGTCCTGCCACCACTGGCTCTGGGTTCTGCTCCCCTCCACTCCATGAGTGATAGACCTCATCCAGTGACCATCCAGGCTGTCCTGGGCTGGATCCCTGCTTCCCTCTGCTATTTGGTGGGTTCTCCAGTTCTAGAATTTGTTCAGATCCATTTTTATAGGTTTTTGGAGGGACCTGGCAGGGAGCTCACACAAGTCCCTGCTTTCCAGCTGCTGTCTTGGCTCTGCCCCCTTGTTGGTAGCTTTAAGTAGACGCTATTTATAATTTTAAGGAAGGCTCCATTTATTTCTATGCTTTCTAGCGCCTTCATTAGGAATGGGTGTTGTATTTTGTCAAAGGCATTTTCTGCATCTATTGAGATGATCATATAGTTTCTGCTAGTTTTGTTGTTGATATGGTCAATTATGCTAATCGTTTTCCTGATATTGAATCAGACTTGCATTCCTGGAATAAATCCTACCTGGTGATAGTGTATTATTCTCGTGAGAAGTTGCTGCAATCTTTTTGCTAAAATTTTATTTAAAATTTTTGCATCAATATTCATTAGGGAAATTGGTCTATAATTTTCTTTCTCTGTTTTGACTCTACCTGGTTTGGCTATTAGTACCATACTTATGTCATAAAATGAATGTGGTAGGACTCCTTCTTCACCTATTTTACCAAATAGTCTACAAAGTATAGGAATTAATTGTTCTTTAAACGTTTGATAGAATTCACATGTAAAACTATCTGACCCTGCAGATTTTTTCCTAGGGAGTTCATTGATGGCTTGCTCAATTTCTTTTTCTGAGATGGGGTTATTTAGAAATTTTACTTCCTTTTCTATTAATGTTGGAAATTTATGTTTTTGCCAATATTCATCCATATCTCTAAGGTTGTCAAATTTATGGGCATACAATTGGGCAAAATAATTCCTAATCATTGTTTTTATTTCCTCTTCATAGGAGGTGAACTCACCTTTTTCATTTTTGATACAGGTAATTTGATTTTCTTCTTTCTTTTTTTTAATCAAATTGACCAAAGGTTTATCAATTTTAATGGGTTTTTTCATAAATAGTTTTCTTGGTTTCAGTTTTATTAATCTCTTCTTTGATTTTCAGTATTTCCAATTTGGTATTTAATTGAGGATTTTCAATTTGTTCTTTTTCTAGCTTTTTGAGTTATATGCCCAAATCATTGATCTCCTTTTCCCCTATTTTATTCATATAAGCATTTAGAGATATAAAACTTCCCCTAAGAATTGCTTTTGCTGCATCCCATAAGTTTTGGTATGTTGTCTCATTATTGCCATTCTCTTGAATGAAGTTATTAATTGTTTCTCTGATTAGTTCTATGGCCCACTCATTCGTTAGAATTAGATTATTTAGTTTCCAATTAATTTTTAGCTTATTTTTCCGTGGTACTTTGTTACAAATAATTTTTATTGCATCATGATCTGAAAATTATGCTTTGACTACTTCTGCATTTCTGCACTGGATTGGGAGGTTTTTATGCTCTAGTACATGGTCAGTTTTTGAGTATGTGCCACGTACCACCGAGCAGAAAGTGTATTCCTTTTTATCCCCATTTAGTTTTCTCCAGAGGTCTATCATATCTGCCTTTTCTAAAATTCTATTCACTTCCTTAACTTCTTTCTTCTTTATTTTGAGGTTAGATTTATCAAGTTCAGAAAGAGAAAGGCTGAGGTCTCCCAATATTATAGTTTTGCTGTCTATTTCTTCCTGTAACTCCCTTAACCTCTCCTCTAAGAATCTGCATGC
>CM053625.1:202533448-202571286 GCA_028646595.1 Phalanger gymnotis
GTTCATGTCCCCCTTGGAGGTTTTTGTTGTAGGCTCTATGACTTTAACTTCTTCTGACTCTATGTTTTGGTCTTCTTTGTCACCAAAGAAGGATTCCAGAGTCTGAGACTGAATCTGGGTGTGTTTTCCCTGCCTGGCCATGTTCCCAGCCATCTTACTTAACCCTTGAGCTTTTCAACGGGGTATGGCTGCCTGTAGACTAAAGAGTTCTATGTTCCACGCTTGGGCAGATGCGCTGCCTCACCAGCACTCCTCCTTCCCCAAGAACCCCCTACCTGGACTGGGCTTAGATCTTCAGCAGTCTCTTCACTCCTGCTCTTATCTGCCACTTAATTCCTCCCACCAGGTGGGCCTGGGGCCAGAAGCAACTGCAGCCATAATTCTAAAGCTGCCCCACCTCCGCTGCCCCAGGGGTGGTGGCCGAACCGCAAACTCATTCCTGCAGTTTTTCCCACTAACCTTCTCTGTAGTCTTTGCTCTTTGTGTGTTGAGAGGTCTGGTAGATGCCACAGCTCAGGAATTCATGCCTGTAGGGCACTCTCCACTTGGCTGCTGGTCTGGTCCATCCTCGGTCCGTGCTGCACAGGCTGGGCTCTGCTTGGCTCAGCTCTCTCCCCTCAGCTGGGAGCTGGGAGCTCCGTGTAGGACAGACCTTACCTAGAGACCATCCAGGCTGTCCTGGGCTGGAGCCCTGCTTCCCTCTGCCACTTTGTGGGTTCTGCAGCTCCAGAATTGCTTCAGAGCCATTTTTTATAGGTTTTTGGAGGGACTTGCTGGGGAGCTCACGCCAGTCACTGCTTCCCAGCCGCCATCTTGGCTCTGCCCCTTATCCACTTTTCTAAGGAAAGCAATGTTAAGGGGCTTACAATCTCAATTTAATCAAACGTACATATATCATTCACTTAGTTCAGAGGACAAAAATTCAGCACCCTGCATTTCAGAGCAAATACAAACAGAAATTACAAACAGAGAAAATATAAACAGAGCAAATATCACAAATAAACAGATAAGCTTCTAGCTGCCTGACCAAAGCTATACATACATAGTTACCAGAGAGAGAAGCACCAACATCTGGGTTTTGAAAACCATGGGGCCCCTTAACAGGTTCCTAGAATCTCTACACCAACACTCTTCCAATGAGTGAGAACTAAGCAAAATGCTATCCTTAGAGTAAGTATACAGTTTTGCAGGGTCAGAGAGCTTCACACCTCTTAAGGGTTCTTGTGACCTAACTACCAAAAGGGTCTGAGCTTTCCTACAAATAAAGGCAAGACTCAAAGGCATTTGATTGCCTTAGTGCTGAGAAGCACTCCAAAACAACAACAAAAAAGTCCCACTTTGCTTGTCCTAACAGAAGGGAAAGGGGAGAAATAGAATGAGATAAATTATCTGACATCAAAAAGATTTTATGGTAGAGGGGGAAGCGGGAAAAGCAGGGAGCGGGGGCACATGAACCTTACTCTCATCAGAATTGACTCAAAAAGGGAATAATATAAACAATCGATTGGGTTTAGGAATCTATCTTATACAGGAAAGTAGGAAGGAAAAGGGATAAGAAAAGATGGGGGTAGCTACTGTTAGAAGAGAGGGCAGTTTGCAGGAGGTAAAAATCAGAAGGAAAACACTTTTGAGAATGGACAGAGTTAAAGGAGAGAGTAGAATGAACAGGGAAAATAGGATGGACAGAAATACATAGTTAATAATCACTACTGTGAAAAAAGAATTATGGTGAGTTTCTCTGTTAAAGACTTCATTTCTCAAACATACAGAAAACCATACCAAATTTAAAGAAAAAAGAGCCATTCCTCAATTGATAAATGGTCAAAGTACATGAACAGGCAATTTTCAGACAAAGTAATCGAAGCCGTGTATCATCATATAAAAAATGCTCTACATCGATATTGGTGAAAAAATCAAATTAAAACATCTCTGAGCAATTGTGTCACACCTGACAGGTTGACTAAAATGCCAGAAAAGGAACGTGACAAATCTTGGAGAGGACTGGGAAAATTAAAACATGAATGTGGTATTAGTGAAGTTCTATATTGATTCAACCAATCTGGAAAGCAGTTTAGAACAATGCCCAAAGGGCTATAAAACCATGCATACCCATTGTCCAAGCAATATCACTACTAGGTCTGTATCCCAAAGAGATGAAAAAATGGAAAAGTATGTGTACAAAAAATATTTATAGCAGCTCTTTTAGTGGTGGCAAAGAATTGGAAAATGAGGGGATGTCCATCAACTGGGGAATATCTAGAGAAGTTGTTTTATGTGATTGTGAGAGAGTACTACTGTGCTTTAAGAAATGATGAGCAGGATGCTCTCAGAAAAACAAAAAAAAACATGGAAAGACTTATGTGAACTAATGCAAAACAAAATAAGCACAAACAGGAAAACAGTGTACAAGGTAACAGCAATATTGTATGATAATCTACTATGAATAACTTAGCTATTCTTACTAATACAGTGATCCAAAATAATTCTATAGGACTTATGAAAGATTCTGTCCATCTCCAGGAGGAGAACAGGTAGAGCCTGAATGCAGGTCAAAGATACTCTTTCTTTATTTTCTTTCTTTTTCTTCTTCTTTTTTAGGTCTATTTCCTTTCACAAAATGACTTACCTGGAAATGTGTTTGTCTGACTACCTATATATAACCTATGTTAAATTGTTTGCTTTAATGAAAGGGGTAGGGGAAGGAGGGATAGAATTTGAAGCTCAATATTTGGAAAAAAAAATTTTAAATTGTTTTTGCATGTAATTTGGAAAAATAAAATATTAAATAAGGTTTAAAAAGAAAACTACAAAAGAGGTCACAAAGAGAAAAAAATGAAGAGATGAACAAAAAGGGGTGTATTGGAAGGAGGAAGAAAGATGAAGTGGAATGGGAAAATTTTTCTACATAAAGGAGTGTTGTAAGAGAGAGTTTTTATAGTGGAGGGGAAAATGGAGAGGTGATAGGTGAAGATTGAACCTTGGTCTTTTTGGAATTGCTTCAAAGAGGGAAGCATGCATATATGTATGTGTATATGTAAGTATGAACGTATATCTCTACGTATGTATGTATATATGCACATATTTATACCCATTCACATAAACACATACATACACACACACACACACACACACTCATTTGGGTATACACAACTATCGTACCTAATAGGAAAAGAAGGGGAGAGGATAAGAGACATGGAGTGGGGAATGATAAAAAGGAGGGCAGGTTAAGGGAATCAGCTGTCTGAAGAAAAACAGAACTTTGAAGATGGACAGGATAAAAAGAGAGAGAGTATAACATAAAGAAAATAGGATTTAGTGAAATACACAGTTTAATTATGATATTATTCATCTGAATGGGATGTGCTCACTCTTAAGAAGGAAGTAGATCACAGAACAGATTAGAAACCAGAATCCAACACTGTGGTGTATACATGTGACACACCTGAAAAAGAAATACACACATAGCTAAAATAAAGGCCTGAAGCACAATCTATTATGCTTTAGCTAAATAAAAAAAGCAAGTTTAGCAATCATGATCTCAGAAAAAGCACAAGCAAAAAAAGGCCTAATTAAAAGACATAGGGAAACAACATTTTGCTAAAAGGTACCATAAACAATGGAATAATACCAAAACCTTTTGCAGTGTTACTCTTCTAAAGGTGTCATTTCTTCAATATACAAGGAATGGAATTAAATTTATTAAAAATAAGAGCCATTCCCCAGTTGACAAATGATCAAATAATATGAACAGTAAGTTTTCAGAAGAAAAAATCAAGGCTATTTAGTCATATAAAAATGCTTTAAGTCATTATTGATTAAAGAAATATGAATTAAAACAATCCTGAGGTATCAACTGAAACAGTAAGGCAATAAACACAACATCAATGACAATTATGAACATGCCTATGCAGTTCCGTATTGCAAAGTATGAGAGACTCTCCATAAAGAAAGTAAAAGAAGTACACCATTTATTTACACACCAGAAACCACATCCCATAACCAAATGTTCAGCTCCCACAGCCAAGTCAGCCCATTTTATCACAACACAAAAGAACTTAAAACAACATATAAGAGACTGGAGACTTGCCATCCCAAAACCTCTTTGACCCCCTGCTAGGGTCTTCTCTGAAACAAACTCACGGTACAGCTAAGTCATTCTGTTTAGTTCTAACAATCAGGAGGGAAGCTATTACCAGACACCAGCAGCCATAACATCTTTCTCTTTCAGCATTTTCTGTGACATAATTTCCTTTTCCAGTCAGGAAGCTTCTCCCACCAGATGTATCTTAGGCTTCCTGTGATGTAAGCATGTCACGTCGCCTATCAATGGGTGGGAAAGATCTTCAAATCTAATTCCTACTATGCTTCCTCACACCTATCAGAAATAGCAAATGATGGAAGGGAGAGGAAAAATAGGCACATTAATACACTGTTCATAGACTTGTGAACTAGTTCAAAGATTTTGAAGAACTATTTGTTACTATGCTCAAAGGGCAATAAAACTGTGTGTACTTTTGATCAGCAATACAGCTATTAGGTCTGTACCCCAGATATCAAAGAAAAAGGAAAATAAACTTCATGTACCGAAAAGATATTTGAAGCAGCTCTTTTTATGGCTTCAAAGAATTGGAAATGGATGGGATGCTTATTAATTGGGGAATGGCTGAACAAGTTGTGACATGTGATTTTGATGGAGTACTATCATGCCATAAGAAATGAAAGAGGTGGTTTCAGAAAAATAAAAGGAAACAAACACATAGAAAATACTTCTTTGAACTAACCCAAAATGAAGCTAAAGGAAGCAGGAGATCATTGTAATGATGTTCAACTATGAAAAACTTAGCTTCTCTGAGACAGACAATTCTAAATGACTCAGAATTAACAAAAAGTTCTATCCATGTTTTGAGAGAGAACTGATAAAATTAGAGTGACAACTGAAATAAAATTATCTTGCTTCCTCTTTTTTTTTGCTTTTTCATGATACTACTAATATATAAATATATATATACGAAGATATTTATATATATATATATATTCATGAATGCCTGTACATAACTAATTAAAATCATTTTGGTTGCATTCTCAGCAGGTGGGGGAGAGTGAGAGGGAGCAATAGAATTGGAAACAATTTAAAAGGGAAGTAATGTTAACATAAATAAATAAGAAATTTGAAAATGTAACACCATTCCAGTTTAAAAAAAAAAACATTGGAAAGGATGAGAAAAAATAGATGTTTTCTTAAAATGATAAATTGTATTAATCTAAAACTGAGAGCAAGAATTACCTATAATGAAATTTAAGTAAAGGTTATTCAAGGGTATGGTAATGATATTCATTATCACCATTATTATTCAATTTTATGCTAGAAAAACTGGCCATAGAAATAAGGTAAGAACAAGAAATAGAAGTGAATAAGCACAGGCAAAGAAGAAAAAAGTTTTTTGCAGATGATATCATGGTATACTTAGAGAACCCTTGAGAATCAACTTAAAAACTAGACAAAACAATTAACAACTTTCAGTTGACTTTCGGGATATAAATCATCAGCACTTCTGTATATTACCAATGAAATCAAGTAAGAAGGCATAGAAAGAGAATTTCTATTTAAAATAACTGCAGATAATAGAAAATATTTGAGAATCTACCTGCCAAGACACATACAGGAACTATATGGACACAATTACAAAACATTTGTACAATAAAGACATTGAAATAATTGGAGAAAAAAAACATTAATTTATCCTGAACAGACTGAGCCAACATAATAAAATTGATAGTGCAACCTAAAATAATTTGCTAATTCAATGTTTTATCAATTAAACTACCAAATAATTACCTTACAAATCTGGAAAAAATCATAATACAATTTTTCAGGAGGGGAAAATCAGTCAAGGCTATAAAGTGAATCATTTTTTTAAATGGGAAGGAAAGGATCCCAGAAGTACCAGATATAAAATAATACTAAAAATTTTAGTCATCAAAACAACTTGGTACTGGTTAAGAAAAAAAGAATTTTATCAGTGAAATGAATGACTGCAGTAAACAAATGTTTGATAAACCCAAAGATCCTAGACATCAGGTAAAAAACTAACTATTTGACAAATCTTCTGGAAAAACTGAAAGTAGTTCTTCAGAAACAAGGCATATAGAAACACATCACACCGTATACCAAGATAAGCTTATAGTAGATGCATGATTTTACATAAAGGGTCATATCATGAGCAAATTAATGAAACAGGAGAGCAATTACTTGTTACATCTTTGGATAGGGTAATATGTCATGGTCAAACAAGGTATAAAAAGATTCATAGAAGGTGCAATGGATTGTATGGATTATATAATATTTAAAAGATTTTTTTTGCATGAACAAATCCAATGCAGCAAATTTTAGGAGAAAAGTAGCAAAAAGAAAAAAAAAGAAAAAAAATATTTGTGGCAAGGTATTTTTTTCTTACAAGATTTACTTTCTAAAAGACATAGGAAATTGAGTCAAATCTACAAGAATATGAGCGATACTTCAGTGTGTAAATGGTCAAAGGACAATAGGCTCTTTTTAAAGAAATCCAATCTATGAAAAAACTCCTCCAAGTCACTAATCATAATAGAAATGTAAATTAAAACAACTTTGAGTTACTACCTCATACCGATCAGATTGAATAAAAATAGAAGAAAAAAAGGAAAATGACAAAAGCTAGAGAAGATACTGGGTAAAGAGGAACTCTAATGCATTGTGGTTAGTCTGGGAAAGCAGTCCAATCCCTTGGGAAAGCACTTTGGAACTATGCTGAAATGGCCACTAAACTATGTATCTACTTTGATTCATCAATAATGCTATGAGATCTATTCTTTAAAGAGCTCAAACAAAGGTAAAAAAAATCAAACATGTACAAAAATATTTATAACATTCTTTTTTGTCATCACAAATAATTAGAAATGGGGATTCCCATCAATTGGAGAATGGCTGAAAAAGTTGCTTGTCAACAGATGAGCATGAAGGAATACTGTTGGGCTCTAAACTGAAAGGGATGGTTTCAGAAAGAAAAAAACAAAACAAAACAAAACCCTGGGAATACCTGTATGAAGAGATGCAAAGTGAAATTAACAGAACCAGAATAAAGACTTAGCAACTCTGATCAACATAATGACCTACCACATTTTCAAAGGACTCATGATAACACATGCTGTCCAATTATCAATAGAGAAATTATGGATTCCGAGTGCATGTTGAAATATGTATTTTGTCTTTTTTTTTTATCTTTTTAAATAAACATGGCTTGCAGAAATTTATTTTGTATAACTATAAATGTTTGTAATAGATTTTGTTTTTCTTGCATTTTTATTGAGTAGTAGAAGGTGTAGGGAGAGGATAAGAATTAAGAACTATTAAAAAAAAAGCATATTTTTACTTTAAAAATGGTTAGCATTCTTTGGTCTCTCAGTTGCCAGTAGGGCAGAGGGAAATTTCATAGGTTTAGATGGGGGTGGAAAAATTAATCCACTTCTGCACCTTGACAAACCTCAAAAAGAAAGGCTACCTACCTTGGATGTTATAGATTTGAAGTGTAATTGACATCTGAAAACTCTAAAAAAGAGAGAGCTTAGAGGTCTTACAAAGAAAATACTTCTCTTAGTATTTAAGACTTATTTGTTGTGTTTAATTATGTCCCTGACTGAAGTGCTCAGAAAAGAAAATAAGTTCTGGGACCACTAAACACAATCTTAAAAGAGAATCCAGAATAGAAATGGGTCCTGAGATACGCTGCTGTTGCTGCTAATGGTGATGATAACTGGCATTAATACAGAACTGTATAGTCTACAGTGCAACAATGTGCATTCGGCCTTCCCATCAAAAAAGCTAAGCATGAGTTCCTTGGAAGATTAGGGTAGGAGCCATAATGATGAAGTATAGGTGCAATGATAATATGAGGGAAGCAGGGGTGGATTCAGATCAGCAGGAGAAAGAATAGCAAAAGAGAAGATGGTTTATGCCATCGCCTTTTGCCTGTTTCAATTCAACAAGAATTTATTATGGGTCAGGCTTTATGTTAGACTTTAGTAATGCAAAGACAAAAATGAAATAATCACCGACTTCAAGCAGCTTACATTACACCACGGGCAATTCAGCATGTCTTCTCCCACCCCCATAAGTAATTACATATACATACATATACACATACACATAAACATACACATTCACATACACATACACATATATGTGTAATATTATATATGTTAAATGCATATATGTATGCATATATCCTCTATATCTGTGTGAGTAAATGAATATGCAGATATATAGATTAATATAATTAATTTGCATAAATATAGCATAAGTGATGGGAAGTAATACATGATCATAACAGAGACAGGATAAAATCAAGATTTGTAGGTTTTTAACTGACAAACGAATTTACATTATGTACTAGAACCAAAAGGGAAACACTGAAGCTTCTTCATAAAAATATTGACGTGGTTAACTCTGTGTATTAGGAATATAAGTGTAGTAGCTATTTGTAGAGTGGACCAGTGTATCAGAAAGGCAAGATTCATGACCTTGAGGATGACCATGAGCACTCCTGTATGGTTTGGAATTGCAAAGTATGAAAAACTCTCTAGTAGAAGGCAGAGGAAGCATAACGTTTTGTAGACATCAGAGTATCAAATCCCAGGACCAACAACTAATTCGATATAGCAGTAATTATATAGCAAAACCAGTAACCTCAATGTAGCAACCAGGAAATTATAACACAGTATTATAGCAAGGAACCAAGTAATCCTATAACCTTCACTCCTGCTAGGGCCTTCCTTAAAAAATCATTCACTACTCCTGACTGTTTGCTTGAGTCCTCTCCCAAAATTCTGAAAGCCCTTGCAGTTGTCAGAGTACTTGTCTTCTCCTGGATTCTCTGGATTCTCAGTTCTCCAATCTCAGTGCTATAGATTCTCAGCTCTTCGATCTCCACAACTCTCTGGTCTGCACTCTCTGCTCTACAGTCTCTCCCTAAGTTGGCTCTCTCTCAATGTCTGCTCTTCAATTCCTTCTTGATATCTGTTTCTCAATTCTGCTTCTCTCATACTCTGGGATCTCCTTATATACAGTTCTAGATTGGCTGAATTCATGCACATTTGGTTAGCTAGAATTCAATGCACATACAATTGGCTCTAGTCTTAGCACCTCTCTTTAGGGCCTAGGTTGGCTTCACACCTCTAGCAAAAGGGTGCAGGCCTGGGGCCTCATGGCTACTTATTGAAAGGGTGTGACCCTGGGTGTAAGTAAAGGGTATAAGCAAAGGCCCTATTGAATAAGCAGGGAAAATCTTTAATCACATTAACATCACAATTGGTAAATGGAAAGTTTGGACAGGAGTCTGATTAGGAGGGAATTGCTGTAGTCCAGAAAAGAAATAATGAACAGTTGAACTAGGCTGGTAGATACATAAGTAGAAAGAAGCAGATTGATGTTTATTTTCTGGGTAGCAACTGTTAGTAGAAATATTATCTGTGTGTGCAGATAAAGGAAGTACCTTTGCTTCTTGCTACTTAGCTTTCGCTAAGAGTAGCTAGGACATAAGGCATAAGAGCTTTAACATATTGGTTAGAAAGATAAGAGATTTCCACATAAAAATTGCCAGGCTTACTGTTAACTCTTCTATGGTAATACTGATTCTAGCTTCCAGAATATATTATGTCCACCTCTAGATGTTACCTTACCTGAAGAAAGAAAGAATGATGTAGAAAGAGAGAAAATTCAGAAAAAAGAAAAATCATATTTCCAGCATAGAAGAAAAAACAACACTGATAGAACATAGTGGCTTAGAAAATGGAAAGTCAAAAGATACACACATGTATATCTGAACACATACACACATATGTACATACATATATGCATACATCAATCTATCTACTACATGTGTAGACAGATACACATATATATCTATTATATGGAGGGAAAGGGCCATTTTATAGAGTACAGAGCTTATGCCATTTCTTCTCTATGATTCTCTCTATGGCTTTTACTTAGCTGTAGCTTATTTCCATAAATCATATTTCAGAGATATTAGTAGAGCAAAGGGATCTATTTGTTATATTTTACTCTAGCCACATGAACTAACCTTTTTCTTCTATACATGATGAACTCTTTTACACCACTTCATTTATGATTTTATAACTTGCTCATATTCTTCATACATATCTTCATTGCTATTTTGGTCTTTCAGTATTTTGATTCCTTGAAAAAAACATGATGTTCACTAACTGCTGGCAATATAATATCACCAGGATGGATGTGGGATGTGGTAGTAGAAAACACCTTAGGTTCATTGAAAGTACTATATAATGTTCTAAGTGTTTTCCCGCCTGTCAGACAGATGCTCTTGTGGATGAACTATCTATTAAACTTGCATACAATAATAACTCATTCTTTAGGCACTAGTTTGTGGGTTTATTTGGTTTCCTAAAGTACAAGGCTGATCACACTCAATAAAATTCAATGGTCTGCACAATTGCCAAGATGATTTTCCCAAAAAGTAGCCTTGTGACCCTACTAACCACATGAATTCTCTCCCTCCCTCTATCTGCAATAAATTCCAGTGGGTCTCTCTTATCTATAGAATCCAGTAAAGTCATTTTGTTATTTAAAGCTATTCAAACCTGGTCCCTTGATATCTTTCCAGTCTTTTTGCACCTCTATGATTTATGATTTACCTACCCTGTTCTACACTACTGCCTATGACATATCATCTAGCTCCATGCTTTTGTACTAACTATCCTGAATACTTGGCATCCTTGATGTCCTTTAACCTCTAGGCCAAGTGATGCCCTCCACTAGAACCTTCCCATCTAACACTACCTTGCATCTACTATTTTTTAATCTTGCATATGGTTATATAGGTACATGTTGCCTTAACAATTATTTGGTTTAGTTAATATAATTTAATTAATATTAATTAACTGATTAATTAATATTAATTTAAAATTCAGGAGAGTAAAGACTCTCTGTTTTTAGTATTCCCTGCTCTTTAGCACAAATGCTTGGTACATGGCAATCTCCTTAATAAATGCTGTTGATTGATTCAAGGCTTCCTTATTAGAAGCACTTTTTAAGCAAAACACACACACACAGAGGGTTGACTTGCCTAGTATGTGGCAGAGAAAATTCTTGTTAAAATATGAACTGTATTATAGGACTCCACACATTCCTTTTTACTTAAAGATTTTGCAATTTTGTGACCTTATAATTCAGGATACCAAGTTGGTCATGTTATAAATATTGCAGTTACATTATTTGTATTAAAGACAAATAAAGGGGTAGGGACATAAAAGACAAGATATTCAATGTATTTGAAGGACTGTGATATGAAAGAGGAATTAGACTTGCTTTATTAGGACCCGGAGATTATAATTCAAATAAACGCATGGAAGTCAAAGAGAACCAATTTTAAACATTATATAAGGTCAAATTTCTTAACAATTAGAGCTCTGTAGAAATAGAATTGATAAACTAGCCTCCCTGCTGCTCCTCATTTTAGCACAGTGCATGGCACATACTCAATGTTCCATAAATATTTATTGAATTAACTAGGCATGCATGTATGCATGCATGAATATACACATGTGTATGTATATGTGTGCATATGTACTTAAAAGTATACTAAGTATATTGGAACACCCTGTTTATCTATCTAATCTATCAATCTAGGGTTCCCAAAATCACATATTTGCTTAAATATTACATATAACATTATTACATACCAGCATATACTTATATTGGAGAAAGAAATAAGAAACAACTGCATTATCTTTGCCAAGAAAACCCCAAATGGAGTCACAAGGAGTCAGATCTGACTGAAAATGACTGATAAACATTAACATACCCTTAATATGTAATTGGATTTTAGTATAATTACGTATGTACACATTTTCTCCATTAAAATATAGCTCTTTGAAGGCAGGTTTTTTTTTTTTATTTTGGTCTCTATATCCCCAGTCCTTGGCACAGTGCCTAGCAATTAGTAGCCACTTGATAAATGTATACTGATAGATCAAATGATGACATTGGTCATTTTGCCCAAGTTCAAATATAGAAAGAACCCTATCCTCAACAGACTTCACGATGATCCAAATTCTGCTTGAAGATCTCTTATGCATACCACTTTAATTCCACATGTGTTGTGTTGTTATCCATGTAAACCGAAGCAAGCTCTCTAAGGATACTAGATCTCTCTTTCCCTTAAAGGGGAAAGATGTCTGGAAAACATAAAGGCCAGCTCTACGAAATTCAAATCCCTCTTTTCCCTAAAGGGGAAGAAAACCAGAGAAATAAGATGCTTGTGAAATTAAAGATCTTTATTAAGCAGGGATATAAGATACACATGGGAGCATAGAGCCTAATGCTAAAACAGCTCAAATAAGCAGAAGATGTAGATGGCATACTTTTCAGACAACAGGAGGTAGAGGGATGGGGGAAATAGGCTGCTCTGAGAAAGGAATGGAATGAAGAGCTCCAAGCTCAAGGGGATGAGGAGATCCATTAAGCACTAACACAGGAGGCCTGAATATAAACAATAAGACAAGTGGGGTGTCAGATGTGTCAAGACCACTTCAAGAATCCAAGAGTAGCTGATAGCCTATCTCCAGAAACCTCTCAAGGCTCACTTGACCTAAGCCAACTGTAGTGTTACTAATTCTGCATGTCCATCCAGGTTTCACTCTTGGTCACCACAAAGGATTGTTGGTTTGTGTTTCAACAATCTGGCTAGCAGCTTCTGTGGGAGTGTAAGATCCACCTACAGCCAGCACCCAGAAAGCTGCAAACAGCACAGGTTCTTTTGATCTGCTTAACTAAGGAAAGCAAGGTGAAGGAGTTGACAAGCTTACTTTAATTCAGCATACAAATATCATTCACTTAGTTCAGGGGAGAAGGTCAGCACCCTGAACTTCAGAACAAAATACAAACAAATTACAATCGTCAACAGACAGACCTTGTCTGATTCAAATCCCAATACATATTTAACAGAGTTCAACAAAGTCTCAGCATCTGGGTTTACAAGCTGGAGGGCTCCTTAGCTACAGCTGCCCAGAGTCTCCTCATCAACACTATCTCAAGAGCCCTGCACAAATGACTCTGTCCTCCATTCTTGTAGGGCTTCAGACATCATCAAATGTCATTAGGCTCTGGTGATTGGTTCTTGACTTGGCCCCTCCCCTTAGAACCCTGGGAGGTTCACATCTACATAGATTAGGTTAACACCTAATAGGGCATGGCTCTGGAGGTAGCACCTCTCCTTAGCCAGCCCTACCTTGGGCCCCACCCCAGTCACCAATCCACACCCACATAGGTTCCATACCTAATAGGGATTTGGGCCTGGGGCTTAGCACCTAGTAAAGCTCAATGAAATACACTGAATTACTCAAAGCAAACAAAAGCCAAACTCTTCAAGGGCACTAAGTGCTAAGGAGCCCATTTTGCTTACCAAAACAGTTTGTCAAACCTTTTTGTATCCTAATTGGCTCATAGCCAGTGGTCAAGCAAATCAAGGTAGCTAGCATATCCATCTTTACATGCACCTACTTTTAGGCACTAGCTTTGAACAAAATTAAAAAAAAAATACCTGGTCCTTTTATCAAGCAACTTACATTTACTTAAAGGATGTAACATTTACACAGAGAAGTACAATAAAATTTGAGAAGAGCTGCTGGGACACCTAGGTAGTGCAGTAAATAGAGAACTGGGCAAGGATTCAGGAAGACCTGACTTAAGATCTCAGATACTTCTGGGCTATGTGACCCTAGGAAGTCACTTAACCTCTATTTGTCTCAGTTTCCTCTTTTATAAAATGAAAATAATAGCACCTACTTCATAAGATTGCTCTGAGGATCAAATGAGAAAAATTTAAAGCACTTAGCGTAGTATTTGGCATATAAATAAGTGCTATATAAATATTAGTAGTTATTATCATATTACTTAAATTAAGAGTAAAGAAAAAGGCTTCTCATAGAAGGTGATCCCTGAATTAAAACTTGAAGAAGCCTAATGTCCTAGAGGTAAAAGAGAGGTACATTTCAGGCATTGGGAACAGTCTAGGTAAAAGTACAGCAGAAATAGATAAAGCACCTAGCTTGAGGAATGCAGATAGAATTGTTAGGAAATTTGTTTAAAACAGTTCAAAACTGACTCTTTTGGACTTTCATGTATTTATCTGAATTATTACCTCTGGGTCAAAGAAAGCAAGTTTTATCCCTCTTTCATGTAAAGGATGTTGAAACACATAAAATATTGCCTCTATTATACCCTCTCTACTAACATTTTGTTGCCATTAACAGGCATAATGCAACTTCAATACTTGTACATGAACAACTTGGTACCCTGAATGACAGGGTCACAAAATTCCAGAATCTCAGAGTAAGAAAGTATGCAAGAGTTCACCTGCTTCAACCCAAATAATAACAAGAGTTCTCTCTTCAATTCACTGTAGTAGTCATTCCATTTTTTTCCTTAAATAATTGCCCTGATAATGAAATTATTTATTGTGTCAATAAGGCAAGATTCATGACCTCAAAGATAACCAGGAACATGCCTGTAGAGTTTGGAATTGCAAAGTATGAAAAACTCTCTAGGAAGAAGGCAGAGGAAGTATAACATTTATTTAAACACCAGGTTATCAAATCCCATCACCGATGACTCTAATTCAATGTAGCAGTGATTATAGCAAAACCAGTAAGTCCACCTCAATGTAGCAACCAGGAAATTATAACACAGTATTATAGCAAGGAACCAAGTCATCCTATAACCTTCCTTCTTGCTAGGGCCTTCCTGTAAATCCTAACTGTCTGCTTGCCTGAGTCCTCTCCCAAAGTTCTGAAAGCCCTTGCAGTTCCCAGAGTCCTTGCATTCTCCTGGGTTCTCTGGATTCTCAGTTCTCCAATCTCTCAATGCCATAGATTCTCAGCTCTGTGATCTCCACAAGTCTCTGGTCTGCACTCACTGCTCTGCAGTCTCTCTCTAAGTTGACTCTCTCTCAATGTCTGCTCTTCAATTCTTCTTGATATCTGCTTCTCAATTCTGCTTTCTGTAGTCTCTGAGTTCTGAGTTCAATGGTTATCTTCTGGGTTTATACACTCTTCTTAGGGCCCTGAGGGCTTCACACTTCTTCTGACCTAATTAGCAAAAGGGTGTAGGCCTGGGGCCTCATATCAACTTAGTGAAAAGGTGTGGGAATGGGGCTTTTCACCTAGTAAGAAAGGATGTAAGCAAAAGTCCTACTGAATAGGTGGGGAAGATCTTTAATCACATTAACACCACATCCATCAATCAATCAAAAAACGTTTATTAAGGGACATGCTTTATGCCCAATCATTTCAGTTGAGATATGGAATAACAGACAGAAAGAGGAAAGAAATTATTTTGTCTTTTTTTTTCCTAAAATCTTCTATTCATAATTTTTTTTCAATAACATCAAATGTTTTCCTCATGTAATTACTCTTCATTACCACTTTTCCCTTTCACAACTATGGTTCTATCAGTATGCATAAATTACATTGGGGCATTTTGATGTATACCATTACCCCCTTTGCAACAGCTGACATTCAGAATCATGCAAGGCTTGTATATAGGAAATTCACACTTTTCCCTAGGCTATTCAGGTCACTGGATAGAACTTAACTAGTAGCCCTTTTAATTTTAACTCCTATTCCTCTCATTTCTTGTAGCTCACTACCACAATCCTGGGTCTAATTTTGAATGTTGTTCTTAACCCACAAATCTTCAAGTGCCTTCAATTTCATTGATTACTCTAGATTATCTGAATGAATGTTTAGGACGTTCAGTGCCTGAATAGTAATGAAAATGCAGTCTAAGAGAGTTGTTACCCATTTCTTTTGAAGACTAATTTATACAGTCTAAGTCTGCTTGATTAAGTCTGAAATTGCCCTTAAAAGATTCCAACTTCTTTTCTCAGGGGAACAACACATTTTCAAGAGTCAACAATACCCTTTACCAAGGTCAATTCTTTTTATTTTTTTTTATTCACTTTGGGAGGTAATACAAATAGATTAAAACTCATCAGCATTAGAGATAAACAGTGAAAATTAATGTTGATCAAATTAGTTTGGTCACTTCTATAGGGCAAAGTGTGGTTTTCTTCATTTATTTATCCTAGAGTTCCTAGGCACATTCTCTAAGGACATAATTTTCCTTTTGGACTCAAAATAGGCTGTGTGCTAAGCATGGTGCAATCTATTCTCTGACACTTGTTGCATTTTCGATGAATACATTTTAGTCTTGTAAATTTGCACTCTAAAAAAGCTATATCCCCTTTAAAAAATGGAAGCAGGGAAAAGATGGAGCGGTCGAATCACTGGTCCTACTTTTACGCATATGATCCATGGAGGATGAAAATAAAATAAAGGTCTTCTATATACCTAACCATTTGTAGCAATGAATGTGGTAACAAAACACTGGCTAAACAAAATATGGTCTATGAAAATAATAAAATATCATCGTAATGTAAGAACAAACAATGAAATATTGTTTTTCTATAAGAACTGAAAGGCAGCTACGTGGTGCACTACATAGAGTGCTGGGCTTGGAATCAGGAAGACCTGAGTTCAAATGAAGCCTCGGAAATTTCCTAGCTGTGTGGCTTCAGCAAGTCACTTAACCTCTGTTTGCCCATGGAGTAATAATACATTGGAGAATAAAATGGCAAATAACTTCAATGTCTTTGCCAAGAAAACCACATGGACAGAGGTGAACAGGGTCATGAAGAGTCAAACATGACAGAATAATGACCAATAAAAATAACAACAGATAGAGATGTTCCAATCAACATTTAAAAACTGGTGTAATTCTCATAGAGTAAAGGAAACAGATCAAGAAAAGTACTACATCCAAATCCATATGTTTATGTATATGCACACATACCTAAACATATAGGATTAAAATGATACAAACAAAAAATGAGAAAAAAAATTGCAACTAAACCCAGTTTCATTACAATGACAGTGCTTTGTCCTAAATAAGAGATAATGAACAGGTAATATAGGGAAAACAATGCTGACTCTTAAGCTGAAGGTCCTGGGTTACAAACCTCCCTCTGAGACTCACTATCTTGGGATTTGAGAAAGTTCTTTAAACTCCCTGAGCTTCTGTTTCCTCAGCTATAAGATAAAGAGACTGAACCAAGTGTCCTCCAAAGTGTCTTCTTGTTCTGCCTTTCTTTGCCTCACTTTGCTCATCTGTAAAATGGCGATAATAATAGAACATACCTGCTCAAGTTGCTGTAACAATCAAATGAAATAATAATTATAAAGTGCTTAGCACATTACCTAGCACAGAGCAAGCACTATACAAATGTTAGTCATTGGTCTCAATGTCATCATCATCATCACCACCATCATCATTTTTATTGTTATTATTATTATTATATAGATTTCTTATATTAGGGGCTTCTGTCTTCTTGGAAGAAAAATAGGGTACCGTAGGCTTGAAATTTGGCAGATGCTGACAGATGTGATTTTGCATGTCTCTTTTACTTAACTTTTTTTTTTAGAAGGAAAGTTTGTTTGGGTAAGATCTATGGGGATGTAACTTCGAGGGGAAAAAAAAAAGAAAGAACCAAATAAAGAAGCATTTCTAAAAGAAATAATAGAAACTGAAGAGGGAGAGTATAAGGAAAGAAAAGAGGAAGGAAACAAGACACAATTGACTGTGTTTAGCAGGGAGAGGAGGAGGAAATAACTTTTATCTTAAGTATTTAAAGGATACAAAAGGAACACTTCTGAGGAACATAGAAAGGTAAGGTTAGAAGGACACTGAGCCAGCTTTTCTGAGTCTTTATGTGAAGATTTGAGTGTCACTTTTCAGAATATTTAATTAATTTTATAGCTATTCTATTCAATTAAATGAGATTAAGTTTTTAATCACATTTAACTACAGTAACTACATCTTATACAAAAAAAATATGCTTATAACAATACAATACAATATTTTCAAAGACAACATTAAATCTGATAACAGAATATGACATGGAGGTGACCCTGGACGGTCCAAGACCATGTCAGTAAAGTGCAAGTTTGGTCAGTTTTTACCAATTTGGAGAGATTGTAAATAAGGTCTCAGGAACCAATAAAGTTACTGCCAGTGAATTCTCTAAATGTGGTGACAAGAGGGTTGTGTTTTTAACCAAAATATGTGGGTTTGAATGCAATATCTTCTGACTATATGAGTTTCATTTGGAGGGAATGCTTTAAAAGTTTCAGAGATAAAGGACAGGAAGGACTACATTCCAAAGAGTTCCAAACAGGAAATCAGATGTGGGAAGCTCTAAAGAATGAATAATATTAACACACACATATATGTATACAAATGATTCCAGTGAAGATGAAAAGATGAAAAAAAAAATTCCAGTAAAGATGAAAAAAGAGACAGATGCAAGGGGACCACAAGAAACTCACTTTAAAAATAAATTTAAAAAGAAGGAAGGCAGAGCCAAGATGGCAGAAAAAGGCAGGTACCCTCTTGAGCTCTCACCTAAACCCCTCCAAATACCTTTAAATAATGATTCTAAAGAAATTCTAGAGCAGCAGAACCCACAAAAAGGTGGAGCAAAAAAATTCTCCAGCCCCAGACAACTTAGAAGGTTGGAAGGAAATATTTGTTTTCCCGGGGTAAAAGATGACTGCAGTCCAGTGCAGGCCATGCACAACCCTAGCAACAGCAAAGCAGGAGCAACCCTTGGGAGCCACTGAATCAGGAACAGCAGCAGCTACTTCCAGAGCTCTTAGCCCACAGATGGTAAGGGGGTGGAACAACTTGGTCAGAAGGAGATTATAGGAGTCCCTTTGCTAGCGCTGAGGCAGGACTCTGTTGCTTTTCCCATACTCAGATTCAGGTTGCAGTGTTAGGCAGAAGTCCCAAGGTGAGGAGGAGCTCTAGCAGACTAGATCTTGCAGCCACATTGGAGCAGAGACCCTCCTCATAGTTCCAGGACAGAAAAAAGTGCTTGAGGTCACCAGAGCACAGACCAGAGCACAGACCAGGAGAAGAGTAAATACTTCTCCCCAGATCATACCACTCTTCAAGAACTGAAAACTTACAGGTCCTTAGAAAAATCTCAGAAAATAGCTACACAAAGGTACTGATGCTTGGGATAGTTCACCCTCCACCTAGGAAGCAGAGCTCCTACTTTAATGAAGAGTTAAAAATCAAGTAATAGGTTGGGGAAATGAGCAAACAACAGAAAAAAAAATTCTGACCACAGAGTTACTATTTTGATGAGGAAGATCAAAACATAACCACAGAAGAAGATAACAAAGTCATAGCTCCTACATCCAAAGCCTCCAGGAAAAACAGGAATTAGGCTCAGGCCAAAGAAGAGCTAAAAAAGGATTTGAGAAATCAAGTAAGAGAAGTAGAAAAAAATTGGGAAGAAAAATAATGAAAAATGAGTCAATAGTTGTGGTACTAATTGTAATTAAAGATCTTCCCCACCCATTTAATAGGCCTCAGGTGAAGGTAGCTAAGGGAAGCTTGATTAGGCAAGGCTTGTTTGCAGGCAGGCACACACCCTTTTGCTACTACATACTAAGCCCCTGGGCTCTAAACAAGGTATATATACCCTGTAGGTAGCCATTAAGCTCAGACTAGAGATCTGCGGAGAACAGAGAGCTGTGAGAAGAAGATTCACAGTAGAGAGAGCTGTGAGAGATGGATAACTGTGACAGACACAGAGTTAGAGAGAGAGAGAACTGCAAGGGCTCTGAGAAATGCAAGGGCTTTCAGAACTTCAAGTGCTTTCAGAACTTTGAGAGGAGAGTACTCATGCATGTAGACAACTAGGACTCCTGAGTGCATGTTTACAAGAAGGCCCTAATAGAAGGAAAGGTTACAGGATGGCTTGGCTCTTTGCTGTGATACAGTTTTAATCTCCTTGCTGTTACATTGAGGTGAACTTACTGGTTTTGGAATACAATTACTGCTATGTTGAATTGGGGTTGTTGGTTCTGGGATTTGATCCTCTGATGTCTGAATAAATGTTTTACTTCTTCTGCCTTCAATCCAGAGATACTCTTATACTTTGTGATTCTGAACTATACAGACATATTCCTGGTCACCATCAATATCATGAATCTTGCCTTACTGATATAATAGTTTGGTAAAGAACATACAAAAAATACTGAAGAAAATAACACCTTTAAAACAGACTAGGCCAATTGTAAAACAGATCCCAAAAGCCAATGAGAAGAATGCTTTGAAAAGCAGAATTGACCAAATGGAAAAAAAATGATACAAAATTTACTGAAGAAAATAATTCCTTTAAAATTAGGATTGAGAAAATAGATTTCATGAGAAATCAAGAAACAATAAAACAAAACCAAAAAGATGAAAAAAATAGGAGACAATGTGAAATAACCCATTTAAAAAACAACTGGATTGGAAAATAGATACAGGAGAGATCATTTTAAAATTATTGAATTACCTGAAAGCCATAATAAAAAAAAGAGCCTCAACATCATCTTTCAAGAAATTATCCAGGAAAACTGCCCTGATATTCTAGAACCAAAGGGTAAAATAGAAATTAAAGGAATCCCATCAGTCACCTCCTGAAATAGATCCCAAAAGGAAAATTCCTAGGAATATTATAGACAAATTTCAGAGCTCCCAGGTTGAGGAGAAAATATTGCAAGCAGTCAGAAACAAATAATTCAAGTATCATGGAGCCACAGTCAGGATAACACAAGAATTAGCAGCTTCTACATTAAAGTATCAAAGAGCTTGGAATATGATATTCTGGAGGGCAAAGGAGCTAGGATTACAATCAAGAATTACCTACCCAGTACAGTCATTCAGGCAGTATAATCATTCGGGGGGGGGGGGGAAGATATTCAATGAAATTGAAGACTTTCAAGCATTCTGATGAAAAGATCACAGCTGAATAGAAAATTTGACTTCCAAATACAGGATACAAAAGAAGCATAAAAAGGTAAATAGGAAAGGGAAATCATAAGGGATTTAATAAAGTTAAGCTCTTTACATTCCTACATCAGAAGATGATACTTATAACTAATCAATTTTTTTTCATTATAAGTTCATTGAGAAGGAGGGTATATAGACACAAGGCACAGGAGTAAGTTGAATATGAAGGGATGTTATCTAAAATTAAAATTAAGAGAAGAATGTGCTGGGAGAAAGGGAAAGGGAGAAGTAGAATAGGGTAAATTTTCTCATCTAAAAGAGTCAAGGAAAAGGCTTTATAGTGCAGGGGAAAATGGGGGAGGTAGTGAGGGAGGTGAGTAACCTTACTCTCATCAGAATGGACTCAAAGAGGAAATAATGTGTACAATCAATTGGGTATAGAAATCTATCTTACCCTGCAGGAAAATAGGAGGAGAAGGAAATTAAAGATGTGGGGTTGGGATGGTATTGATTGAAGGGAGGGTATATTGGGAGAGGTGTTAGAAGTAAAACACTTTTGAGGAGAGACAGGGTACGAGAGGGAAAATAGAATAAATGGTGGGGGGGGGAGAATAGGATGGAGCGAAGTACAGTTAGCAATAGTAACTGTATAAAAAAAATGAATCAAGTTCTTCTGATAAAGGCCTCATTTTTCAAACATATAGAGAACTGAGTCAAATTTATAAAAATGAGAGCTATTCCCCAACTGATAATTGATCAAAGACATGAACAGCTTTCAGAGGAAGTAATCAAAACTATTTTTAGCCATATGAGAAAATGCTTTAACTCACTATTCATTGGAGAAATGCAAATTAAAACTACTCTGAGGTACTTCCTCATACCAATTGTCTTGGCAAATGAGACAAAAAACAAAAATAGCAAATGGAGGAGGGGCTGTGAGAAGAGTGGGACATTAATACGTTTTTGGAGTTGTGAACAGGTTCAAACATTCTGTAGAGTAATTTGGAACGAGGACTAAAAGGCTATAAAACCCTGCATACCCTTTGATCTAGCAATATCACAAGGAGGTCTGTATCACAAAAGAGATTTAAAAAAAACAATAAAACAAAACAGAAAGGGTTCTACATGTATAAAAATGTTTATGGCAGCTCTTGTGGTGAAGAATGGGAAATTGAGAGAATGCCACTCAATTCTTGAATGGCTTAATAAACTTTGGAATGTGATTATGATGGAATACTGTTGTGCTCTGAGAAATGATGAGTAGGATGTTCTCAAAAAAACCTGGACAAACCTACATGGGCTGATGCAAAGTGAAATGTACTGTTTACAAAGTAGCAGCAGTATTTTAAGATGATCACCTGTGAATGACTTAGCTGTTCTTAGCAATACAATAAAGATTGAAACATACTTTATTTTTCTTAACTTTATTTTTTGTCTGTTTTCTTTCACAAGATGAGTAACATGGAAGTGTTATATATCACTACATATGTATAACCTATATTGAATTTCTTACCATCTCAACGGGGGTGGGGGGTCTGGATTACAGAGGAAGGGAGAAAATTTTTAACTCAAAGTTTTCAAAATTAATGTTAAAAATTGTTTTAACATGTAACTGGGGAAAATAAAATACTAAATAAATTAATTTAAGAAATAGAATAAACTTTAATAGAGGATTATTCAATGCTCATGGCTAGGCAGAACACATATAACAAAAATTCCATTATAATAAAGTCAATTTATATTTTAAATTCTATGCTAATCAAATTTCCAAAGGAATGATTCACAGAATTCAATAAATTACAAAATTGATTTTGAAAAATAAAAGATGGGGTGGGGGTGTGTGGAGACAAGATGGCACCTGGAAAGCAGAGACTTGCTTAGGCTATCCCCCAAATCCCTCCAAACACCTGTAAAAAGTGGCTTCGAATAAATTCTACAGCTATGGAACCCACGAAATAGCAGAGGGAAACATGTCTCCAGCCCAGGAGAGCCTGGGTGGTTGCCAGGAAGGATCTATCACACAGTGTTGAGAGCGGAGGACAGCCCAGCATGGGCTGTTCCAGGACAGACCAGACCCAGAATCAGCCAGCCAGAACAGGCCTTGGGGCCAAGAAAGAATGAGCTGTGGCAGTTACCAGATTTTTCAACCCACAAATGCCAAAGAATAGGTTGGGGGAAAATGCGAGATCTAGTTCAGAGCTGTCCAGTTGCCAGCTCTGGGGGTAGAGGAGGTGGTATAGCGGTGGGGGTAGCAGCAGCAGGAAGCTCCTGAGGCTGCTTCCAGAACTCCAACAACAGCTGCTTCCCAAATCCCTGACTCACACAGTGGGAGGAATGAAACAGGGGATCAGAGTGGGAGTGCAAGGATTGCTTTATGGGCACAAAGGCAGACACTCTTGCTGTGCCCTGCTTGGATCTGTTTTGTGGTCCAGGTTGGTGGTTCTTAGGGAAGAGGAGCAGTGCAGGGACAAAGCCTGGGGTGATGGTGGAGTGGACGTAGCTCTGAAAACAGCAATGCTTGGACCCTAAAGCTTGGGACAAAGTACTCTATACTCTACAAGCAGTCATATCTTGACAAAAACTCAAGGGTCAAGTAGTTGTTTGGGAACATGAACAGGAAGCAAAAATGGTCTCAGACTCAAACACAGCCTCAAACTCAAACTCTAGATTCCTTTTTTTGGTGACAAAGAGGATCAAAACATCCAGCCAGAAGTCAACAAAGGCAAAAAGCCCACATCAAAAGCCTCCAAGAAAAATATGAATTAGTCTCAGGCCATGGAAGAGCTCAAAAAGAATTTGGAAAAGCAAGTAAGAGAAGTAGAGGAAAAATTGGGACAAGGAATGAGAGTGATGCAAGAAAAACATGAAAAACAAGTCAATGACTTGCTAAAGGAGACCCAAAAAAATACTGAAGAAAATAACACCTTAAAGAATAGACTAGCCCAAATAGCAAAAGAGCTCTAAAAAGCAAATGAGAAGAATGCCTTGAAAGGCAGAATTAGCCAAATGGAAAAGGAGGTACAAAAGACCATTGAAGAAAATACTACCTTAAAAATTAGATTGGAGCAAGGGGAACCTAGTGACCTTATGAGAAACCAAGATATTATGAAACAGAACCAAAGGAATGAAAAAATGGAAGACAATGTGAACTACCTCATTGGAAAAACCATTGACCTTGAAAATAGATCCAGGAGAGATAATTTAAAAATTATTGGACTACCTGAAAGTCATGACCAAAAAAAGCCTTGACATCATCTTTCAAGAAATTCTCAAGGAAAACTGCCCTGATATTCTAGAACCAGAGGGTAAAATAGAAATTGAAGAAATCCACCAATCACCTCTTGAAAAAGATTCCAAAAACAAACAAAAAAAAATCCTAGGAATATTGTAGCCAAATTCCAGAGTTTCGAGGTCAAGGAGAAAATACTGCAAGCAGCCAGAAATAAACAATTTGAATATTGTGAAAACAGAATCAGAATAACACAAGATCAACAGCTTCTACATTAAGGGATCAAAGGGCTTGGAATACGATATTCCAGAGGTCAATGGAGCTGGGATTAAAACCAAGAATCATCTACCCAGCAAAACTGAGTGTAATGCCCCAAGACAAAATATGGATTTTCAATAACTTAGAGGACTTTCAAGCTTTTCCAATGAAAAGACCGGAGCTGAATAGAAAATTTGACTTTCAAACATGAGAATCAAGAGAAGCATGAAGAGGTAAACAAGAAAGAGAATTCATAAGGGACTTACTAAAGTTCACCTGTTATGTTTACATTCCTACATGGAAAGATGATGTGTGTAATTCAGGAGACCTTTCTCAGTATTAGGGAAGTTGAAGAGAATATAGACAGAGGGTACTGGATGAGTTGAATATGAAGGGATGATAGCTAAAAAAATGAAATAAATTTAAGGGGTTAGAGCAGAATATATTGAGAGAAGGAGAAAGGGATAGATAGAATGGGGTAAATTATCTCACATTAAAGTGGCAAGAAAAAGTAGTTCTGATGGAAGGGAAGAGGGCATAAGTGAGGGGAAATGAGTGAATAGTACTTTCATCAGATCCAACTTGAGGAGGGAATAACACACACACTCAATTGGGTATCTTACTCCACAGGAAAGAAAGGGGAAAGGGATAAAAAAGGGGGAGATGATATAAGGGAGGGCAGATAGGGGGAGGAGGTAATCAAAAGCAAACACTTTTGAAAAGGGACAGGGTCAAGGGAGAAAATTGAATAAAGGGAGACAGGATAGGATGGAAGGAAATATAGTTAGCCTTTCACAACATGAGCATTGTGGAAGTGTTTTTCATAATAATACATGTGTGATCTATGTTGAATATTTTGCCTTCCTAGGGAGGGTGGGTGGGAAGGGAAGAGGGGAGAGAATTTGGAACTCAAGTTTTAAAAGCAGATGCTTAAAAAATTGTTTTTTTGCATGCAGCTGGGAAACAAGATATATAGGGAATGGGGCATAGAAATCTATCCTGCCCTACAAGAAAGTAAAAGGAAAGGGATGGGGGGGCAGGTGGGGTGAAAGAAGGGAGGGCTGACAGGAATGAGGCAATCAGAATATATGCCATCTTGGAATGGGGGAGGGTAGAAATGAGGAGAAAATTTGTAACTCAAAATCTTGTAGAAATCAATGTTGATAACTAAAATATTAAATAAAAAATAAATTAAAAAAAGAAAAAGAAAAGATGTAAATTAACAAGAGAAAAAGAGGTAAGGAAAAGGTGAAGTAACACTTCCAGATTTCAAACTATATTATAAGGTGACATTCATCAAAATCAAACGGAATTGGTTGAAAAACAGAGAAAGTAGATCAATGGGACAAACTAAAAATGGGAGAATTAGAAACAATGGAATTAACAAACTAATGTTTGATAAAGAGGAAAATATTAATTACTTACTATATAATTCTGTGTTGGCAGAAGTTGGGAAAACTGGAAAGCACTGTGGCAGAAATTGACCTTAGACCTACATTCTATATTATATTCTACATAACATTCTAAATGGATACTTTAATCTTAAAATCATCTTATGAAATTCAGAATATAAGCAGATCATATATCTGTCATAGCTACAGGTAGGTGATATGTTCTTTACCAACAGTGAATAGATGCTATTACAAAATAAAATGATAACATTACATAAAACTGAAAAGCTTCCCTATTAACAAATTAATCCACTTAGATTAAGAAGGAAAGCTCTATACTGTGTTGGAGGGTAATGGTAAATTTCTTTAATAACTATATGTATGTATATGTGCGTATTTTGTGAGCATAAATATATATGTGTATATATATATGCCTATGTTTGTACACACATTCCATGCACGTGCATACAAACAAGTGTGTATACACACACGTGTGCATACCTATACATACATGTATGCATACACATATACACACAAAAAGTGCCTCTATGACAGGCAATTTGGATATTCTCACCCAATATATAGAAAAACTACACTTTCTTGCAGCCATTTTGTCAATATAGATCTATACTAAATTTTCAGACATTTTTCATTTTATTCGTAATGACCAGTTTGACACACATACACACACATACACTCATGTGCATGCACATACACATGCAGGCATACATACATGCATGAGCTCATGTTTATATATGTATATTATGGTTATAATATACACATGTGTGTATATGTAGATATAATAGGAATAAAATAATGCTTTACAGCATTCCAGAGTTCCTATCATTGGAGGCACCATTCCTCTCTCTTTTCCCCTATCATATGTGGGTGGGTGTTGGCTCCAACTGGGTAGCTAGAACAGACTGCATCTTTAAAACTGCCAGACTAGATCAGATTGATTCTCTCTTGCCTAAACATGTTTTCCTGCTTTGTGTATAGAATAAATATCACATACACTTCCCCCACAACAGGGCCCTGTAGAAGCCAAGCAAAGCTTTAGCAGCTCATGACTATATCCTGTTTTGATAGCAGCACACTTCATTGGCAATTGTTTAGTAATTAGACTTGCACATATTCATACCCATGAGTCTCCAAAATTACTAGGGTTCCCATATCCTGTGCAACTTCCACTTGTTATGATTCTTTCAAACTTACCTTCAATCTTAAAAAAAAAAAACATACTTTCCATCAGCCCCTTTGTCAATACTGGTACACACTAAGCTTCTAGACTTTTCATATTTCATTGCTCATGTCCTGTCCTTCCCAAATTTTAGTTAAATTAGACTATTTGTTATGCCCTCCCATGATATTACATCTCATACCTTTGTACAGGTATTCTTTCTGTGCATGGGGTTTTCTTTCTTTTTACCCTTGCCTTTTGACTTTGCTACATTTGAGAGTCACCTCATTATTTCCCATGGATTTCTTCTTTGATATCATCCTAGTAACTTCCCTGCCCAATTGTTATTATTATTATTATTATTTTGCATATATTACATTTATTTAATATATATCTATATACATATACTATAGAGATTTTTTTTTAAATTTATATGTGGTAATGTGTTATATTACTATCCCTCTGGGTTGTTCCATTTTCTCTGAACAATGACTTTTCAAACTTTCCAAATATACCTCCCCTACATAGATTGATAGAAACTAAGAATTAAAAGCCCTTAAACATAAATAAATCTAATTTCCTCATTTTAAAGATTAGGTACTTGTTTCAGAAAAGCTTCTCTATTAGCCATTCTTATAAATTTTAGGGATAGATATTTAGGTGAACTAACCAAAATTCCCAGGTGGTGTAACTATCACATATATCTAGATCTGATCTTTGGTCCTTGTCCTAGTCAATTTTCCTTAGAAAAAAACAAAGGATCAGATTTCTTTGTAGAACAGAGTTAAGCACAAAATTGCAATTATAATAAAACGTTGAAAGGATTATGCATATTACTCTAACTTTGGCAGTGTAGATCCATCTTCATTTATTACACAATCAAGTAAACAATTATTTTAGTGGTCTTTTATTTTCTTGTACCTGTGTACACAAAGATAAAAATAGACACAGATCTTGCCCTCAAACAGCCTCCAATTTATCGAGTGTCAATTAAAAGCTAGAATATAATGTAGTTGGGAAATGTATCTAGGAGATGCCACATGGTAAAGAACAAGAAAATGTAAAGAGGAAATATCTTTGGTTTTCAATGATATGGAAAACTCTCCAGGTGAGATTCCTTGTACTGAATTATATCCTCCCCTCAAAAAAAAATAAGTAATAGAGGTCATGTTATGTTCTCTATATCAATCATTTGGGCATATACCTACTTGTAAAGAGATGTTCTATTGTAGAAAATCATCTATCCAAGCCTCAGTCACCTCTTATGTTTGTAAGAAGGATATTCTTGTTATTTGTTTGAATGATTCTCTGAAAGATCTTATTAAAATGAGAAAATATGAATAGGCCTTATCATTGGCTAATGTTTTCTTAATCACTTCTTTTTTAAAGCACCTCTTGTGATTCTATGAATTGTTTTGATACCTTTCTCTTTTGAGGATGATTGTAATAAAAAGACTGGTGAGACAGGTTATGGGAAGAAGAAGTATAAGTAATGCAAGGAACTATTATAGAAGCTTGACACAATGTAAAAAAGGTGGAATAATTAAAGTTATCAGAAAAATGAATTAACTTCCTAAGGAAATAGCTGATTGAAATTACTGGAAATCTTTATCTAGTCAACAGGGATACTAAAGAGAAAATTTCTGTTCAGGTACAATTTGTTCTAGATAGTTCCCTATGTTGCCTTTATTCTCAAGGATTCAAAATATACCACCTCCAATACCCTGTCTAACAAAAGTGATAGTCATTGACACTGTATTATTTATGAATCAAATGGAATGTTGAAGATTTAGAAATTAGTTGGGAAATTTTTTTTGGTTTGCCAAGCAGTATATATTTTATCTTTTTTTTTTTTTTACTTTTTTTTTATTTTTAGTTTACAACACTCAGTTCCACAAGCTTTTGAGCTTCGATTTTTCTCCTCCTCCTTCTCCTGACCCCTCACCACCCAAGATAGCATGTAATCTGATATAGGTTCTACATATATCTTCATATTAAACTTATTTTCACAATGGTCAAGTTGTAAAGAAGAATTATAAACAATGGAATTAACCATGACAAAGAAGAAAAGAAAAAAAGGAAAAAAAAAAGAGAGATCAAATATTTTGCTTCAATCTGTATTCAGACTCCATTATTCTTTCTCCAGGTGTGGAGAGGTTTTTCTATCATAATTTCTTGGAGCTACCATAGAACATTGCATTGCTGAGAAGAGCCAAGTCTATCAAAGTTAGTCATCACAGGTACTGTGTATCTGTAATCATGCATAATGTTCTCCTGGTTCTGATTTCCTCACTCAGTTTCAGATCATGTAAGTCTTTCTAGGTTATTGTGAAATGTGTCTTCTCCACATTTCTTATAGCATGATAGTATTCCATTATATTTGTATACCACAAATTGTTTAACCATTCCCCAATTGATGTGCATCCCCTTCATTTCTAATTCTTTTCCATCAGAAAAAGAGCTGTTATAAGTATTTTTGTACATAAGGGTCCCTTTCCCGTTTGTATGATCTCTTTAGGATACAGCCTTAGAAGTGGTACTGCTTGGTCAAAGAGTATGCACTTTTTTATAGCCCTTTGGGCATAGTTCCAAATTGCTCTCCAGAGTGGTTGGATCAGTTCACAACTTCACCACCAATGTAATAGTGTTCAAATTTTCCCACATCTACTCCAGCATTTATAATTTTCTTGTTTTGTCATGTTAGCCAATCTGACAGGAGAGGTGTGGTACCTAAGAGGTGTTTTGATTTGTGTTTCTCTAATCAATATCGATTTAGAGCATTTTTTCATTTGACTATAGAAATCTTTAATTTCCTCCTCTGAAACTGCCTGTTCATATACTTTGACCATTTCTTAATTGGAGCATGATTTTTATTCTTATAAATTTGACTCAGTTCTCCATATATTTTAGAGATGAGGCTTTTATCAGAGACAATGGTTGTAAAAATTTTCACAATTTTCTACTTCCCTCCTCTTCTTGGTTGCATTGGCTTTGTTTGTACAAAAATTTTTAAATTTAAAATAATGAAAAATGCCCATTTTGCATTTTGTAATGCTCTCTATCTCTTGTTTGGTTATAAATTCTTCCATTCTCCATAAATCTGACAGGTAAATTATACCTTGTTCTGCCAAATTACTTATAGTATCAGCCTTTATATCTAAATCCTGAACCCATTTTGACTTTAATTTGGTATATAGTGTAGCATCATAGTTTCTGCAATACTATTTTCCAGATTTCCCCACAGTTTTTGTGAAATAGTGAGGTCTTATCCCAGAACTTGGACTCTTTGTGTTTATCAAAGAGCACGTTACTATAGCCATTGACTATTGTTTCTTCTGTATCTAAAATATTCCACTTATCCATCACTCTATTTCTTAGTTAGTACCAAGTAGTTTTGATGATTGCTGCTTTATAATACAATTTGATATCTGTTATGGCTAGGTCACCTTCCCTATCATTTCTTTTCACTAATTCTCTTGATATTCTGGACCTTTTGTTCTTCTGATGAATTTTTATCATTTTATCTAGCTCTATAAAATAATAGTTTGTTACATTGATTGGTATGGCACTAAGTAAGTAAATTAATTTAGATAAAATCATCATTTTTATTACATTAGCTCAGCCTAACCATGAGCAACTGATGCTTTTCCATTTATTTAGATCTGACATTATTTATGCAAAAAGTGTTTTGTAATTGTGTTCATATAGTTCCTGGGTTTGTCTAGGGGGGTAAACTCCGAAATATTTTATAGCGTCTACAGTAACTTTAAATGGAATTTCTCTTTCTCTCTCTCACTGTTTGACTTTATTAGTAATATATAGAAATGCTGAGAATGTATATGGGTTTATGTTATATCCCGCCACTTTGCTAAAAGTTTTGTTCTTATTATTTCAAGTAGTTTTTTTTTTACTTGATACTTCATGATTCTCTAATTAACATCACATCATCTGCAAAGAGTGATAACTTAGTTTCTTCCTTGTGTATTCTAATTCCTTCAATTTACTTTTCTTCTCTTATTGCTAAAGATAACATTTTTAGTACCAAATTGAATAATAGGGGCGATAATGGACATCCTTGTTTCACTCCTGATCTTATTGGAAATGTATCTAGCTTATCCTTATTACATATAATGCTTGCTGATGGTTTTAGTAGATGCTACTTATCATTTTAAGCAAGACTCCTTTCCTATGCTTTCTAGTGTTTTTAAAAGCAATCGGTGTTGTATTTTGTCAAACGCTTTTTCTATATCCATTGAGACAATGGCATGGTTTTTAATAGTTTTGTTGTTTATATGATCAATTATGCTGATATTTTTCCTGATATTGAACCAGCCTTCCATTTCTGGAATAAGGCCTACCTAGTCATATTATATTCATGATAAGTTGTTGTAATCTTTTTGCTAATATTTTATTTAAAATTTTTGCATCCACATTCATTAGGAAAATTGGTCTATAATTTTCTTTCTCTGCTTCAACTCTTCTTTGTTTAGGTATTAGTGCCATATTTGTGTCATAAAAAGAATTTGGTAGTATTCCTTCTTCATCTATTTTCCCAAATAATGTACACAAAATAGGAATTTATTGTTCTTTCAATGTTTGATTGAATTCACATGGAAATCCATGTAGCTCTGGAGATTTTTTCCTAGGGATTTCATTGATGGCTTGCTCAATTTCTTTTTTCTGAGATGGGGTTATTTAGGTATTTTTATTTCCTCTTCTGTTAACCTGGGAAATTTGTATTTTTGCGAATATCAATTCATTTCCCCAAGATTATCAAATTTATGGGCATACAATTGGGCAAAATAATTCCTAATTATTGTTTAATTTCCACTTCATTGGAGGTGAATTCACTCATTTCATTTTTGATACTGGTAATTTGTTTTTCTTCTTTCTTTTTTACAAACACATTGACCAAAGGTTTATAAATTTTATTGAAATTTTTCCCCATAAAACCAGATCTTAGTTTTATTTATTAATTTAATAGTTTTCTTGATTTCAATTTTATTAATCTCTTCTTTGGCTTTCAGTGTTTTTAATTTGGTATTTACTTGGGGATTATAAATTTGTTCTTTTTCTAGCTTTTCCAGTTTCATGCCAAATCACTGATCCCCTTTTTCTCTATTTTATTCATGTAAGCATTCAGAGATATAAAACTTCCCCTAAGAACCACTCTTATTGCATCACATAAGTATTAGTATGTTGTCTCATTATGTCATTCTCTTGAATGAAGTTATTGATTGTTTCTATGATTTCTTCTTTGACCCACTCATTCTTTAAGATTAGATTATATAGTTTCCAATTAATTTTTAGTCTTTCTTTCCATGGCCTTTAATTACATCTAATTTTTATTGCATCATGATCTGTAAAGGATTCATTGATGATTTCTGCCTTTCAGAATTGGATTGTGAGGTTTTTGTGCCGTAGTACAAGGTTATTTTTTGTGTGTATGTGCCATGTACTGCTTAGAAAAAGATATATTACTTTTTATCCCCATTAAGTTTTCTCTAGAGGTCTATCATAGCTACATTTTCTAAAATTCTATTCATCTCCTTAACCTCTTTCTTGTTTATTTTGATGTTAGATTTATCAAGGTCAGAAAGGGAGAGGTTGAAGTGTCTCACTAGTATAGTTTTGCTGTCTATTTCTTCCTGTAACTCCTTTAACTTCTCCTGTATGAATGTGTGTGCTATACCACTGGTTGCATATATGTTAAGTAATTATATTACTTCATTGTCTATGGTGCCTTTTAGCAGGATATAGTTTCCTTCCTTATCTCTTTTAATTATATCTATCTTTGCTTTTGCTTTGTCTGAGGTTCAAATTGCTACCTCCACTTTTGTTTTAGCTTCAGCTAAAGCATAAAATGTTCTACTCCAGTTTTTTATCTTTACCCTGTGTATGTCCCCCAGTTTCAAATGGGTTTCTTCTATACAACATATTGTAGAATTAAGGTTTTTAATCCATTCTGCTGTCTCCATTTTATGGGAGAGTTCATCCCATTCCCATTCACAGCTATGATTACTATCTGTTTCTTTTCCTCCATCCTATTCTCTCCCCCCATGCTTTTATTTCTCACTTTTCCCTTCCCCTACTCAAAAGAGTTTTATTTTTGAGTAATGCCCCACTCCTTTATCTAACTCTTTTCCCTTACTTCTTCTCTCCCTTCTAAACACCCTTCCTTTTCTTTCCCCTTCCTGCTCCTACTGCCTGTAGGGCAAGTTTGATTTTATAATTAACAGAGTATGTTATTCCCTTCTTGAACCAAATATGCTCCTCTCCCTCCATTCTTTCCTTCTACTACAATATGTTTTTGTGCATCTTCATGTAATACAATTTGACTTTTTCTGACTCTTTCTTACATTTCTCCAATTGCAATCCCTTTGTACCCCTTAAATAGGTTTTTCTTATCATCACAGCAGTTAATTTATACCCACAGCTTCTGTCTACATGTATCTCTTTTAAATGTTGTAGTAACTACACCATTCTCAAGATTAACAAGTATCATCCTCCAATATAGGGATGTAAACAATTTGCCCTTGTTGAATAATAAGTTTTCTTTTCTTTTTTTTCTCCTGTTTACCTCTTTATGCCTCACTTGAGTCTTGTATTTGAAAATCAAATTTTCCATTGAGCTCTGGATTTTTCATCAGGAAGATCTGGAATTCCCATATTTTATTGAATGTCCATCTCCTTGCCTGAAAGATTATGGTCACTTTTCCTGGGTAGTTGATCTTTGGTGGTTGTCCAAGCTACTCTGCCTTTTGGAATCTCATATTCCATTCCCCCAATCTTTTAATGTAGAAGCTGCAAGGTTCTGTGTGATCTTGACTGTAGTTCTGCAATATTTGAATTGTTTCTTTCTGGTTGCTTGCAGTATTTTCTCTCTGACCTGATAATTCTGGAATTTGGCTGTAATTTACTTGGAGTTTTCAATTTGGGATCTCTTTCAGGGGGTGATCAGTAGAGTCTTTCCATGACTGTTTTACCCTCTGGTTCCAGGACCTCAGGGCAGTTTTCTTTGATAATTTCTTGGAAAATACTCTCCAGGCTCTTTTTTTCATGATGACTTTCTGATAGACCAATAATTCTTACATTATCTCTCTTGAATTATTTTCCAGGTCAGCTGATTTTCCGATGAGATATTTTATGTTTTCTTCTATTTTTTTCATTATTTAGATTTTGTTTGACTGATTCTTGATGCCTCATAGAGTCATTAGCTTCTACTTGCCCAATTCTAATTTTTAACAAATTGTTTTCTTTAGATAGTTTCTGTACCTCTCTTTCCATTTGGCCAATTTTACTTTTTAAAGAGTTATTTTCTCTTATTAGGTTCTGTACCTCCTCATCCATTTTAATTTTTAAAGATTTGTATTCATCAGTAATTTTTTTTTCATTTTTTTCTTTTACTTTTCTAGTTTAACTTTTAAAAACCTTCTTGAGCTCTTCCAGGAATGCTTTTTGGGCTTGAGACCAATTTATATTCTCTTTTGAGGTTTGAGATGTGGGCTTACTGTCACTGATGTCCTCTTCTGAATTTGTATTTTGAACTTCCCTATCTTCATAGTAATATTCTATTGTCTTTTTATTTTACTTTTCTAGTTTGCTTCTTCATGGTGGTTGCCTTTTTTCTGGCTTCTAAAGTGGATGTCTGCTTCTGGGGCCGAGGGCCTCTGTCCCAAGCTTCTTGTGCTGGGGACTAGGGGAGTGGTTTTTGGTTTTGTGTGCTGTGGCCTCTGGTTTTGTCAGCTAGAACCTTTATAGTGCTGCAGCTCACCTGGAGTTAAGCTGGAGCTGGCTGTTGGGTGCCAAGGATCAAGGCCAGGTGAAGTATTTCTGAGTTCCCTCTGGGTTAGACTGAAGCTTGCAGTATGATGTGTGGAGGATGGGCGGTTTGGCTCCTGGCAGTCTCCTAGGGCTGAACTCTAGCATGTGTGGCCTCAGCCATTGTCTGTGCTGGTGTCTGCCAATTCCCCTTGCTGTGCAAAGACATGCCTGGTGTCCTGGTGTAGGTCCTTGCTGGCTCCAACCCTTTGGGGCTCAGCAACCCGTGCTGGTCTCCTGAAGTGGAGCTTGCTGGATTGCCTCTCACTCTGCACTGGTACCCTTCCAACACAGCAAGAGGGACCTATGTCCCTAGCTTCCAGAGCTAAAAGACTGCCATGTCCCTATATCTGGCTCCACTATTTCAGGATTTTTCCTAGGTCAGTATTCTCTGGACTAATCAAGGTCAACAAGGTAGGGATGAGAGAACTTACAGTTTATTCCATCATCATGGCTCCCAGAAGTTCAAAAAGGTGAGTTTCAAACATTTAGTCTGTCGGCTGATAGCCTCAGGAGTGGCTGAAGCTATGGCCACAGGCCCTCCACTTCCATCTCACCTAGCTCCAACAGACTCCTGTCCTGCACTGAGAGGCTTGGTACTCATCACTGTTGTTGGTTATTCAGACTGCCTGGCATGCTCCCACTCCAGTTTGGCCAGGTATAGTCCCACACGCTCTGCACTCTCCCAGCCCAGTGCAACATATCTTTCTGATTGACCTTCCACTGGAAATGTGCCACACTCTGTCTCCTAGTGGATTCTACCTCTCTCAGATTTGTTCAGATTGACTTTTTTTGGAGGTATCTGAAAGAATTTGTGAGAGAGTTGGGTTAAGTCCCTGCTTTTACTCTGTGATCTTGGCTCCTGGCAATTTTTATAGAAACAAGAACAATAGTTTATGGACATTATTTGAAAGTAACATTGCAGAAAACTGAGTAAAATAAGATGAAGGAAAACTTTCTTGGGAGAATGGTTTAATTCATTGTGAAGAATTGATGCAAAAATAATTCTATGAGGAGTAAGTTGGACAAGAGCCTCTAAAAATTATCATTGAAGAAATCAGATAAGAAAAAATAAGATCAAAAGAAAATGAATAAAAACTTATTTCCTGATGGAAAATTTCAAGTTTATCTTGCAAAGAGAATGAACATAAGTCTTTGTTTTTTTTAATATTTTTTATAATTTATTTTAATAGCAATTTATTTTTTTCCAGTTACATGTAATTTTCAACATTCATGTTGGTAAAATTTTGAGCTCCAAATTTTTCTCCCCCACTTCTATACTCCATCTCCAAGACAGAAAGTAGTCTGATATAGCTTATACATATGCAATCATGTTGAACATTTACATATTTTGGAGGAAGAATCAGAACAAAAGGAAAAAATCCGTGAGAAAGAAAAAGAAAACAACAAAGTGAAAATATTGTGTTTTGTCTATGTTCAGACTCCATAGATCTTTCTCTGGATGTAGCCAGCATATTCCATGATGAGCTTTTGGAATTATCTTGCAATATTTGCTGACAAGAGTCAAGTCTATCATAGTTGATCATCACACAGTGTTGCTATTATTGTCTACAATGTTCTTCTGTTTCTGCTTACTTCACTCAACATCAAGTCAAGTAAGTCTTTCTAGTTTATTTTTCTGATATCCAACTGATCATCATTTCTCATAGCACAACAGTATTCCAATAAAATCATATACCACAACTTGTTCAGCCATTCCCCAATTGATGGATTTTCCCTCAATTTCCAATTCATTGCCATCACAAAAAGCTGCTATAAATATTTTTGAACACTTAGGTCCATTTCCACTTTTATAATCTCTTTGGGAAATATATCACAAAATATTGCTGGATCAAAGTGTATGCACAGTTTAATAGCCCTTTGGGTATAATACTAAATTGCTCTCCCAAATGATTGGATCAGTTCACAACTCCACCAAAAATGCATTAGTGTCCCAAAGTCCCCACATCTTCTACAGCATTTATCATTTTCCTTTTCTGTCATATTAGCCAATCTGATACATGTGAGGTGGTAATTTAGAGTTGTTTTAATTTACATTTCTGTAATCAATAGTGATTTAGATCATATTTTCATATGACTACAGGTAGCTTTAATTTCTTCATCTGAAAACTGCCTGTTCATATCCTTTGACCACTTATCAATTAAAGAATGACTTGTTCCTATAAATTTGACTCACTTCTCTATTTATTTGAGAAATGAGGTCTTTATCAGAAACAGTGGCTGTAAAAATTGTTTCCCAGCTTCCTGCTTCCACTCAAATCTTGGGTGCATTCGCTGTGTTTGTTCAAAAGATTTTTAATGTAATCAAAATTATCCATTTTTCATTTTATAATGTTCTCTCATTCTTGTTTCATTGCAATTCTTCTGTTCTCCATAGAATTGACAGGTAGATTATTTCTTGCTCTCCTATTTGATTATGGTATCACCCTTCATGTCTAAATCATGCATCAATTTTGACTTTATCTTGGTATACGGTATAAGATACTCGTCTATGTCTGGTTTTGGCCATAATATCTTCTAGATTTCCCAGCAGTTTTTTTTTCAAATAGTGAATTCTGATCTCAGAAGCTGGAGCCTTTGGGTTTATTGAATAATGGATTACTATAACCATTGACTACTGTGTCTTGTGAACCTAACTGATTCTACTGATCCGGCACTATATTTCCTAGCCAATGTCAAATAATTTTGATGATTTCTGCTTTTCAATATAGTTTTAGATCTAGTATGGCTAGGCCATCTTGCTTTGCATTTTTTATTTCATTAATTCCCTTGATATTCTCAGCCTTTGGTTGTTGCAAATGAATTGTTATTATTTTTTCTACCTATATGAAATAATATTTTGGTAATTTGACTGGTACGGCACTGAATTAGTAAATTAATTTCAGTAGAATTGTAATTTTTTTTTGAGTTTTCTCTTCCTTTTTATTTTTTTTCATTTATTTTTGACATGTTTGGTTTTCAGCATTGATTTTCACAGGCATTGGAATTACAAATTTTCTCCCCATTTCCTCCCCCCCCCCCCCC
>CM053625.1:202571786-202599013 GCA_028646595.1 Phalanger gymnotis
TGAGGGCAAGATTCACTCATTCCCCCTCACCTGCCTTCTCTTCTCTTATTCCTCTCTCATCCCTTATTCATCTTCACCTCATCCTATGCCCCCCCTCTCTGTATATATATATATATATGTATACATATACATATATATATACACACATACACACATATATATGTATATATATACACACACACATAAACATATATACATACACATACATAAATCTATACACATATACACATACTTATACACACATGCATATTCCCTTAAGCCACCCAAATATTGAGGTCTAATGAATCATACACATCATCTTTCCCTGTAGGAATGTAAACAAAACAGTTCAACTTTAGTAAGTTCCTTGCAATTTATTTTTCTTGTTCTTTTTCTTGATTACCTTTTCATGCTTCTCTTGATTCTTGTGTTTGAAAGTCAAATTTTCTATTCAGCTCTGGTCTTTTCACTGAGAAAGCTTGAAAGTCCTCTATTTTATTGAAAATCCATATTTTGCCTTGGAGCATGATACTCACTTTTGCTAGGTAAGTGATTCTTGGTTTTAATCCTAGCTCCATTGCCCTCCGGAATATAGAATTCCAATCCCTTCGGTCTCTTAGTGTAGAAGATGCTAGATCTTGGGTTATTCTGATTGTGTTTCCACAATACTCAAATTGTTTCTTTCTGGCTGCTTGTAGTAGAATTGTAATTTTTTAATTTTATCTCAGTCTACCTACGAGACATTGATTTTTTTTCTCCAAATATTTAGGTCTGAATTTGTTTTTGTGAAAAGAGCTTTGTAATTGTGTTCATATATTTCCTGGGTTTGTCTTGGCAGGTAAACTCCAAATATTTTATGTTGTCTATAGTTTTTTTTTAATGGAATTTTTCTTTCTATGTCTGGCTAGAAGGCTTTGTTAGTAACATGTAGAATTGCTGATGATTTATACCAGTTTATTTTATATCCTGAAACTCTGATAACATTGTTAATTGTTTCAAGTAGTTTCTCAGTCAGTCCTCTACAATTCATCAAGTATAGATCACATTATTTGCAAAGAGCAATAGTTTTATTGCCTATCCTAATTTCTTCAACTCCTTTTTCCTATATTGCTAAAGCTGACATTCCTAGTAAAATATTTAATAACAGTGCTGATAATGGACATCCTTGTTTCATCCTTGATCTTATTGGGAAAGCTTTTAGCTTATCACTGTTACAGATAAAGCTTGCTGATGGTTTTAGGTAGATATTATTTATGATTTTCAGAAAAATTCCATTTATTCCTATGCTCTCATGTTTTTAATAGGAATGGGTTCTGTATTTTGTCAAAAGTTTTTTTCTGTATCTAAGGAAATAATCATGATTTCTGTTTATTATTGATATGATCAATTATGCTTAAAGTTTTCCTAATATTGAACCAGCCCTGAATTTTGACATGAATCCCACCTGATTGTAGGGTATTAACCTCATGATAAACTACTATCATCTATTTGGCAATATCTAATTTAAAAATTTCACATCAACATTAGTTAAGGAAATTGGTCTATAATTTTCTTTCTCTATTTTGGCTCTTCCTGTTTTAGGTATCAGCACTGTATCTATATCATAAAAGGAATTTGGTAAGATTACTTCAGCTAATTTTCCAAATAGTTTATATGGTATTGGAATTAATTGTACTTTAAATGTTTAGTGAATTCACTTGCAAATCTATCTGGCCCTGGAGATTTTTTTTCTTAGGGAGTTGATTATTGGTTTGTTCAATTTCTTTTTTTATGAGATGGGGTTAAGTATTCTATTTCCACTTCTGTTAATAGGGCCATTTACATTTCTTAAAAACTATTCATTCATTTCACTTAGATTGTCAGATTTATTGGCATACATTTGGGGAAAATAGCTTCTACTTATTGCTTTAATTTACTGATCATTGGTGGTGAATTCACCATTTTCATTATCATTACTGGTACTTCGGTTTTCTTCTTTCTCTTCTTTAAGTCAAATTAACTAATGGTTTATCTATTTTATTCTTGTTGTTTTCATAAAATCGGCTTAGTTTTATTTCATAATTCAGTAGTTTTCTTATTTTCAATTTTATTCATTCCTCTTTTGATTTTCAGAATTTCTAATTTGGGATTTAATTTGAGATTTTTGATTTGTTCTTTTTCTAGATTTTTTATTTTGATGGCCAATTCATTGATTTCCTCTTTCTCTGTCTTTCTGTCTTTTCAATGTACACATTTAGAGATATAAAATTTCACCTAAAAATTTTGGCTGCATCCCACAAATTTTGGCATGTTGTCTCATTATTTTCATACTCTTTAATGAAATTATTAATTGTTTCTATGATTTGGTGTTTGACCTACTCATTTTTTAGGATTACATTATTTAGTCTCCGATTAATTTTAATCTATCTTTCCATGGTCCTTTGCTACATGTAATTTTTATTGTATCATGATCTGAAAAGGATACATTTAATGTTTCTACCTTTCTGCTTTGGATTGTAAAGTTTTTAATGCCATAATACATGTTCAATTTTTGTGTAGGTGCCAGGTGCCACTGAGAAAATGGCATATTCCTTTCTATCCCCTTTCAATTTACTCCAGAGATCTAGTATATCTAAATTTTCTAAAATCCTATTCATGTCCTTAACTTCTTTCTTGTTTATTTTGTGGTTAGATTTATCCAGTTCTGATAAGGTGAGGTTGACTTCCCCTACCAGTGTAGTTTTGTGGTCTATTTCTTCCTGTAAATCACTCAAGTTCTCCTCTAAGAATTTAGAGGCTATACCACTCAGGGCATATATGTTTAGTAGTGATATTACTTCCTTGTATGTTACATTTTAACAAGATGTAGTTTCCTTCCTTATGTCTTTTAATTAGATGTATTTTTTTGCTTTTGTTTTGTCTGAGATCATGATTGCTACCCCTTTCTTTTATATATGTATACTTCTGCTGAAGCATAATAGATTTGCTCCAGGCTTTTACCTTTACTGCGTGTATTTGTCTGCTTCATGTGTGTTTCTGTAAATAACATATTGTAGAATTTTGATTTTTAATCCATTCTCCTATCTGCTTCAGTTTTGTCGAAGAGTTCATACCATTCATATTCACAATTATGATTACTAACTGTCCATTTCCCTCCATCCTATTTTCCCATTTATACTTTTATTTTCTCTCTCTACTTTCACCCTTTCCTTCTTCACCAGTATTTTCTTTCCAATCACCACCTGCCTCAGTATGACCTTTCTTCTATTACTTCCCCACTTTGATTTACCTTTCCCTTTCATCTTTCATACAGGGTATTTCTGTAGCCTGAGTGTGTATGTTATTTCCTCCATGAGAAAAATCCAATGAGAGTAAAGTTCAAACAATTCTTACCAATTCCCATATTTCTGTCTAATATAGAAGAACTTTCACACTCTTTATGTGATGTAATTTACACCATTCTGACTCCTTCTTTCCTCTTCTCCCAGTATAATCCTTTCCTTACCCCTTAATTATTTTTAAAATTTCATCAAATATGTCAGCTTACACCCACACACTCTGTCTTTCTATACTCCTTCTAACTGCCCTAATAAAGATACAGTTCTCAAGAATTACAAGTATCATTCTCCCATGTATAAGTATAAACAGCTTTACTTCATTAAATAACATTTTTTTTCTTTTCTTTCTTATTTAATTTTTTACACTTCTCTTTTGTCTTGTACTTGAAGATCAAACTTTCTGTTCAACTCTGGTCCTTTCATCAGGAAAATTTGAAAGCCCCCTATTTCATTGAATGTTACTTTTCCCCTTGAAAGATTATGCTCAATTTTGCTGGGCAGTTGATTCTTGGTTGTAACCCTAGCTCCTTTGCCTTCTGGAATATCATATTCTAAGCCTTCTAGTCCTTAAATATAGCTACTGTTAAATTCTCTGCACTCTGGGCAGTGGCTCCTTAATATCTGAATTCTTTCTTTCTGGCTGTTTGAAGTGAAGATTTCCTTTGACCTGATAGTTCTGGAATTTGGCTACAATATTCCTTGGAGTTTTCCATTTGGCATTTTTTTCGGGAGATGATTGGTGGATTATTTCAATGTCTATTTTACCCTTTGGTTCTAGGATATTAGGTCAATTTTCCCTGATAATTTCTTGAAAGATGTTATCCAGGCTCTTTTTGTTGTTGTTGTTCATCATGGCTTTCATGTAATCAAATAATTCTTAAATCATCTCTCCTGGATCTATTTTCCAGATCAGTTGTTCTTCCAATGAAGTATTCTACATTTTCTTGTATTTTTTTTTGATTATTTTAATTTTGTTTGACTGATTCTCAAAGTCTCATAGAGTCATTTGTTTTCACTTGCTGTTTCAACAATACGGCTAGCAGTTTCTGTGGGAGTGTTAAGATCCACCAATAGCCAGCACCCAGAAAGCTGCCAGCACGCTGCAAAAGCACAGGTTCTTTTGATATGCTTTAATAAGGAAAGCAAGGTTAAAGGGGTTGACAAGCTTACTTTAATTCAGCATCCAAATATCATTCACTTAGTTCAGGGGAAAAGACCAGCACATTGAACTTCAGAACAAATACAAACAAATTACAATCATCAACAGACAGACCTTGTCTAATTCAAATCCCAATACATAGTTACCAGAGTTCAACAAAGTCTCAGCATCTGGGTTACAAGCTGGAGGGCCCTTAGCTACAGTCTCTTGCATCAACACCATCTCGAGAGAGAGCCCTGCACAAATGGCTCTGTCTTCCCTTCTTATAGGGCTTCAGACTTCATCAAATGTCATCTGAATGACCAGAACTTAGGCTGCTATGATAGGTTCTTAAGTTAGCCTCTCCCCTTAGGACCCTGGGAGGTTCACATCCACATAGGTTAGGTTAACACCTAATAGGGCATGGCTCTTTAGGCAGCCCCACCTTGGGCCCCACCCCAGTCACCAATCCACACCCACACAGTTTCCATACCTAATAGGGGTTTGGGCCTAGGGCTTAGCACCTAGTAAGGCTCAATGAAATACACTGAATTACTCAAAGCAAACAAAAGCCAAACTCTTCAAGGGCACTAAGTGCTAAGGAGCCCATTTTGCTTACCAACACACTTACCCAATTCCAATTTTCAAGTAATTATGTTCTTCAGTTAATTTTGTGAAAAAGCTCTTTGTTGGGGGGAGGGGGATGTTTACAAAAGGTCCTTTTTCCATTTTGCTAGTTCTACATTTTAAGGAGTTGTTTTCTTCAATGGATTTTTTCCAACTTAGCCAATTCCATTTTCTTTAAGAAATTATTTTCTTCAATCGATTTTTGTCCTTCCTTTTCCAAGTTGTTGGCTCTCTCTTTCATAACTCTCATTTCTTTTCATAATTTTTTTCTACCTCTTATTTGATTTTTAAAATCCTTTTTGAGCTCTTCAAAGAGGACTTTTTGGGCTTGAGACCATTTCATATTCCCCTCTCAGGCTTTGCATGTAGGCATTTTGACATTTTTGTCCTCTTCTGAGTTTGTGTTTTGAACTTCCTTGTTGCCATAGTAGCTTCTTATGGTCAGAACACTTTTCTAGTTTTTTTTTCCTCATTTTTAGCCTATTTCATGACTTTTAAATTTGAGCTCTGCTCCTGAGGCACAGAGGGCACTGTCCCAAACTTCTTGTCATAGGTGCTAAGGGCATGGTCATTGGCTTTCTGTACTCGTGGCTTGCCCACTATGCTGTGGTTTTCTGGCCTGGTATGTCCGGGGTTCTGGAGCTGGAGGCCTCATAACTGGAGGGCCCTTAGCCACTAGCCTGTTGAGCTAAGACTGAGGGGTCTCAGTTGATCTATGCTGTGGCTAAGAGCCTCTCTCTGGCTTGCTCAGACATGGTCTGTGATGGACTGTGATCCCCTTTTACCCAAATGAGACAGACATTTCTTGAAATACTTCTAAGTTATCTCAAGCTGGAAAATTGTTTTACTCTGTCTTTTTGCAGGTTTGGTCATTCCAGAATCCATTTAGAGACTTGATTTCATGTTTCCAAGGGAAACAGGGGAGAACTCAGGCAACTTCTTGGCTTTTCTCCTGCATCTTGGCTCCAAACCTTTCACACATACACCTGAGAATTCTTGAATAGAGACTTTAATCAGCCTGAATGAACTCAAAGAGGGGAATATATTTTAAAAACCATGGGAAATCATCCAAAATCGTAGTGATAGTAATAATGAATTGTAATGAAAGTGATTTTACTCTTTAACATAGTTAAGATATTATAAACAAATGTCTTTATCTAATTATTTGTAAGATTTTAATAATTATATAGCCAATAATTTTATCATGATTTTCTAGAGGATTATGAATTTTGACAAAGAAATACATTTGAACTGTTTGTAAGAGAAAGACCTCTCTAGTTTAGAAAATAGTAATAAATTAAGTATAGGCCCTTAGCCTAAGTGATTAATGAGAAAGATGTTACCACTTAGTAATCAATGAAAAAATATCAAAATATCCATGAATTGTTGTAGGACACAGAAAGATGAGAACAAACGTTATAACAAATCAAAACGAATAAAATCCGGGTTGAGTAGCAAATTGTAAGTGTGATAATTGAGATTTACCCCTAAACCTTGTTACATTTATGTATTGAGGACTCAAAGATGGAACCAAAAATTCTACCCATAAAACCTGGAAGAACAATGATAGTGTTGACAAATTTGAGCAGTAAGAAAATAGACCTAGCATGGAAATAATATTAATCTGATTGTATTAAATCAGGTTGACAGTGAGAGGTCTATGTTATGATCGCCTATAGGTTGTTTTATATATAGGGAAGTTGGTAACACATGCTAGTGCTGAAGGCAAAGATTTTTGAATCGTCCAAGTAGAAGTTATGGTCAAAGCAATGAGCAGATGACTCTGGCAAAAGAAAGCATAGTTAAAGTAAAGAACAGTTGCACTGTGGCATTTATAAATTTATTGACAACTAAGAGAACTTTCATTGGGAGCAGCTTTTTCCTGAAAGCACTTTAAATTCTAAGTTCATTATCAGTCTATCTGTTCTTTAAATATAGATGTAGATTCCAGAAACATATTGCAAATGGAAGGGTGTGGAGTAGTAGATAATGTCCAAAGGCAGAGTCATGAAATCTAAACACTGAAAGTCAGGATCAATGTTTTAAAGTGATATCAAAGTATTCTTAATTGCTTAGCATCCTCTGCTTCAATAAACATTTCATCTAACTGAAATTCAAGAAATAGCATTACATACAGAATGTGAGTCTTCCCTTAAGACTCAATGTAAAGTCAGGAAAGTGGTAAAGTATGATGGCTACCAAACTTCATTTACTAATGAAGTAAAACATTAATTGTATGAATTATTTTTTCATTAAAGCCCCAACCTACAATGCTCCATCATGAAATGGAGATGACATTGGTCTCTCTGTAGGCTGAAGCAGTGGAGCACAAACTACAGAAGGTCTTGCTAAGCAGCATGCACCTGGTGATGGACTCTATGCCTGTTGTACAACACAACACAAAAAACACAAACAACCAATCCAGTGGGATATTATTGTGGAATCATGATTGAAAGAAAATGAATCTTTATATTGTCATAGTTAGAGTAGGAGTTGTCAGAGTCAGAGTAGGAAGACCTGAGTTCAAATGCTTCCTCAGACAGTAGCTATATCACTTAACATTTTAAGCTCTCTGTGCTCCTTGGCTTTGTTGACATTTCTTAGAAGTTTCTTCTTCCTTTTCTTCTTCAGCCTCAGTGGCTATTTCTGCTACCTTCCCAAAAAGTTCTTTCAAACTTATGTCTTCTGAATCCAAGCCTAGCATTATTTCTCTGTGCCAGATTACCTCCCATATAGTTACGATAAATTCATAAGAGATATGAACCAAGTAATATAGTATGTGGCAAGAGGGATATAATATTTCCTCTTGATGCGTCAGGGAATGCTTAATGAGTGAGGTGATATTTAAGATGTATCATAAAGAAGAATAATATTTTAATAGGCAGAGATGGAAATAAGTGGCATCTAGGTTGTTTAGTGGATGGAGCATTGGGCTAGGAGTCAGGAAAACCTGATTTCAAATCTGGCTTGAGAGTCTTGCTATCTGTGTGACTCCGGGTAACTTAACCTCTGTTTGCCTTTATGCACTAGAAAGTAAATGGAAAACTCCTCCAGAATCCTTGCCAAGAAAACCCCACGGACAGTATGGCCCACAGGGTCAGAAAGAGTCAGACACACCTGAATGACTGAATAATAACAAGAGAAAGAAGGAGGAAGACTTTCTTGATGTTGGGAATGCCATGCGCCAAGACACAAGGCCTAGTACATTCTATGACTGCTGTAAATCACATAGTATGGTTAAGTTCTAGAATACTTAAGGGACAATAGTATGAAATAAAACTAGAAAGATAGATGGACACCAGATCTTCAGAAGATTGTGAATGCCAGGATATAAGGTTACTGCATGAGCAAAAGTGAAATACTAAATTGTTTTTAATCCAGGAAGGGCTGGATTTTTAAAAGACTGAGCTAACTTATGAGTGTAGGATATTGTGGGTATGGAAATAGGTGAAAGAGAGACCATTTTGGAGATTATTGAAATAGTCTAAGCAAGTGTTCATACTAGGCTGAACTAGAGTAGTTAAATAGGAATGGCAAGGTGTATTAGATTGAGAGAAATCATAAGTAGAATCCTTAAGACTTCAAGTAATTGGATGTGGAAGCAGAGGGAGAGGAAAGAATCTAAGACAATCCTTGTGGTTTTGAGCCAGAGTGACTGGGACAGTAGTATCAACAAGAAAAAAGAAAATAGGGAAGATGGTGCAGTTCTTCAATAACTATTTATTTATTTTGCTGTTTTTGCTTACCATTTCAACTTTAGGCCTTTCTCACCAATTGATCAAAGAACAAGCTCATATTAAGTTCATACTCTTTGCTCATCACTGGAGATACATACAAAAAAAAGTGAAATAGCCCTTCCCCTATGGAACTTAACAGTATACATCCTTTTTCTCATGGTATTCAAGTTGAAATAAGGGAGGACAAAAAAGTGGGGGGGAGGGATCTGCAGCAGTGTGTCTTAGTGGATAGAGGTTCAACTTTATAGTCAGGAAGAAGTGAATTTGAGTCATGCTTCTGTCACATGCAAAGTAATTATGTGACCATAGGAAATGAATGAATTAATGGGAGTGAAACAAAACTATTTACTATGTCAAACTAAGTGCCGTAGAGAGTAATAAGAAAATTAAGATAGTCCCTGGGTTCAGGCAACTTATAGTCTTGTAACGGGAGTCAAGACATATGGGAGAATTCTTGTCATAGACAGATATTTTGGTCTGGGAAATCATAGCAATGACAAATGTAACAGTAGGGGAGTTCATTTATTTTAAACCAATATCTCTACCCTAACAGAGATAAAAGTTTTTAGTCTGATTTGTGAACTACAAATGCATATATTTAGATGTTATTTTAAAACATTTTGTAACTTTATCATCAAATTAATTTATCTACAATGCAAACAGCTGGAGTTTGTATTGGGTATATTTTAGTAGTCAATATATTCTTAATTAATTTAAATCAAGAATCTTAAAATATTATAATTCCAAATTACTTACATCAAAGGCAGCATGTTGATATAATAGGTAACCAAAATAGGAGTATCTTAAAAGCTCGTTGCTTATTTACCTAAAATCAGCTTTGCGTCTTTAGCCTGGTTTTCTCTTTCTTTCCTCCATTCTTTCTTTCTCTCCTTCCTTCCTTCTCTCTCTCTTCTCTCTCTCTCTCTCTTTATCCCCCTTCCTTCATTCCTTCCTTCGTTCCTTCCTTCGTTCCTTCCTTCCTTCCTTCGTTCCTTCCTTCGTTCCTTCCTTCCTTCCTTCCTTCCTTCCTTCCTTCCTTCGTTCCTTCCTTCCTTCCTTCCTCCTTTCCTTCCTTGCCTCCCTCCCTTCCTTCCTTTGTTCCTTCCTTCCTTCCTTCTTTCCTTCTTTCATTTTCATTCTGATATCTAAATGTAACATTATTACAAAATACAAGTTTCTTTCTTTCACTATAAATGGTGGTAAATAGCCAGGACATATTGTAAGCCAAAGTAATTTTCCTGAGAAATTCTGGCTTTGTGCTAGAAAGCATCTAGTTTTGTGTGTGTGTGTTGTGTCTGAATGACATTTTGGGAAAGGTCTACTGTTTTTATGTGTGTTTGTTTGGAAAGATTCACTTTCACTTAAATAAAATTATGCCATCACAATTAGTTTTGCTTTAATCTATCCATTGCAGCATTAAATTACTGACTGATTAAATTGATAAGCATACTTCCTCCAACATCTTCTTTGTTTTATTTGTCTCCAGATTGTGAGGAGATTTAGACACAATAATGTTGCTGGTGTTGGGTGGGCTAGAAAGGAAGAAAAGATTCATAAGTAATATTTATAATTTCCTTTTAAAAAATAAAATAAACTTTAATGAATCCCACTTTCCTACAGAAAAAAGTGCAAAGTACTTATCCTGGTATTTAACACACTGTGTGATCTAGAGTAATCTATTTCTTATGTTATTTTCTATCATCCTCCCTCACATTGTACTTTTCACTATAGCTTGAATATGCCATACCCTTACCCACCTCATTTCCTTCTAATATTCTTCTTTGTTACCAGAATGCCCTTATTCCAGGCTTTGTCTATCATTATCTTATTTCTATTTTGAGGTGTAGCTCACTTGCCATCACTTCCATGTAACCTATGCTGCTTACCCAGAAGAAAATAATCTATAGTATCTCCATATTTGCCTTCTCTATTCTTTCTTTTTTTCTTCTTTCTCTTTTTCTCTTTCTTCTACAACATCACTCTCTTTGTGAGGTTCTTCCATTAATAATAACAATACCAATAATAAAAATAATGAATTGCTTTGTTATATGAATATAAAAATTACATAACCATTTAGTAAACACAGGCTGCACTTTCAGAGTATAAGTTATAGAAGAGATCGTCTGAGGGACAGCATATATATATATATATATATACATATATATATTTATACATGTGTGTATATATACATATATATACATACATAATCGGTGGCATGAATATAAATATCACACACGTACACACACACACATGCATACATAAGTGCAGTTACTGGTCAGCTTTGGAGCTGGATTGTTTCTAGTCCCACATTCAACATATGTTATCTGTGTAATCCTGGGGAGGTAGGAGAGCCTCTTAATTCCACTAAAGTACTCTGTAAGGCTATAATTTCTAAACCAGGTACTTAACTGCCTTTGTAGACCTACATTTATGTGTATATGTATGGGTTGATAAAAATATCATATAAATACTTAGACTTCCATGATATATACATGCATTTACTTGCATATATGTATGTATACATAAATACCTATGTGAACATATATGGATATTAATGTGGGTATATATATTTTATATATTGTATATGTGTCTGCATTATAATGAATATATTTTTAAAAAGAGTTACGAGTAGAAAATATATCCACCTTCATGTAGTGGAATGTTAATGATTGATAGCTATAACCTGGTTAAAGGAAATTGGGATAGGTTCACGGTTAATGAGGAAAATGTAAAAAGCTTTTTGTCACGGGGCTATAGGTAAGGAGTAGAGGGTAGAAGGGAAGCAACTAAACATCAGAAATGTAGGTAGTAAAACAGCAAACCACCATAGTTAAAACCAAAAGTTAGAGAGGGATATCAGAAGCAGAAATAAAGAAAAAAATTACTATGTTCTGATAAAAAGGAAGAAATCAGTTCACTAAGATAGGAATAACCAAGAATAACCAGGATCAAAGAAGGCAGAAAAAAATCATAGAAGAGCCAAAGTTCAGGTCACTCAGAGGGAAAGCACTTTCACTATGATGCTTGAACACTGTATCTGCTCACAAGTACTTATCATGACTCTTCTTCCTCATTTTTAAGAGGTCACCTTGTCAGGAGCCAAGATTTAAATACTTATGTCACATAGATTGTTCATTTTGTATCTGGGCTTACAACTCACAATTTGTTCCTTCAAGCTTAGGGCTATGCATTTTGTCAACTTCTGTTCTTATCAATGGGACATATTTAGCAATCTCTACTGAGTGGGCAGTGACATGAACCTTTTATAAGTCACTTTCTATTATCTTAAAAAATTACTTATTCCAAAGTTGCTCATTGAGAGTTTAAGTATTAGAAATATTGTGGGGGCAGAATATAATTAATTGATTTTCTACTCCCACCCCAGCTGGAGATGAAATTACAGGGTATTATGGGCAAGCAACAGTGACAATGATATGTTTGTACTCGTTTTAAACTTTTATTGGTTCATTTGCACCCTAAAAGTATGTTTCTTTTTTCAGATTTTTGTTGGCCAGTTTGCATTTTGTAATACTTTAGAAACTCTTCTGAGTATTGTAAGCTGAATGGATTTGCCCCTGTATAGGGAGAGGCTCCCAGGAGTTTAAAAGCAGTGGAAATGACAGCAATGGAGTAAGAATACAACTTCTGAGCTTATTCTTTATATCTTCTCTTGTGCTTATACTAGAGTCCATGAAGGAATAGGAAGAAATTTCTCTCCCTACTCCTACTTACTGTTGTCAATGGTGTCATGCATATGCATCATCTATGAAATTTTAGAGTCAAATTGTAGTCAAGTTTAATGAATTTGCAAGAAGATGCAAATCAAGAGTTGGATATGTGAGATCCTTCTCATAAGATAGCAGACTCCAGAGCTGAGAATAGAATTTGTCCAAGATCATAAGCTCTGATTCTTTAACCACATCTGTATTGGAAATTAAGGTGGGACTTTTTTACTGGTTTCTCTTTTAGAAATGCTAAAGTAATCAAATGCTTTTGATTAAGCCTTACTAGGTGCAAAGCCCTGTGCCCCCAACCTTTTGTTGATGAGGTGTGAACCCTTCAGGCCCTAAAAATAATATATAAACTCAGAAGTTAGTGTTTTGTTTAAGCTCTCACTCACTGAAAGAATGTTGGTGTGGAAATTCTGGGTAGCTGTTGTTAAGAGCTCCCCAGCTTTGAAGAAAACCAGACTTTTGGGGGGATTCTCACTCACCGGAAGAGTGGCACATGGCTCTGGGCAAGCTGTTGTAACTGCCCCCCAGTTTTGCTAACCCAGATGTTGGTTTGTATTTGGTCTGTTGATAATGTATGTTTGTAATTTATTTGTATTTGCTCTGACGTTCAGGTTGCTGGCTTTTTCTCCTGAACTAAGTGAACGATATTTGTATGTTGGATTAAAGTGAGATTGTTAATCCCTTAAAGTTACTTTCCTTAGTAAAGCAAATCAATGAACCTCTGCTGGCAGCTCTTGTTGCTGTTCTTGTTGGATCTTACACCCTATAACAACTGTTAGCCAAACTGTTGCTACAGCATCTTATAACAGCCAACTGAGGCTGATTTTGGCCTGTGGTCAAACAGACCTAAAATAAATATATGAGTCCAGTAAGGAGCAAGTCCAAAGACTTCCACTGAACCAATTCATCCATAGAAATGCTGCAAAAGGAGTGGCACAAGGAGAGAAGAGTCCACTGACAATATAAGTGCGAATTGCTTTAATCATTTGTATTTCCTATACATCTTCCTCCCTTCCTCCCTAGAGAGCAGGCACAGGGTGAATTGAAGATGAAGGGAAGAGATCTAAAAGAAATAAAATCAAATTAAGGGATGAGAGAGGAATATATCGAGAGAGGGAAATAGGGAGAGATAGAGTGGGGTAAATTATCTTGCATTAAAAGTGGCAAGAAAATGCAGTTTTGTAGGAAGAGAAGAGAAGGTAGGTGAGGGGGAATGAGGGAATCTTGCTCTCATCAGATTTGACCTGAGGAGGGAATACCATACATACTCAATTGGGTGTCTTACCCCACAGGAGAAAAGGAGGAAGAAGATTAAAAAAGGGGGGATGGTGTCTCAGCCTCTAGCAGCCTTTCGTAGACCTGGGACCAAAGGAGGAGGCGAGGAGGTGCCCCAAAGGCAAGCTCCCAGTGCTCGATCGCTGGGTCAGGGTTGGAGGCTGTGAGGAGAGGCAAGCCAAGAGACAGCTACAGCCAAAGGTGAAGTTAAAGCCAAAGCCAAAGCAGGAGCTGCAGAATCAGAGCCGACCCAGAAGCAGAGCCAACCCGGAAGCAGGGCCGACCTGGAAGAAGGGCCGACCCGTGTGTGGACCGAGGAGTGCCGAGCAAGGACTTGAGGCCAGTGGGTAATCTTCTTACCGGAGAGGGGAAGGATGAATATGATTTGGTTTAATACCTTCATGTTTTTCTGTGGCCTCCTGGTTACTCTTGTGCGGTGGACTTATTGGGTCTGAAAGCTTTTGATCAAAATATCAAAATGGGGAAGCTGGTTCGTGGGTCTGTTACTTTGGAGCCTGAATAAATGCTTTAATTCTTCTGCTTTCTACTTAGAGAATTCCTTATATCCTGCAGTTCTGAACCGTTCAGACATATATATGACTCTCTTTGAAATCATAAATTCTGCCTTCTTAATACAGACACCATGTACATTCAAATAAAACTAATTAAAATAAATAAATTGAAGAAAATATGGTCATATTTAAAACCATTAACTTATAATTATTTACATGCTCAAGCAAATGCTAATTCTAGCAAAATAATCACACACATGAACACAAATATATATTTACATATGTATTATATATAATCTGATTGATTTTTCTCTTTTACTTTTCTCTGTTACTTTTTGATACAGTCACTATCATCATCATCATCATTGTCATCTTGCATTGGTAGAGTGTGTTCTAAAGCCTTCTTCCTTTACTCCACCTCTCTTCCTATTTTCCACATCCTTGTTTTCTTCATATTTGTTATTTCTCATGGCACAATAATATTCTGTTGTAGTAACATAATAGAAATTGTTCAGCCCTTTTCTAAACATTGGATCTAGCATTTTTTCCCAAAAAAATGAATAAACTTTTCATATTTTCAAAATTCATTCAAAAAACACTTATTAAGTACCTACTCTATGTGTAGTTTGAATACACATGGAATTGTTTCCCTTCTCCCCTAAGTCCCACAGAGGTCCTTTTCCAAACTTTTGTATTACAACATGTGTTTCATGAAATTCTCAACAAGACCTTATATTTCTCCCATGCAATGGTAACCAGAAATGGTTTGATACATACACATGAGCTTCTCATCACCAAAGAAACAGCTTTATCATGGAGGCACTTTGCCCAGTGGGTATAGCTCTGGAGTTGACCAAGTTGCAATACCAGAATTATTTAGGTCAGGATCTGAAATCAATATTGTTGGGCACAATTTCCTAGTAACTTCCAGCAATGTGGAAATTGGACAATTACATTGTGAATTTACAGGTAAAGAGTCTATCTGGACACGATACAGTGACATAGGAAAAGAAGCAGTTAAATTGCTCTTTGAAATTGCCAGATGAAACAGAAATGGGATTTTCAGGCCTGCCACCCCAGAGAGAGTATGGATTGTACAGAGCAGATATTGGATTTTTGATTCATTTTATTTAGGTTCTGCTTTCTGACCACATGTATCATAAAGTCATTCATGGGATTATTGTTGTTGTAACAAGGAAAGTGAATGAGAAACTCAAGAAGTTTTTAAAGTATAGAAATGAAAGCTAGGGCAACTTTAAGGAATCCCAGAAAGAAGAGAATAGTAGTGAGAAACAACAAAGGCAATGTTCAGAAATAAAGTAATCTCAAGATTAAAGGGACAATGAAGACTAGAGATATCCAGGACTTTTATAAGTAATGAATGACTTTAACTCATTGCTACCATGATTCAGTGGATCGAGAGTTAGGCCTGGAGTCAGGAAGACCTGAGTTCAAATCTGGCCTCAGACACTTACTAGCTATGTAATCCTGAACGAGTCACTTAACTTCTGTTGCATTAATCCACTGGAGAAGGAGGTGGCAAGTCATTCCCATGTTTTGCCAAGAAAACCCCATGAACAGTATGGAACACAGAGTTAAGAAGAGTCAGTCACAACTGAATAATAACAATGTATAGAATGCTGATGCCAAAGTTAGGAAGACTCAACTTCCTGAGTTCAAATCTTGCTTCAGACACTGAGTGGTAAATCATTTAATCCTGCATGCCTTATTTCCTCATCTATAAAATGAGCTGGAGAAGGAAATGACAGTATCTTCACCAAGAAATATCCAGATGAGAGAAGACTGAACAATACTACATATTAGCATTTTTGATGAAAGTATTCTTTCTGCAACATTCTTATCCCTGCCACTCCTCACCCACCTGACTCCTTTGCATTTCTAAATTATTTAGTACAAGGAGATACATTTCAAGCTCTTTCATTTTGACTTTCTCAGCAATACATTTTCTTTCATGGCATCTTTCTCCATCAGTTTTGCACAGTTGCTTTAAGTAGTAATGCAGTGTTCTCTCAAATGCTGCTGTGTGCCAAGGGTCTGCCCCTGGAAATATGGCATCAATATTTTATAACTGTAATTGTTATACATAAGGGAAAAAATCCCATGAGTAGATGAAAAACAGTATTTGCAATGTACCTCTCAAAAAGCAATTTGTGAAATGAGGGGTTGGAGCAGAGGATTAGAAAGTTGAGCAAACCTTTCTGATGCCCAGAATGGGGCAAAATTTACAATGACCTAGCCATGTTTCATATAGTCTGATATTCTACCATTCTTTGTTGATTTGCAGAATGGAAAGGATGGATTTATATTTAGAATCTTGGCTACAGCAGTTATTAGTTGTCTGGACTGGACAAAGTCATTTGACATTTCTGATCCTTAACTTCCTTATCTGTAAAATGGGGATGAAGATCTGCACCCATTTTTCCTCCCCAGGGTTTGTGAGGACCAGACAAGATTATGATGTATATGAAAGAATATCACATGCCCTAAAATGCTATACAAATATAATGAGGTTTAATGGCCATTGCTAGTTTCTCCTTAGCCTAAATATTCTTCATTGCTCTGCTACACATGCTTCAGAAGCAATGGGAAATTTCTATGGTTTTGAAGTTTTCAACATGAGAGAAGGTAACATAGTGAAATTGTTAAGAGTAGGACCTAGGACCAAAACAAGCTTTGGGGTAGGTGAAGAAGAATAAAAAACTGCAGCATGCAATAAAATAACCTTAGCAAGGAAAGTGTCAGTGACAAATCAAGATAAACAAACTAGGTATAGCTCCCACTTTTGCACCTTTGAACAGAACGTACCTTTCTTAGGATCTCTGTCTTCAAGGTTTAGTTCATTTTCCATCTGCAATGGCATACCTTTATTTGATAGTCTTCTTCTCTTCCATTTGTCCTGTATACATTTAGCTCATTATATATTGTACATCCTAAGGCACTTCTTGGGTTTGGTGAAAATTGAATCAGCCTAGGAGACCTGATTTCTCATTACATCTATTTCTTGCAGGTTTAGTGGCTTCAAATTTTTTTTGTCTCCGTCAAATCTCCCAACCATTCCCCACCCCTACAGCCAACATGAATTCCTTTCTCTTACCTTCTCTTTATCACAAAACATCTTGACATTTTCTTCTAATTCTTTCCTCCTTTACTTCAAGTTCTGATAATGAGGTATTCTTTCTCATAAAGACTGATTCTGCCTTTTTCCTTGATCCCATTCCCTCCTACTTTCTATAACAGATTGCCACTTCCATCATCCACTTTCTGAAACCTTCCATCTTTGTTTCCCTATTTTTTGCTTCTTTCCTTGCTACCAATAAGCATTCCTATATATTCACAGTCTTTTAGAGAAGACCTTTATAAACCTTACCATCACCTCAAGCTATAATTTTATATAATTCCCTTATTTCTCATCCAACCTATTTGAAAAAAAAAACTTTCTATAATTAACCACATTTTCTAACCACTAACCTCTCAACCCTAACAAAACTAAACTTCTCAATCATTGTACCATATCACCTAGGTGAAATTGCTTATTCAAGGTTACCAAGTTGGTCTTAATTGCCACCTATGAAAGTATTTATTCATGTTTCATCCTTCATCTTGATGTTCCATCTGACTCTGTTGACTACTCTCTCCTCCTCTATACTCTTCTCCAGTTTTCCATGACACTTTTCTTCTGGTTTTCCTCTTATTAATTTGACTCCTTCTTACCAGTCAACTTTGCTAGATCACCCCTAACCATGGCTCCTGGACCTTATCCTCTTCTTTCACAGTTGGTGAGTACTTCAGCTTTCATTAACTTATTATCTCCATGTTAGTTACTCCCAAATATACAGATTTAGTTCCAATTTCTCTCCTAAGCTCTATTTCTACATCACCAATTGCTTACTGGATATCTCGAACTAGAATTCTTTTATGTGTCAAATTCAATAAATCCCAAATCAGAATTTATTATCTTTCCCCCCACCCTGAGAACTCATCCCACTAAACTTTTCTATTTTAGTCAAAGGTTCCCTCATTCTTTTGGTCTCCTTGGTTTACCACCTTAAGGCCTGAGTTTTACATATACCATATGAGCAGTTATTTGCTAAATCTTTCCATTTCTAACTCCACAAGCTTTCTTCATTTGCCCTTCTAATTAATCTCACACAGCTACTATCTTAGGTCGGGCATCATAACCTACAAAGAAAATAGCAATGACCTTAAATGTGTCTTCCTTTATTCAAATATCTCATTATTCTAATACATCCCTTAGTAAATCAGTTGATAACATGTATTAAGCCTTTATCATGTTCTAAGACATAGTAGATATAGAAATCTGGCCTTAAAGCAAGGAAGATGTGGGTTCATGGCCAACCTCTGAAACATACTGACTATATGATCTTGGGCAAATTTCTTAACCATACAGAAACATAAATGTTTAAGTTGCAGAGAAAGTATCAACCTACATCAGTAGAAGGAGTTTCTTTACCTAGGACTTTCCTAAGCCAATGGAATAACAAGGGCAGTCCTCATTTTTATTTCTCTTCTCCTACCTATGTGACAAATATGGTGAAGAGCACTGAATATAAAGAAAGGATAAAAAAAAATGCAGTCCATGAATTCAAGGAGTATAAATTCCAATGAGAGAAAAACATGTATATTACTAGGTAAACATATGCATACATATATACATGGTTGTGAGGTCTCCCGATGGTCAAATTGAGCAGCTTTGCTACAATACTTCCAAATTGTTTGCAAGGTGAAGGGAAACACAGTAATACCCTCATCTTTAAAAGGTGATGAACAATTCCATCTTAAGAGCAGGAGTTTCCTCCGACTGTGGACAGTCCTCTAAGAGAGTCGCACTTCTCAAAGCTGTCTTCTGCTTCCATTAATTCATTAGAAAATGTCTCCCTTTTTCACAGACCACCAGGGGTGTGGCCAATTCTTGGCCAGCCAATAATGGTTATCTGCTGCAAAATTTGTAGCATATTTTTTTTTAAATCAGAGCACTTCCCAGTTCTTGTAATATTAATATATGTATATATTTATATGTATATATGTATATGTATGTGTGTGTGTACATCTATAAATATAGATATGTAGTCTTTGCACTTTTTAAAGAATTCAACACCTCATTAACACCATTACTTGTCCTTTATTTTCTTTGATTTTGTCAACTTCACTGGAAAAAGTATTGTCCTTATCAACTCAACTACATTTCATTCTGTCTTTTTATCCCAAAGCTACTAATACAGTGCATTGTAGAATGGATGCATTTAATAAATACTTGTTATTTTAGGCTTGCTCATAGCTTCTACGATTACTGATAAATGTAGACTCTTGTAGAGCTCAAAAGTTCTTAAAGAATATCAAGTCCAATTCCTTCATTATACAAGGGAGTAACTTAGCTCACAGATCTTCTTAGAGAAAGAACCAGGTTTGGAATTCATTTCTACTGACTTTTTGTCCAGGGCTTCGCTTATTTATTCAGTGCAGTGTTTATATCACATTAAATGTTGAGACAGTAAGGAGAATGTCTAGAGGACAAACCTTGAAGTCAGAAAGAGCTGGTTTTGAGATATGCTGATTGACTATATAAGAGTGGGAAAAATCAAATAACTTCTCAATACCCTGAAGCAAGCCTAAGTCTGTGATTTACAAATTAGTTACAAATTTGTGCCACTAGAAGGCATTTCCATACCTGGAGTTTCCAACAGTTTTTACTGACTACAATTCCTCAATCATAATACATTAATGACAAAACAATTTCAGATAAATTAACATATGTATGTGGCATTTAACATTATATCTAAACATGTGTGTGTACATGTATATACTAAAGTATACAGATGTGTAAGCATGCACATGTACATGTATATTCTTAATATATGACATTCTTAAGTATGGCAAATATTTTCCTGGGAGACATAACACTCCTTTGGATTTTGGTTCTTATCTATAAAATAAGAGGTATTGTTTTACCTAAAGCCATTTGAGGTTACTTCAAGCTATGATATACTATAGTTTCATGATTGCTATATTTATACCTAAGTGAAGTGCAAAGTGTGTCTTGGAAGGAAACTGTACACCCTGCTAATTGGGTTTTAAAAACGATGCTTCTCACACAACAAACTGACCCAGCTCTCCTATAACAAGATTATCATTATGAGAGTATAAGGAATTTATGAGAAACCTTCATTGTTAGCCAGAGGTTGGTAATTATGTCAGCAATCAGACAGTCAGGAAGTTTATGTGAGAGTAACACATCTCCCACAGAAAATTACCAAGTTGGTCCCCACTTTAGAAACTTGGATTCAAGATGTATTCTTATCACTTAACAATGCTTGTGTGTGTGTGTGAAAGTGAAAAGGATAGAAAGAGTAAAAGATCAATAACATAACAGATACCAAAAGGGAACAGGACTGCCTCCAATTTTGTAGCCTGGGGCACTCTGTTTTCTGGATGATTAGATAGATTCACTCAGGCAGTCCTGTACTTACACAAGCAGTCAGTTTCATTTAAAATAAAAATGCATTATTAAAGCAGAAGACTCTCCCTCTGTCCAAAAGACATATCAAACCATTCCATCCTCTTCAAGGGCATACAACCTATTTTAAACCAAGCATTGTCCAAATGTCACACTTTTTTTTTTTTCTCCCTGGGCCCTATGAGGTAAATAATATATCTGCCATCATCTCTCTATTTTACAGAAGAGAGAATGGAGAGATAGAGAGCATTAAAGAATGGACTAGGCTTAGATTGAAACAGTATAGTGCAGTGGAAAGAGAGGTGAATTTATAATTACATGATCTGTATCCAAATCCTTAACTTATTAATTAACTTATTAATTATGTGATATAGGATCATTCACATAACATATTTGAGCAACAGTTTGCTAAAATGAGTGAGATTGGTTGACTCGTAAGGCACCTTCCTGTATTACATTCATGTTCTTGTGTATGCCATTCCTATCTATCTATCTACCTACCTATCTATCCATACACACGTACATGTGTATATATGTGTGCGCGTATTTTAAAATTTACAGCGAAACATTTGCTATAAAATGTCCGCTTATCAACTAGGGGAAAATAGAATTTAACATGAGAGAACAACTTAATTTGTTTCATTTTCTATTACTTTTAAGGGCAGGTACAATAAACATATTTACAAGCATGCAAAAGTATGCATGCAAGTACATAGACACAAATTTTAAGAAATTAAGAATAAAATAAGACTCTTCACCACTAATGTGTTTATTTGCCTTCATTTTAACTTCCAGTTTTTAAATTGTTTTTCAATAGTATCCAACATTTCATGACCACATTTTTGGTTTTCTTGTCAAAGATATGAGTGGTTTGCCATTTCCTTCGGCAGCTTATTTTACATATGAGGAAACTGAGGCAAACAAGGCCAATCAAATTTGATAAACTCTTGCACTGAACCTTACGGTCTTAGAAAGTTTCCTAGACATATTAATGCATGGTTGGGAAAGCTGTGAATTGGTTCAACAATTCTAGGAAGCAATTTAGAAACATGTTCCCAAAGTCAATAAACTATGTATATCCTTTGATCCAGATATGCCACTGTTGGACATTTACCTCAAAAGAGCAAAAAATATGAAAATGACTGATTTCCACCAAAAATATTAGAAACAGCTCTTTTATAGTAACTCACAATTGAAAAGAAAATGGTAACCACTTATTAGGGTATGGCTAGACAGATTCTGATATATGAATGGAAACGAATATTAGTATACCACGGGAAACAAAGAAGAAGAAATGGGTGATTTCAGAGAAAACTAGGGATACATCTTTAACAAAAAGTAAAGTAATCAGAAGCAGTCCACTAGAATTTTATTATAAATATAACATTATTAAATAAAAAATGTAAGACTCAAGAATTATGTTCAATGCAATAATAAACCATGATATCAGAGGACAAAAAAGGAAAAACTACTAACCAGTTGCTTTACTGATTTGATGAACTCAGGATGCAGGATGAGACATAACACTTTTGTACATGGTCAATAAAGGAATTTGCTTTGATTGACCATGCATATTTCCTATCAGTGACCTTCCTTCCTATCTCTATTTACTTTCTTCCTTTTTTCCTTCTTTACTTTGTACTTTCTTTTTTTGAAAAAAAAAATCAAAGGAAGATGAGAGAGGGAGATAACACAAATGCTTATTGATTAAGCAAAAATTTGTGGAGAATTGACTGGGGTTTGAAGGCTAAGCAAGTTACTTAGGGTTGGTCATATATACAATATGCATCAGACATAGGACATAAATTAATCCAGGTTTTCTTAACCCAAATATCTTTATGTATAGCAGTAAATCATGTTTTGTGTCATTCCATGACTACTTAGAGGAAGGTCTATAGTATAATGTTCCCAGTGTTTGGTGCTTGGCTTTTGTTTGTTAACATTTTTATCAGTATTGGATGAAGGCATAGATAGCATGTTTATCATATTTGCAGATGACATGAAGTTAGTAGGTAAAGTGTGGTTCAGTGCAAACAATTTTATTTTTGGGATCAGAGAAGTTGATTCAAATTTTGGCTCTACCATTTATTACTTCTGTGGTTTTATATAATCTTTTTAACCTCTATGTACCTCAGTTTCCTCACCTATAAAATGATTTTGTACTAAATGATAATTCTACATCTTTCATCCTGTGATAGGAAGAAAGATTGCAAATACATAGTATCAGAGAGTCCATCTATTAGAATATCTTGTCAAATTAGAAATTTGATATAACAGGATAATTTTAAACCAAGCATTGTCAAAACATCTCACTTTTTTTCTCCCTGGGTAGTATTTTTGTGGATAAGTTAAATCTATGCCTAGATATTAGTACACCTGGGTAGATTTGGAACTGATTGAATAAGGAGACACAAAGGATAGTCATTAACAAATCAATATCAGATTGGAACAGCATCTCTACTGAAGAGCCTTGTGGATTTGTCAGTCAGGCAGTAAACAGTTATTAAATACCTATTGTGTGCTAAATATTGCCCTAATTGCAGGGTATCCAAAGAATTTTTTTTTAAAAAAGCAGTCCTTGCTCTCAAGGAGTTCACAATCTAATGGAGGAGATAACATGCAAATAACCATGTTCACACCATATACAGGAAAAATTTGAAACAATCAATAGAAGAAAGACACTGGAATGAAGAAATATCAGGAAAGGCTTTCTATAGAAGGTAGGATTTTAGCTAATACTTGAAATCAGGAAACCATGGAGGCAGAGATGAGAAAGGGGAATATTCCATATATAGGAGGTAGAAAATGCTTGCTGTTAGGAGATGAAACATTTTAGGGGCATATTTAAGAACGGGTATGAACGTAAAAATCAATAATTCTTGGCAAGATATTGGATATGGGCAGTGGGAGAGAGTGAAGAGTCAAAGATGACACTCAGATTGATAGTTTAGGAAATGGGTAATTTGTAGTGTTGTTGCCCTCAAAAATAATAAAAGACATTTGGAAGAGAGAAGGATTTGGGGGTGAGGGTGATTTCAGTTTTTGATATGTTGCCTTTAAGATGTCTATAGTATATTCCATAGGAGATATCTAATAGGCTTTGGAGATGGGATATTGAAGATCAGCAAAGAGTTTAGGGCTAGATAAATAGTTTTAGGAATGATTGGCATAAAGATAATTGAATTCATGTGTGCTTATGAAATCAGGAAGTGAAACAGTAGGGAGAGAAAAGAGAAGAAGGCAGTAGAAGGACAATCAGGAGAGAGTAGTACCCTAAAAATACAGAGAATTGAGTAGTAAGGAGAAGGTGTCGATTGAGAGCGGCAAAGGCAGCAGATAGGTCAAGAAGGATGAGAAGGAGAAAGGCCATTGGATTTGGCAATGAAGTAATTTTATTTATTAATAATTAGTGACTTTGGAAAGAACAGTTTGGTTGAATGATGAAGTCAGAAACCAGCCTATATAGAGTTAAGAGAGTGAGAGGCAAAGAAGTGGGGTACCTTTGTAGACAGCTTTCTTAAGGATGTTTGCTACAAATTCATGAGTGTTATGGGATCATAGTAAGGAGTGATGGGTAAAGTGAGACTTTTTTTGACAATAGGGAGGAGACATATCTATAAGAGGAGGAAAGTAGTAGAAAAGGGATAGAGGACAAGGTGCATAAGAAGGATATAGAGATTAAAGGAAAGCAAAAGATGTTTAGAGTCATTAAATTTTTAGTGATCAGTGGGATAAGGCAGAAAGATTATTCTCTCCTGAAGAGATATAAAAAGAGTGAAGCTTTTTAGAGACAGAGAGAGAGAGAGAGAGAGAGAGAGAGAGAGAGAGAGAAATGCATTTTTAAATATATGTATGTATTGTATCTACATGCATGTATATATGTATTATGCAAGCATGTATGTATTTATCCTTGTATTGAATCTATTGTGAAGAGGTTTGGGGTTGAGGTGTGCTCGACGCCCCAAAGTACTGACAGGCCGGGTCCTGCCAAAAGAATTCGACTCAAGCCTTCTCAGCCAAGGGAAAAGACAAAGTTTATTAAGTGTTCGCCATAATAGGTTGTCTTAAGAAATCCCACCCTTTGTGACACCTGTTTCCACAAGCAAGTCTGATTAAATCTACTGAACTAGATTGAATCTGAGCACCTTTATGGAGGCAAGATGGAGATTATATACACAAAGATTGATTGAGGGGTGGTCTGGGGTGACTAGAGGAGGGGTTTAGGGAGGGACTTGAGGAGGAGCTTGATAGAACTGAAATGAGGTCAAACTCCAGGGTGGAAAATAGCTGAAGGCTAACTGGAGAAGACAGACAATAGAGGGCTAGGGTAACAGAGCTAGGGTATAGATATTTTGATCAGGAATAAGTGTGGGAAACAGCTGGACAATAGAGGGCTAGGCTAGGCAGAGACTTGGGCCCAATGATAATGGAAGACTCATGGCCTTAGGGGAAGGCCAGATCCAGTTGGAAGACTGAAGGAGAGTTCAAGGGGGCTCCCAGAGACTGTACTCCAGGTTCAAGGGGGTTCCCAGAGATTGTGCCCTCATCAATCATAGCATTCAATCTTTCTACTAATGGGCTATTGCCAGTAGAAATGCAAAATTGTGGACATATGTTCATGTATATAACACTTATATACACATATATGCATATGTATGCCTAAAAGACCCAAAATTGGATAGAAATATGTACATGCATGTGCATACAATTTTTCAAAAGTCTGCCTCTTTAAATTCCTTAATTACACAAATTAACATTCAATTAGCAGGAGTTTCTACTGCTGAGAATTTGGTATCTTCAGAAATAGAAAACAAAATGTTCAGAAATGAAAGGTAAAGTATTTTTAATGGCTAAAGTTTTGGAAATCTAGGTTAAATCCTTCCTCAGACCTTTATTAACTTTGTGACTTTAGGTAAATTATTTATCCCACTGCTTCAGTTTGATCATATATGAAATAGGCCTCAAAAGAGCCTTTATTTCGCAGTTATTTTGCTTATCAAATCTAATAGTGAAGGTAAAGTGCTTTGCAAACTTTAAAATAGTATATTAGCATGAGTTGTTACTGTTATTGTTGTTATAATCTTGTAAAATACACCATACTTTCTGACTTGGAGATGACATGGTCAAACCATTAGTTTTCTGAAGTATTTCACTAAGTGAATTGAAAAGAAAAAAAGAACACCTCTTTAAAGGTATACAGTCTTGGCAAAAATAGCCTAAATTAGAGAATATTACATCAATTGAGTTATACTATCAGGGAGGCTAGAACCAGATTATCTCTTCAACCATTGAGGCACAAGTACTGCATCTCCAAGAACTGTGCTAATGCAGTAATAAGTTGGAAAATGCCTGATGTAAACACTTTTCATTTCATTTTTGTTTTCTCTTTTGGAGGGAGGAAGGCAGGGCAATTGGGGTTAAATGACTTTCCCAAGGTCACACAGCTAGTAAGTGTGTCAAGTGTCTGAGGCAAGATTTGATCTCACGTCTTCCTGACTCCAGGGCTGGTGCTCTACTTCCTGAGCCACCTAGCTGCCCCAATATGGACACTTTTCAAAAAAACATAAAGCATAGTTAAACAACCACAAATAATATCTTCAAAGAATTGTGTAGATGATATATAGAGGATTTGTGGAAAATTGCATGCAATACTTACATATTTTGAGAAGGTTTGGGAAGAACTGAAATTTTTGATGGTAGAGAGAATCCCCAATCCAGTCAAGCAAATATTTGTAGGCACTTATTGTATATAATGTACTCTGTCATGCACTAGAAATTCCAAAGAAATACACACATATGAGGGGGCGGAGCCAAGATGGCGGCTGGGAAGCATTGACTGGCACGAGCTCCCCACCAAGTCCCTCCAAAAACATATAAAAAAATGTCTCTGAACCAATTCTAGAGCTGCAGAACCCACAAAGTGGCAGGGGGAAGCAGGGCTCCAGCCCAGGACAGCCTGGATGGTCTCTCGGTAAGGTATGTCCCACACGGAGCTCCCAGCTCCCAGCGGAGGGGAGCGGAGCTGATCCCAGCACGCACGGCGCGAACAGACCAGACGTGGACCTACCAGACCAGGAGACGAGCGGAAAGTGCCCTAACATGCTGAATTACTGAGCTGTGGCATCCACCAGACCTCTCAACACACAAAGAGCAAAGACATCAGAGAAGGTTAGTGGGAAAAGCTGCGGGACTGAGTTTGCAGTTCGGCAAACTGCCCCTGGGGCAGCGGAGGTGGGGCAGCTTTAGAACTAAGGCTGCAGTTGCTTCTGGCCCCAGGCCCACTTGGTGGGAGGAATTAAGTGGCTGATCAGAGCAGGAGTGAAGGGCCTGCTGAAGATTTAAGCCCAGTCGGTAGGGGGTTCTTGGGGAAGGAGGAGTGCTGGTGAGGCAGCGCATCCGCCCAAGCAAGGAACAT
>CM053625.1:202599513-202627020 GCA_028646595.1 Phalanger gymnotis
GGGGGGGGGAATGGGGAGAAAATTTGTAATTCAAACGCCTGTGAAAATCAATGCTGAAAACCAAACATGTTAAAAATAAATTAAAAGAAAAAAAAAGTAATACACACATACATTTACCTGGACATATATATTTTAAAGCCATACATATATGTGTATATATATATATATATATATACACATATATATATGTATGTATATATATGTATGTACACATATATACACATATATATACATATACATATATATGTGTGTGTATATGCATACACATACATATATGCATTTAAAGGCATATGTCCATGTGTGTATAAAGATTATAGACATGTTAAGTATGGGTATATGTACACAAACCTTTATATTTAAGGAATATATAAGGTCATTAAGGGTATATATGTGTGTTTATGTATATATGTATGTTTATGTAGGTATGTATGTATGTATGTATACACGTCCTTAATAACATTTACATTCTACTAATGAAATTATAATACAATGGATTTTTGAAGGGGTAGAGTAGGAACTGTGATGTCAGTCTTTGAATCAGTCAGTAGGCATATGCTATATCCCAGAAACTGTGTTAAGCCTTGGGATAACTTGTGTAAGGGTGGGGGCCAAATGAGTAATTCAATTGAGCACCTTACTGTATTTCAAGCAACAAAATTCTCCATTCCTAAGTAGGAACAATCTTTCATTCAATTCATTAAATTCATATTCAAGTATTCATATCCTCATGCTTTTTGGGTCTTATGTAAAACTGCGTAATAGTTCAGAATCTAGAGTGCCAATGTCTGGGAGATTACAGTAGAAAACAATTCCAACCAAGACTTTGAGAAAGAATTGGTTGTTAGTGGGAGGTAGAGAGGAATAAAGCCTCTGTCTCTCCATTCCCTGTAACAATAATATGTTTTGGACTTTGGTATGTTGTGATATTTGAACTTCTCATTGTCATCCTAGCAGTTGCCCTCAGACAGAAACAGCTGTTGTTCAAGGATCCATTGACAGGTAAAGTCAAACTAGATGGATTTACTGAGAAAAGGCAAGTTCGAGAAGCTACAAGGTGCAGAAAGCTACAAACTACATCAGGGAAACATCTTGAGGAGTCAAAAAAAAGTATTTTAGAGGCTGTGTTATCATTTTGCAACACGTGCTCTAACCTTTAGCTCTTTCTCCTGTTCTCTATAGGTAGTTGTGGTCATGGAGAGTCAGATACAACTGAAATGACTAGACAACAAATACACGAATATCCCCAACTTGCTTTTAAAAAAAGGACACCTCTATCAAGTTTATAAAACCTTGAGTCAACCTTTCAAAATTAGACTAACAGTTAAAGGTTCAAATCTCTTTTTTTTCCCAACTGGCAGAGAATTTGAATATTAAATAGTTTTTAGTTCCTCAGGAGTCTTTCCTCCTTCCACTAATCAACACTAGTCCCCAAATCCAAGATTCTTACTCCCTGACTCTAATGCTGCTCCTGGCTAGAGTCAAAGAAATATACTATAAAACACCACAAGACTTTATTGGTTTGGGAGGAGGAGACACTATTCTTTGCTATCTGTGCCAGTAAGGTGTGCGATTTCATACCAGTCCAAAGTAGGGTCCCCAATTAGACTTAGGGCACCTTACTACCTGTTGAAACCTGGCTTACTTTAATGTATTGTTGTGAGCTCCATGCCTGGTGTTTTTTGGTATTATGAACCTTCTCAGTCTATGTTTAGACAACTACATATGTGTCATGTGTGTATATACATCATACATTATATGCATTGTATGCATGCAAACATATGTATAAGAAAAATGTTATATATGCACATGTGTAAATGAATATGTAGTGCCCACATATATAAATATTGGTACAGATGTTTAAGTGGGTAGGTAGGTAGAATGATCAATTGATTGATCAGTGGTCTCTCCTTTGAGCTGCAGCTCAACATCAGCAATTACTTATTGGAGATTTCAAACAAGGTAACCTCAAAATATTGTAAACTTAACATGTCTAAAAATGAACTCATTGTTATTCTTTCCAAACCTTCCTTACAGTCTCCTAGGTTCATAAACTTTGCATTATTTTCAACTCCTCTCTCTCCCTCACTCCACAGAGCCAATCAGTTGCCAAATACTGCTGTTTCTACCTTCACAACACCTCTCACATCTGACCCCTTCTCTCTATTTCCATGGCTACCCCCTTATTTCAGGCCATCATTATCTTTCACCTAGATTATTACAACTGCCTACTTAGATTGGTCTCTGTGCCTCACATCTCTCACAATGCCTTTTCATTACTATCAGAGTAATTTCCCTTAAGTGCAGAACTGATCATGTGATTCTCTTAATCAACCACAATGGCTTCCTATTGTCTCTACTAAGTTGTACGTGACCTTGTACCCACCTATCTCTCTAGCCTCATTAGACAGTGCCCTATGCTCCTACACCTTACAATCTAGTCAGACAGGCCCCCTTTCAATTCCTTTTGTACAATATTGCATCTCTTGTCTTCATGATTTTGCATTGGGCTGTCTCACATGCTTAGAATATATTGCCTTTCAATCTGCCTCCTAGAGCTTACCTCTTCCTTTAAGTGCATCTCAGTCACCATATTCTGTATGGAGCCTCCATCTGCTAGTGCCTTCCCTTCCCAAATACCATGAATTAACCTTCTTTGAATATTTGTATTTATTAACTTCAGATTTGAATCATATATATTGTTAACAGAATTTTACCGAGCCAGTCTCTAATTTGGGGATTTTCAGAGCCACACAAAGCAGGCTTAGAGACAGGAGTGCCAGTAATCCAGTAGCAGTTTAATTAATTAGTTTCATTATGAGGAACAGATTTGCAAATTGGGAATTCTCCTGATCAGAATTCCACATAACTGTAGTGAAGGCAGAGATTATATATATAAATCACAACTGGGAAGGGAGGGAAAAAAGTGGATTACAAACAATTATTTTTTCCCTGAATGCTTTCCCATGACCATCACACAAGTTCTGAAGTCCTGTGGGAACAGTATTGTATAAATCTTTGGGGGTCATTACTTGGTGGGTCACAGGACCAGAGTTCTGTAGTTCTGTGATGGGAACAGGTTCTACAATCTTTGATTCACTTCACTTAAGGTACACAAGCATAAGAATGTAGTGATAATGAGTATTGTGAAAGGTTTGATTGATCATGTCAAGCTTCATTGCAAACTTCTAACACCCAAGCCAGAAGAGGAAGCTCAGAAAAATCTAATCTATTAGCATATTCATTACACGTATCATATAGATTAATATGAAAATCATAATTCTTTTCATAATAATTACATGTATAATTCTTGTCTTCCTTACTTGAATGTAATTTCTTCACAATTTGATATTGTTTCATTCTTTTACTTTTCCCCCCATGCCTAATAAAGTGCCTGGCCATAGGAGTTGCTTAATAAATACTTGTTATTTTTAAATAGTATATTTATTTATTTTTACTTTTCAATATTCAGTTTTATAAGATTTTGAGTTTTACATTTTCTCCCCCTCCTTCCTCTCTCTTCCCTATCCCCAATCTGTTATAGGCCATACATGTACAATCATATTAAGCATATTTCCACATTAGTTATGCTGTAAAGAAGACTTAGAACCAATGGGAGTAATCATGAGAAAGAAGAAATTTAAATAAAAAGAAAGAGAAAAGAGTGTGCTTTGATCTGCATTCAGACTCCATAGTTCCTTCACTGGATGTGGATGAAATTTTCCCATCATGAGTCTTCTAGAATTGCCTTAGATCCTTGCATTTCTGAGAAGGGCTAAGTCCATTAAAGTCGGTCATCACACAATGTTACTGTTGCTATGTACAATGTTCTCCTGGTTCTGCTCACTTCACTCAGTATCAGTTCATACAAGTCTTTCCAATTTTTTTCTGAATTACACCTGCTCACCATTTCTTATAAAACAATAGTATTGCAGTACATTTATATACCGCAACTTGTTCAGCCATTCCCTATTGATGGCCATCTCGTCACTTTCCAATTCCTGGCCACCACAAAAAGAGCTGCTATAAATATTTTTTTACATGTGGGTCCTTTTCCCATTTGTATGATCTCTTTGGGAGACAGCTCTAGAAGTGGTATTTCTGGGTCAAAGGGTATGTACAGTTTTATATCCCTTTGGGCATAGTTCCAAATTGCTCTCCAAAATTGTTAGATCAATTCACAACTCCACCAATAATGCATTACTATTCCAATTCTCCCACATCTTCTCTAGCATTTATGATTTTCCTATTTTGTCATTTTAGCTGATGTGGTAGGTGTGAGATAGTACTTCAGAGTTGTTTTAATTTGCATTTCTCTAAATCAATAATGATTTAGAGCATTTTATATGGCTATAGGTAGCATTAATTTCTTCCTGTGAAAACTCCTTGTTCACATCCTTTGACCATTTATCAATTGGAGAATGATTCATATTCTTAAGAATATAACTCAGTTCTCTATTTGAGAAATGCTGTTTTTATCAGAAAGACTGGGCTCTAAAAGTCATTTCCCAGTTTTCTGTTTCCCTTCTAATCTTGGTTGCCTTATCTCTGTTTATGCAAAAACTTCTTAATTTAATATAAATAAACTCATCCATTTTGCACTTTATCATTTTCTCTCTCCCTTATTTGGTCACAAAATCTTCCATTCTCCATAGATCTGAAAACTATGCTTTGCTATCCTAATTTGTTTCTGGTATCACCCTTTTATGTCTAAATTGTGCACCCATTTTGAATTTATCTTGGCATAAAGTGTAAGATGGTAGTCTATGCCTTATTTCTGCCATGCTGTTTTCCAGTTTTCCCAGCAGTTGTTTTTTTTTTTCAAATAGTGAGTTCTTATCCCAGAAGCCAGAATCTTTGGGTTTATCTACAGTAGATTACTATAGTTATTAATTACTGTGTCTTGTGTACCTAATGTATTCCACTGATCTGTCACTATTTCTTAGGCAGTACCAAATAGTTTTGATGATTGGGGCTTTACAATGAAATTTTAGATCTGGTATGGCTAGGTCACCTTCTCTAGCATTTCTTTGCATTAATTCCTTTGATATTCTAGACTTTTTTGTTCTTCCAGATGAATTTTGCTACTATTTTTTCTAGTTCTACAAAATAATTTTTGGTAGTTTCATTGGAATGACACTAAATAAGTAAATTATTTTAGATAGAATTGTCATTTTTATTATATTAGCTCAGCCTGCCCATGAGGAACTGATGTTTTTCCAATTATTTATATCTGACTTTATTTGCATGAAAAGGGTTATGTAACTGTGTTTCTATAATCCCTGGGTTTGTTTTAGCAGGTATACTCCCAAATATTTTGTATTGTCTACAGTTATTTTAAATGGAATTTCTATTTCTATCTCTTGTTGCTTGGATCTGTTAGCAAAATATGGAAATGGCAGTGATTTAATGTGATTTTATTTTATATCCTGCAACTTTGCTACAAATATTAATTATTTCAAGTAGATTTTTAGTTGATTTTCTAGGATTCTCTAGGTATACCATCATATCATCTTCAAAGATTGATAGCTTTGTTTTTTTCTTTGCCTATTCTAATTCATTCAATTTCTTTTTCTTCTCTTATTACTAATGCTAACATTTCTAGTACAATATTGAATAAGAGTGGTTATAATGGACATCCTTGTTTCACCTCTGATCTTATTAGGAATGCTTCCAACTTGTCCCCATTATACATAATGCTTGCTGATGGTTTTAGATAGATGCTATTTATTGTGTTAAGGAAAATTCCATTGATTCCTATGATCTTCAGTGTTTTTAATAGAAATGGGTTTTGTATTTTGTCAAAAGTTTTTTTCTGCGTATACTAAGATAATGCTATGATTTTAAGAAATACTTGTTGAGTGATTGATTGAATTTTAGGATTCTTATTGGCCTGTTAGTGGAATAGTACATGCCAATGGTGAACTATATTTTTTGTCTGAAAATCTCCCAATTAAGATAAGGGAACGAGAGGATCATCATTAAATTTGATGAAAAGTTATTAATACTTTGGACACAGAAATTCTTGAAAATATTTACTAAGTCATATAGGAGTTATAATCAGCATCAGTGTCCACACTAATGAAATCTGAGATCCTTAAGATTAGATTAGTACTTTCAAATTGGATTAGATTAGTGCCTTTATAGCATAAGCAAGTCAGCCTAGCTGAAGTACCAGGGCACCTTGAAGGAGAGCAGAAGGCAGTATGTGCCAGGGAAATCAAACTACTACCAACATCATAACCACCATTTTTTTCCAGAACAGATGGAGATAGCCCAGGACCCAGAAGGCAAGAAATCTGAAATAACAGGATCCACGAATCACCAGAACAGCTTACAGATTAGCCATCATAGACTAATGGAAGAAGTCATTGTGTAGAAGGGGCCCTGTTTCCTCAGCAACCACCAGTACCATCTATTGATCATTATCACTAATATACCAACTATCACCAACACACAACACAAAACACACAGGAGCCCTGGGAGTGACATCACATGTGAAACCAGCTCTTCTAGCTTAGCCTTCATAGCCATTATCAAAGGAAGCAACTCCTGCAGAGAAGTGGTCAGCCATCCTCAATATCAACCAACTGCCTATAATAGGAAAGGAAATTCAGGCTAGCTAAAGCAGCAACCACCATGAAGGTAAAATAGAAAGTAGCATGTGGCAGGCACATCAAACTACTTCCACCATGTTGACCACCATTTTCCTTCAGATCTTGATAGAGACAGCCTTAAAGCATGAACCTAAGAGTCTTGTAACTAGTAATGTTTCTTGTCCTTTACCAATCCCTGTAGAGGTACAGCCAGGTAACTGATCTTGCAGGTGCTATATCTATATCTATTAAAACCCAGAAGAGAAAGTTTTTATGGCAAAGTCCCCGGCAATATCAAATGGTTCAATGTCAGAAAACAATATGATTTTATCAGCAGAAATGACATTTAAAAAGAGGCATTGCCATTCACTTTGTTACAGTACCCTAAGGACCTAGGTAGCTTTTCATTAGTCTTGCAGCTGAATCCTTCTGTATGTGTCATCTCACCCATTCGAATGTGAGCTTCTTAAGAGCATGGACTCTTTTCTATTTTTATCCCAAGTACTATGTACATTATAAACACTTAATAATTGATTTATGTATTCATCCATTGATTCATCCAAAATAATATAGTAATATATGAGTGGAAGGACAAAGGAACTGGAATTAGGGGACCTAGATTAAGTAGTATCTGTGTGATCTTGAATTTTTATACATTTCTCATGTACAATGCTCTATCTCCATTCTCTGTATCTTTGCACGGATTCATGTGTAGAAAACATTCACTACTAATTCCTGATATGCAGAATCTATAGCTTGATTCAAAGTTCAAGTCAAACACTATCTAATACATGAAGCCACTCCTTATCCTCCCACCATTGCCCTCTCTCTACCAAAATTGTCCTTATTTATTTTGAAGGTATCAGTGTAAGCACATATTGTTTCCCCTGGTAAAATTTAAGCTCCTTAGGGACTATTTTATTTTTTGTCTTTATACCCTCAGGAACTATCAGAGTACTTGGCTTATAATTTCATCAATAACAACTGTTTGAATGACTGATCCTATGGATACCAATTTAAATTACCCTAATGTAATCATTAATAAGATGTTCTGTCCATTTGAGCCAACTTACAGAGGTTGCATTGATAAATAATAGTCCACATATCTCTAAAGAGTAAGGTAGAACATTTTAGTGGATAAAATACTAGGCTGAGTGAAAAATTCCTGGGTTTGAATACTACTTCTGTCACTTGTTAGCATGGTTTCCATGAGTAAGTCATTTGAGCTTGCTCTGCATGAATTTCTTCATTTAAAAATGGGGATGCTAATACCTATACTATCTAGTTCAGAAGGTGATTGTGAGGGTCAAATGATATGGTCTATGTATATTGATATTTGCTATTGTATATATGTATAAAGCAATGCATATTGCTTTGAAAAGTTTATTGCAGTCTATTATTATTACTGTTTATTATAGTTCCAATCAACACTATACAGAATCTATAACAAATATTAAATTTCTATTAATAAGCTCTCTATATTTACAAAGCCTTTTATAGCCATCCTATTATTTATGTTAGGTCAGACCTAAACATACCAAGAAACGTATTTGTTTTAAAGGGCCATTTTGTCCTTGTGAAGTATTGTATTATTCGAACCATTTATAGAACTCTATTTATTCTGTTTGCAACATAGGTCCAAGCCTCCAAGCCAATGATGAACTAGTTTGAGGAAAATACTTTCTGGAAATCAACTCATCTTTATAAGGTGAATTTATTTTCTCAAGCAGGAGGGAGCCATTTCTAGGCTCCAAAGTGCCTTTTAGTAAATCAGCTCCTCCAGGTGTTTGAATGATAACATCCATGAAATGAAATAATATAGCAAGAAAAGACATTCATGTCTGCTTAGCAATTACGTGAATGGAGCCAACCTCACATTTAACTTTCAGCTTACAATGCTAATCATTAGAGTTGTAAGATGTGTTCATTGGGAAATTCAAAACTGATGGAAACTAATTTAGTTTCCTGGTCACACCTCAGATTTACTTCTGTTGGAAATGCTTTCAGTCTTTTATTGTCTTTCAAGGAATTCTCTCAAATATTTGCATAGTGGGACAATTGTAACTTTCAGGAGGTTATAATTCAAATAGAAGTGTACTTAGGATCATCATCAAAATTCTTTTTCTAAAATTCTCATGTCAAATCACTGGGGATGCATTGAGTTGGAATGGGCTGCAAAGATGGATTAGTCCCACTACAAAGCTAAGATTCTCTAATAGTTAACAAGGGTCCAATTTCTTGCTTTCATATCCCATGTAGTTACCTGAAGTATACAACAACAAACTAAATAGGATGGATCCTGGAGATGCTTAATTCAAATGAGTTTAATTTTCCCAGTTTCTTGAAGGTAAATTTAATACTCCTCCCCTCTCCTCAGTCCAAAGTAAAATTCTTTTGCTTAGGTTGCTAGAATTTTCAAACTTAATCTTTCACAAATGTTTATAATTTTGTGATTTATATCATTAGGAAATAAAAGAAAGGAATCTTCATTAGGCAAAGCAAAATTCTACCCATTCCAAATTTCAAACCACTGAAACTGGTAATAAGAATATTGTTATCAGATCTCAATTTGGATTCTCACAAACTCTAAGATCTAATATCTGTTACAGAATCAGAACACCATTGTTGGTGGTCAAGCAGCAACCAGATATTTCAGTAATATAATGGATATGTGATCTCTCTAACATTTGTATTCCCTTAACCAATGCATATTACAACACATTTCACTTTTCCACACTGGGTAATTTTGTACTTATATCTCCATAATCCTCCATAAGAGAAGGACCTACTAAATGCACTTCAGGGTTTTGTTTTTCAGACTGATTGAGACCTAACTGTGATAGTACACCAGTAATTTTCCATCATTTTTGATGTGTGACTGGATTACCACCTTTTCATTACATATCTTAATTAGCAACAGCAATAATAGTAAGTCTTTTCTAAGCCCAACCTATCATTCATGATATGCTGGAGGGAAGGGATAATGATGAAGTATGGGAATGCCATAAAGCCTGAACTCTGTACACAGTGAGATTATGATGATGTTTGAAGGTCAAGAAGAAACCCTGAAACTTTGACCAATTGGATCATAGAGATACAACACTGGCCAATATAATAAAAATAATTCCATAAATATAAGAAGTAAATGGAAAGTTATATAGCTGAAGGCTACCCATGTTTGGTATTATGATAATGTTTAACATGAGTAGAGTTGGTACTACTTTATGTTCTGGCATTAATATAAGACATCATACATTATGATAAATCAAGAATAGCAATACACCACCATATTAGAAATGCTTTAGCACAGAATGCACTGACCACTGAAGTACAGAAGCACTGACTTAGTTCCAATGTAGATTAGTCAAGAGATTATTAGAAACTATACAGCCCATCACTGAAGGCTGTAAAAACTTGAACTTACAAAATATCTACCAAGATCAAACCTAGTAGCTAGAATTATACTTCAACAGCTAGCCATCTGTCACAGACTGTCAAAATATGACTCCCTTACCACAGAGATCTCAAAAATATTCTTGAAAAATCAATTTATATGCTGGAGTGGAACTGAAACATTATTGAAGAACAAACTCTTACCAACAATCACCTAGATATAATATTCATTCATAAAAAAAAAAAACTTAACAATGATGAAATAGGTGTTACCCTAACACCAATAATCTCCAAGCTACATTGAGTCAAAAGCTTTATAAGGAAGGAAAGCAAGTGAAAAATATTATGCTTCAGTCTGTTTTTAGATAACATCCGTTCTTTCTTTGGTGACAAATAACATTTTTCATGATGAATCTCTTGGGATTGTCTTGGATCATTGTATTGCTAAGAATAGCTAAATCATTCATATGTCTTCAACTTACAATATTATTGTTACTGTGTACAATGTTCTCCTGTTTCTTCTCAGTTCATTTTGTTTCGATTCATGCAAGTCTTTCCATGCTTTTCTGAAATCATCCTCCTTGTCATTTTTTTAAAATTAATTTATTTATTTTTAGTTTTCAAAATTCACTTCCATAATTTTTAAATTTTTTCCACCTCCCTCCCCTCAACCCTCCCCAAGATGGTTTGCAATCTGACATAGGCTCTACATATACATTTTTATTAAACATATTTTCTCATTAGTCATGTTGTATAGAAGAATTAGAACAAATTGAAGGAATCATGGGAAAGAGAAAAAACAAAACAAAACAAAACAAAAAAGAATAAATAGTATGTTTCAATCCACATTAAGATTCCATATTTATTTCTCTGAATGTGGATGGGATTTTCCATTATGAGTCTTTGGGAGTTGTTTTAGGTCCTTGCATTGCTGAGAAAAGCTAAGTTTATCAAAGTTAGTCACCACAAAATGTGATTGTTATTGTGTACAGTGTTCTCCTGGCTCTGCTCACTTCACTCAGCATTAGTTCATATAAGCCTTTCCAGGTTTTTCCAAAGTCTGCCTGTGCATCATTTCTTATAGCACAATAGTACTCCATTACATTCATATACCAAAACTTGTTCAGCCATTCCCCAACTGATGGACATCTCCTCAATTTCACACTCTGAGCTACCACATAAAAAACTGTTATAAATATTCTTTTCACTAATAAGTTCTTTCCCTTTTTGAAAAATATCTTTATGATATAGATCTAGAAGCAGTATTACTGAATCAAAAAAAAATGTATGCCCAGTTTTATAGCCCCTTGCATATAGCATCAAATTGTTCTCTCAAATGATTGGATCCATTCACAACTCCACCAACACTGCATCAGTGTCAAATGGAGATTTAAACAAAAATGTTAAGTGGCATCCAAAACAAAAAGCTAGAATTTTCAGTTATGGAGATGAGCTAGAAGTCTTTCCATTAAGATCAGGGGTGAAGCAAGCATATATAGTTGTTTTTTTTTTTCAGAAATATGAAGTTTCAGTCATTTCCACTTAGATGAATGTTGATTCATTAATTACATAATGGTGAACAAATGTTTTGCTTCTCAACTGATAAAATATACAATTTCATTGTGTTTTATGTGAAACTTCACATTTCTGAAAAAACTAGAAAGTTGAAAGGTAAGATAATGATGATAAGCATTGTCTCCAATTCTGCACAGTGGCACATGACTATTAGCAAAGTATTCTATCAGCATCCTCTCAGATATAAACCTGATTCCACATTTTTTTTCTTTTTATATGACAAGTCATCACATATCTATTACTAAAAGATAAGGGCTCAAGTGACTTCCTCTTGCAAAACAATAGACAAACTGTGTTTAGGTACACAAAAACATACATTCAAAACTTGGCTTACTAAAAACAAAAACAAAGATGACCTACAAACTCTTCTAATGCACTAGGCATATAACAAATGCTAGTGGATAATAAGAAAATGATATTTTGTCTGATGGACAACAGTTTGAAAGACTAAAGAGTCCCAGATGAGCAAATAGCAACTTAGCTGCAACTTATAGTAAATGCGGCAATTCCTAAAAAATCTTCCCCAACCAATATATCTTTTAAAATACCTTTTGCAATCATTGCAAATATGTTAACTTGTTTCTGAACTCATAGCTAACTCATATAATTCAAATATATAAAATATACCATGGTATATGGAGATTTTGGAGCATTTGACACAATATGGAAAACTCATCTATTAAAAATATTCCATTATTGTAATAGTCAAGAACAATTATTGCATAGTCATACAGGCAGCTTAAGCCCCTATATTTCAGACTAGGCTTAAAAATGTTATCATTTATCTCAAATGAAATGATTGTAATATCCATATTATGAAGGGTGTCATATGAATTCATCTTATCGATAATTTATAGTATGTGGATAACATTAACTTATATGGCTTTCTTGGAAAACAGATTAAATAACACTAAATCTCATAATTTTTTTCTCCAATAACATTCAAGTATTTATTTTAACTCAGCAAGTGTAAGATTCTAAGTGTATTTATGGGATGATTTCTGTAAATTTCTGCAGAGTAGGTAGAATGAGAACAATTTCTACAGTAACAAAAACAATACAAAGAAAAACAACTTTGAAAAACTTTAGAATATTTGATTCTATGTAATAAGAAACCACAGTTTCAGAAGATTAAGCATATTACCTATATCTTTCTGAGAGGTGAATGAATTAAAATACAGAACACACATTTTAAATTGTATATAATAGAACATAACAAATTTAGGATGCATCCTAAGAAAAAAAAAACTTGTATTATATTAACAAAGTTCAGGGTCCAGAGTCATAAAGCAGCTATAGAAATGTCAATGCTTCCTTATTAAAATGGAAGAAGAGACTTCTGGGAGTCAAAATAGTTGAGTAAACATTAAGTCATTACAGCTCTCCTATGTTCACCTCCATAAAACAAACAAACAAAAAATAGCACCCAAGAACAAGTCCTGGAACAGTGGAAACAGCAGAAAGATGGGGTGGAGCAGTCTTTTAGACTTGGTTGGAGACTTGGATAATTTGTAAGAAAGGTCTGTCTCATTCAGGTAAAAGAAGAGCACACACCAGGAAGCATCCTGGCAAGCCAGCAGCAAGCCTCACCTCAGAAAACCAGCAAGAGATCCTGAGGCCCAGTGTGATGGAACAGGCCAATACCAACACCAGGAAACCCATGTACCTTAGCATAGCAACAGGAACCAGCAAACTCTAGCTTGGAGAACCACAATGTGCTCCAGCACAGCCTCAGGTGAACAGGCATCCTCCCAAAGCAAGATCTCCAAATGCTTCAGGGAAGCTCAGGGCAGACAGGCATCCCATGGCTGTCCTCCAGGTGCTTCAGCAAAGCCTAAGACAAACAGATATGTAACAGGGACCAGACCTCCACATGCTTTAGGGTAGCCCTGGGAAATGCGGAAAACCTGCCATGATATTCTAGAAACAGAGGGGAAAACAGAAATTAAAAGAATCTACCAATCACCTCCTGAAAGAGATCACTAAATGAAAACTCCCAGGAATATTATAGCCAAATTCCAGTATACCAGGTCAAGGAGAAAATGTTAGAAGCAGCCAGAAAGAAAGAATTCAAGTATGGTGGGACCAGAGGAAAAAGGATAGCACAAGATTTAAGAAGTTCTACATAAAGGATCAAAAGGCTTGGTATGTGGTATTCTGGGGGACAAAGGATCTAGGATTACAACCAGGAATCACCTACCCAGCAAAACTGAGTATAATCCTTCAGGAGGAAAGATAGATATTCAATGAGATAAACATCTTTCAAACATTCTTAATAAAAAGACCAGAGATAAGTAGAAAATTTGACTTTAAAATACAAGACTCAAGGGAAGCATAAAAAGTATACAGGAAAGGGAAATCACAAGGGACTTAATAAGTTTAAGTTGTTTATATTCTGCATTGGAAGATAGTATTTGTAACTCATAAGATCTTCTCATTATTAAGACAGTTAGAAGGAGTATATACAGACAAAGGACACAGGTGTGAGTTGAACGTGAAGGGATGATATTTTAAAAAAAATAGAATTAAGATGTGAGAGAGGAATGTACTGGGAGAAAGAGAAAGAGAGAGGTAAAATAATGTAGATTATCTGATATGAAAAGGCAAGAAAAAGCTTTTACAATGCAAAAGAAGAATGAGGAGGTGAGGGGGAATGAGTGAACCTCACTCTCATCACAATTGACTCAAAGAGGGAATAACATACACATGCATTGGGTATAGAAATCTATATTATCCTACAGGAAAATAGGAGGGGAAGTGGATAAGAGAAGGGGAGTGATATAAGGGAGGGCATATTGGGGGAAAGAGTAGTTGTAAGATTAATGGGGAATAAGATCTTCCCACCCATCAATCAGCCTCATGTGGAGCCTATTAAGAGAAGCTTGCTTGTTTGTAGGAAGGATTACACACCTTTTGTTAATTTCCAATTGTGTACTGAGCCTATTAGCTGAAAGAGTATATATTCTGAGAGGTGAGATTTTGCTTTGGGGGCTTGCTGATGAGAAAGATGCTGTGATTCCCTGGTCAAGACATTGAGTTGCCATATGTTCAGAGCTCCCTGACTCCTCAGAGCTAAAGGCTCTCTCGACTCAGTGGTGGATGTAAAGCTTTGATTCAGGTAGTAGAGCCCTGCCTGTTGGTCTTTATTTCTCTTCTCTGTATTTTATCTATTTAATTAAACAAGAATTTTGACCCCTGAAATAGCTGTCTTTCCTAGTAAAGCAGATAAAAGAACCTGAACTAATAGCAATCCTGGGTATGCCAGTATGGTTGCTGTTACAGTAGTCAGAAGCAAGATAATTTTTGGGGGGACAGGGTGAAAGGAAAGAATAGGATGATAAATGGGTGAGGGGAGAATAGCATCAAGGGAAATACAGAGAACAATAGCAACTATGAAGAAAATGAAGCAAATTTCTCTGATAATGGCCTCACTTCTCAAACATATGAAGAACTAAGTCAAATTTATAAAAATGAGAGTCATTCCCCAATTGATAAATGAAGAAAAGATATGATCGGTTTTCAGATGAAGTAATCAAAGCTATTTATAGTCATATTAAAAATACTCCAACTCACTATTGATTGGAAAAATACAAATTAAAACAATTCTGAGGTACTACCTCATACCTCTTAGATTGGCTAATAGGACAGAAAAGGTAAATGATAAATGCTGGAGGGTATGTGGGAAAAATGAGACATTAATGCATCATTGATGGAGATGTGCAACTGATTCAACCAATCTGTAGATAGACTTGGAAGTATGCCCAAAGGGCTATAAACCATTTATACCCTTTGACCTAACAATACCAAGATAAAAAACAAAAAAGGACCTATAAATTAAAAAAAAATGTTTATGGCAGCTCCTTTCTGGGGGGTAAAGAATTAGAAATTGAAATGATGATGTCTATCAATTGGAGAATGGCTGAACAAGTTTTGGCAGGTGATTATGATGTAATACTATTGTACTATAAAAAATGATGAGGAGAATGCTCTCAGAAAAAAACCTGGAAAGACTAGCATGGGCTGACACAAAGTGACATGTGCTGTGTACAAAATAACAAAAATATTTTAATATGATCAGCTGTGAGTGACTTAGCTGTCGTCAGAAATACAATGATCCAAGACAATTCTGAAGGACTTATTATGAAAAATCCTATCTATCCATAGAGAAAGAACTTATGGTGACTGAATATAAATTGAAGTATATTTTCTTCTTTATTTTTCTTGAATTTTTTGTTGCTGTTTGTATTTTCTTTCATAACACGATTCTTATACAGGTAAAAGAGCTTGGACAGCTTATTTCAAGGATTTATCAAGCAAAATTGTCCTGATATCCTAAAACCAGTGGGTAAAATGATCTTTGACAGAATTCACCAATCACTTCCTGAAAGAGATCCTAAAATGAAAACTCCAAGAATATTGTAGCAAAATTCCAGAATTATCAGGTCAAGGAGAAAATACTGCAAGCAGCCAGAAAAAAGCAATTTAAATATGATGGAACCACTGTCGGGGTAATGTAGGAATTATCAGCTTCTACATTAAATCACCTGAGGGCTTGGAATATGATATTCCAGAAGGCAACAGAGTTTGGACTACAAACAAAAAATCAACTTCCAAGCAAAATTTAGTATAATCTTTCAGGGTAAAATATCGGCACTCAATGAAATTGGGGACTTTTAATGAATCCTTATTGGAAAAAAAACTAAAACAAAAACAGGGCTGAACAGAAAATTCAGGCTTCAAATCTAAGAGAAGCATAAAAAGGTAAACAAGAAAGAAACAAAAAAGTTATTCAGTAACATTAAACTGTTTACATCCCTACCCAGGAAAATGATACTTGTAACTCTTGAGAACTGTAAATTCATTATGGCATTTAGAAGGGTTATACATAGACAGAGGGTGGGGGTATAAGTTGGCTTTGATGTGAAGATAAAACAATAATTAAGAGGTGAAAAAAGAAATATACTGGAAGAAGAGGAAAGGGGGAGAGGGAATAGGGTAAATTATATCACATGAAGAAGCACAAAGACATAATAGAGTAGAAGGGAAGAAGAGAGGGACAGGATCATTGTTTGAACCCTACTCTCACCCATATGGCTGAAAGAGGGAATAATATACATGTTCCACTGGGCATAGAAATCTATCTTACCCTATAGGAAGCAGGGGAAGAAAGGGGAGAGAAAAGGGAAGTGGGCTAATACAATGAAGGACAGATTGTGGGAAGCAATTGGCAGCAGTGAAACTCTGGTAAGACGGACATAGGTGAAAGGAGACAGAGAAGTATAGACAGAGCAGAAAATAGGATGGAGAGAAAGATACAATTAGTAATCATAACTATGAATGTGAGTGTGATGAACTCTCCCATAAAACAGAAGTGGATAGCAGAGTGGATTAAAAACCATAATCCTCGTATGGAGCCAAGATGGCAGCTGGAAAGCAGGGACTGGGCTAAAGCTCTCCCCCAGGACCCACCTACAAAAAATGACTCTGAAAAAATTCTAGAACTGCAGAACCCACAAAATAGCAGAGGGAAGCAGGGCTCTAGCCCAGGAGAGCCCGGATGGTTGCTGGGAAATGTCTATCACATGGAACTGGGAGCAGAGTGGAGCAGAACCCAGTGTGGGCTATGCCTGGACCAACTAGAATGGGAGCGAGGTGGAACAGGCCCTAGAGCCCTAAATCACTGAGCTGTGGCAGTTACCAGACTTCTCAACCCACAAACACCAAAGAAAATAGAGAGGGTTAGTGGGAAAAATTGCGGGAGAAAGAGTGAAAGGAGTTCGCGGTTTGGCCACCAACCTGGGGGCAGCAAAGGTGATGCAGCTACAGAACTATAGCTGCAGTTGCTTCAGGTCACAGTCCCACCTGGTGGGAAGAATAAAGGTCCAGATCCAAGAGGGAGTGCAGAGCTTGCTTAGAACTAAATTGTGGTCTAGGTTGGTGGTTCCTGGGGGAGGAGGAGTGCTGGTGTGGCAGAGCTTGTTGTGCAGAAATACCTCTGAAAACAACAGTGCAGCCCCTTAAGCTTGGGACAAAGTACTCTCTACTCTACAAGCAGACATACCCCCATGTAAAGCTCAAGGGTCAAGTAGTTCGCTGGGAACAAGAACAGGCAGCAAAAATGGTCTCAGATTCAGACTCAGACTTTAGAATCTTTCTTTGGTGACAAGACCAAAATACATAGCCAGAAGAAGTCAACAAATCAAAGAGCCTACATCAAAAGCCTCCAAGAAAAACATGAACTGGTTTCAGACCATGAAAGAGCTCAAAAATTATTTGGAAAAGCAAATTAGAGAAGTAGAAGAAAAAGTGGGAAGAGAAATGAGAGTGGTGCGAGAAAAACATGAAAAACAGGTCAATGACTTGCTAAAGGAGATTCAAAAAAATACTGAGAAAATAACACATTAAAAAATAGACTAACTCAAAAGGCAAAAGAGCTCCAAAAAAACAATGAGGAAAAGAATGCCTTGAAAGGCAGAATTAGCCAAATGGAAAAGAAGGTCCAAAAGACCACTGAAGAAAATAATACCTCGAAAATTAGATTGGAACAAGTAGAAGCTACTGACTTTATGGGAAACAAAGATATTATAAAACAGAAGCAAAGGAATGAAAAAAATCAAAGACAATGTGAAATATCTCATTGGGAAAGCCACTGACCTGGAAAATAGATCCAGGAGAGATATTTTAGAAATTATTGAACTATGAAAGCCATGATCAAAAAAAAAAAAAAAGAACCTAGATATCATCATTCAAGAAATTATCAAGGAAAACTGCCCTGATATTGTAGAGCCAGAGGGTAAAAGAGAAATTGAAAGAATCTACTGATCGCCTGCTGAAAAAGATCCCAAAAAGAAAACTCCTAGGAATATTGTCTCCAAATTACAGAGCTCCCAGATCAAGGAGAAAATACTGCAAGCAGCCAGAAAGAAACAATTTGAGTATTGGGAAACATAATCAGGATAACATAAGATCTAGCAGCTTCTACATTAAGGGATCAAAGGGCTTGGAATATGATATTCTGGAGTTCAATGGAGCTAGGATTAAAACCCAGAATCACCTACCCAGCAAAACTGAGTATAATACTCTAAGGCAAAATACGGATTTTCAATAAAATAGAGGAATTTCAAGCTTTTTCAGTGAAAAGATCAGAGCTGAATAGAAAATTTGAGTTTCAGGATCGGGGGGCCAAGCAAAGATGTCTGCGTGAAAACACCATCTTACCAGAACTCTCTCACAAGTTCTACCAGATTCCTATAAAAAAAAGTAAATCTGAGCAGATTTGAGAGAGTTAGAAACTTCGAGCAGTCTGAGTGAGGCAAATTTCCAAACCAGGAGAGTCTGAAAGGCCAACGGGACAAGTTTGTAGGCTGGGAGAGCACATTGCATGTGGAGCTGCTCCAGACAACACAAAAGTAGAAGCAGCTGTGGAAATCAATATGCAGTATCTTCGAAGAAATTATCAAAGAGAACTGCCAAGAGGTCCTAGAACCAAAGGGTAAAATAGTCCTTCAAAGAATCCACTGATCACCCTCTGAAAGAGATCCCAAATTGAAAACACCAAGAAATATTATAGCCAAATTTCAGAATTACAAAGTCAAGGAGAAAATAGTGCAAGCAGCCAAAAAGAAACAATTCAAATATCGTGGAATTACAGTCAGGATCATGCAGAATCTCTCAGCTTCTACATTAAATGACAGGAGAAATTGGAATATGATATTCCAAAGGGCTAAGGAGCTGGGACTACAACCAAGGATCAACTACCCAGGAAAATTAAGCATAATTTTTCAGGCAAAGAGATAGACATTCAACAAAATAAGAGAATTTCAGACCTTCCTGATGAAAAGGCCGGAACTCAATGGAAAATTTGATGTTCAAATACAAAACTCATGAAAGACATAAAAAGGTAAACAGGGGGAACCTCCCCCCACAAACCTTATTAATCAACAAGGGAAAATTATTTACATCTTTATATAGGATTATACCATCTTATGTATGTTATATACATATGTATATATGTCAATCTTGAGAAAAGTACACCTATTATGACAATTGAAAGGGATACACATAGACTGTGAATATCTGTATAAAATAACTGATATAAGGACGAAAAACATAATTAAGGGATGTAAAGGGAGGGTTATGAGAGAAGAGGTAAGGAGGTAGTAGAAAAGGGTAAATTACATCAAATGAAGACGCACAAAAACAAATCATAGTAGAGAGAAGAGAGAGAGAAGACCAGTATTTGAGCTTTACTGTCATCAGATCTGGTTCAAGAAGCAAATAACATACCCTGATAAGTATAGAAATCTAACTTGTCCTAGAGGCAGTAGGAGGGGAAAGGGGGAAAAAAAGGAGGGGGGTGGTTAGAAGGGAGGGAAGAAGTAGGAAGTGGAAAATAGTAAGATAAGGGAAGGGAAGCAAGAGGGAGGGTAACCTGAGAAAGGCAGCAGTCAAAACAAAACTTTGTTGAGGAGTGGAAGGAGCAAGGGAGAAATAAAAGCATAAATGGGGAAATAGGATGGAGAAAAAGACACAGATAGAAATCATAACTGTGAATGTGAATGGGATGAATTGTCCCATAAAAAGGAAGCAGATAGCAGAATGGATTAAAAACCATAATCCTACAACATGCTGTTTACAAGAAACACATTTGAAACGGGGATACACACAGGGTAAAGGTAAAAGGCTGGAGTAAAATATATTACACATCAGCTAAAGTAAAAAAGAGCAGGTGTAGCAATCCTAATCTCAGACAAAGCAAAAGTAAAGATAGATTTAAGTAAAAGAGATAAGGAAGGACGCTACATCCTGCTAAAAGGCACCACAAACAATGAAGCAATATCATTGTTTAACATATATACACCAAGTGGTATGGCATGCAGATTCTTAGAGGAGAGTTTCAGGGAGTTATAGGAAGAAATAGATAGCAAAACTATAATATTGGGAGACTTCAACCTTCCCCTTTTTGAACTTGATAAATCCAACCTCAAAATAAGTAAGAAAGAAGTTAAAGAGGTCAACAGAATTTTAGAAAAGGCAGATATGATAGACCTCTGGAGAAAACTGAATTGGGATAAAAAGAAATATACTTTCTTCTCAGCAGTACATGGCACATACTTAAAAATAGACCGTTTACTAAGGCATAAAAACCTCCCAATCTAGTACAGAATGGCAGAAGTAGTCAAAGCATTCTTTTCAGATCACAATGCAAGAAAAATTAGTTGTAATAGAGAACCATGGAAATATAAGCTAAAAATTAATTGGAAACTAAATAATCTAATTCTAAAGAATGAGTGGGCCAAAGAACAAATTATACAAATAATTAATAACTTCCTTAAGACAATGACAATAATCAGACAATATACCATAATTTATGGAATGAAGCAAAAGCAGTTCTTAGGGGAAGTTTTATATCTCTAAATGCTTACATGAATAAAATAGAGAAAAAGGAGATCAATGAATTGGGCATGCAACTGGAAAAGCTAGAAAAAGAACAAATTGAAAATCCCCAATTAAATACAAAATTAGAAATACTGAAAATCAAAGGAGAGATGAATAAAATTGAAACCAAGAAAATTATTGAATTAATAAATAAAACACAGAGCTAGTTTTATGAAAAAAACAATAAAATTGATAAACCTTTGGTCAATTTGATTTTTAAAAAAAGAGAAAATCAAATTACCAGTATCAAAAATGAAAAGGGTGAATACACCTCTTCTGAAGCGGAAATCAAAACAATAATAAGGATTTATTTTGCCCAATTATATGCCCATACATTTGACAACCTTAGGGATATGGATGAATATCTACAAAAACATAAATTTCTCAGGTTAATAGAAGAGGAAGTAAAATTTCTAAATAACCCCATCTCAAAAAAAGAAATTGAGCAAGCCATCGATGAACTCCCTAGGAAAAAATCTCCAGGGCCAGATGGTTTTACATGTGAATTTTATCAAACATTTAAAGAACAATTAATTACTGTACTTTGTGAACTATTTAGGAAAATAGGTAAAGAAGGAGTTCTACCAAATTCATTTTATGACACAAATATGGCACTAATACCCAAACCAGGTAGAGTCAAAACAAAGAAAGAAAATTATAAACCAATTTCCCTAGTGAATATTGATGCAAAAAAACTTTTAAATAAAATATTAGCAAAAAGATTGCAGCAACTTATCACCAGAATAAGAAATTATGACCAGGTAGGATTTATTCCAGGAATGCAAGGCTGGTTCAATACTAGGAAAACTATCAGCCTAACTGACCATATCAACAACAAAACTAGCAGAAACCATATGATCATCTCAATAGATGTAGAAAAAGCCTTTGACAAAATACAAGACCCATTCCTATTAAAAATAACAGAAAGCATAGGAAAAAATAGAGCCATCTTTAAAATTGTAAATAACATCTACCTAAAGCCATCAAAAAGCATTATTTGTAATAGGGATAAGCTAGATGCTTTCCCAGTAAGATCAGGGGTGAAACAAGGATGTCCATTATCATCCCTACTATTCAATCTGGTACTAGAAATGTTAGCTGTGGCAATAAGAGAAGAAAAAGAAATTGAAGGAATTAGAATAGGCAAAGAAAAAGCTAAATTATCACTTTTTGCAGCTGATATGATGATTTACTTAGAGAATCAAGTAAAAAACTACTTGAAATAATGAACAACTTTATCAAAGTTACAGGATATAAAATAAACCCACTTAAATCCTCAGCATTCCTATACATTACTAACAAAGCCCAACAGGAAGAGATAGAAAGGGAAATTCAATTCAATGTTATTGTAGATACTATAAAATATTTGGGAGTCTATCTGCCAAGACAAACTCGGGGTTTATATGAACATAATTATGAAACAGTTTTCATGCGAACGAAGTCAGATCTAAATAAATGGAAAAATATCAGTGGCTCATGGTTAGGCTGAGCTAATACAATAAAAATGACAATTTTACCTAAATTAATCTATCTATTCAGTGCCATACCAATTGAACCAAAAAATTATTTTATAGACCTGGATAAAATAATAACAAAATTCATCTGGAAGAACAAGAGGACTAGAATATCTAGAATATTAATGAAAAGAAATGCTAGGGAAGGTGGCCTTGCCATACTAGATATTAAACTGTCCTATAAAGCAGCAGTCATCAGCACTACCTGGTACTGGCTAAGAAACAGAGTTGTGAATCAGTGGAATAGGACAGGTACGCAAGATGGAGAAGCCAATGACGATAGCAATCTACTCTTTAATAAACCCAAAGAATCCAGCCTTTGGGCTAAGAATTCACTCTTTCACAAACACTACTGGGAAAATTGGAAAATGGTAGGGCAGAAACTGGGCATAGACCAATATCTTATACCATATACCAAAATAAAGTCAAAATGGTTTCATGATTTAGGAATAAATGCTGAAACTATAAGCAATTTGGGAGAGCAAGGAACAATTTCTCTCTCAGATTTATGGAAAAGAAAAGAACTCATGACCAAACAAGAGATAGAGAGCATTACAAAAAGCAAAACGGTAATTTTGATTACATTAAATTGAAATGTTTTTGTATATAAAAAGCTGATGCAACAAAGATTAGGAGGGAAGCAGAAAGCTGGGAGAAAATCTTCACAACCAGTGTCTCTTATAAAGGCCTCATCTCTAAAATATACAGAGAACTTAGCCAAATATATAGGAATACAAGTCATTCCTCAATTGAGAAATGGTGAAAGGATACAAACACGTAGTTCTCAGAGGAAGAAATTAAAGATATCTATAGGCATATGAAAAAATGCTTGAAATCACTACTGATTAGAGAAATGCAAATCAAAGCAACTCTTAGACACCATAACAGGAAAATGATAAATGCTGGAGAGGATTTTGGAAAATTGGAACATTGTTACATTGCTGGTGGAGTTGTGAACTGATCCTGCCATTCTGGAGAGATTTTGAAACTATGCCCAAAGGTCTATAAAAATGTTGATACCCTTTAACCCAGCAATACCACTTCTAGGGTTGTATCCCAAAGAGATCACATAAGTGGGAAAATGACCCATATGTTCAAAAAGTATTTCTAGCAGTTCTTTTTGTAGTAGCTTAAAATTGGAAATCAAGGGGATACCTATCAATTGGGGAATGGCTGAACAAGTTGTGGTATATGAAAGAAATGGAATACTATTGTGCTATAAGAAATGGGGATGATAACGACTTCATAACAACCTGGAAAAACATACACAATATAATGCCGAGTGAGAGGAGCAGAGCCAGGAGAATATTATACACAATCACAGATATATGGATTCTGTGGATTTAACCCAGCATAGTTTAGTTTTAGTATTTAGTATTTTGTTTACTAAATTTACTAAATACTAAATTTACTCGATACTAAACAAATTCCCAGGATTTAACCCTGATAGACTTTGTTCTTCTCAGCAACACAAGCTGCAAAGACAACTCCAAAGGACTCATGATGGAGAATGCTTTCTACATCCAGAGAAAGAACTATGGAGTCTGAATACAGATTGAGGCAGAGTTTATGCTTGCTTTTTCCCCCCTTTTGTTTTCTCTCTTTTGCTTTTGTTTTTGGGGCTTTTTTTTGATTTTGTTTCTTCTTTCTCATGATTCATTCCATTGGTCATAATTCTTCACAACTTGACTAGTGTGTAAATAAGCTCAATGCAAAGTTATATGTAGAAGATATACTGGATTCCATCCTGTCTTGGGGAGAGAGGGAGGTAGGGGTGGACAAAAATCTGGAAGTCAAAATTATGTAGACCCAAGTGTTGTAAACTAAAAATAAAAAAAAAATAATAATTAAAAAAAAAGAAAATTTAACTTTCAAACACAAGAATCAAGAGAAGCATGAAAAGGTAAACAAGAAAGAGAAATCATAAAGGACTTTCTAATGTTGAACTGTTTTGTTTACATTCCTACATGGAAAGAGGTTGTGTATAATTCACGAGAACTCAGTATTAGGGTAGATGAAGGGAATACACACACACACACACACACACACACACACACACACACGCACACAGGGCACAGGGTGAGTTGAATATGAAGGGATGATATCTTTAAAAAAAGTCAAATTAAGGCATGATAGAGGAAAATATTGAGAGACGGAGAAAGGGAAAGATAGGAGAAATAGAATGGGGTAAATCATCTCTCATAAAACTGGAAAGAAAAAGCAATTCTGTTGGAAGGGAAGAGTGGGCAGGTGAGGGGAAATGAGTGAATCTCGCTCTCATCGGATTTCTCCTGAGGAGGGAATAACATACACGCTCATTTGGGTATCTTACCCCACAGGAAAGAAGGAGGAAGGAGATAAAAAAGGGGGGGGATGATAGAAAGGAAGATAGATAGGGGGAGGAGGTTATTAAAAGCAAACACTTTCAAAATGGGACAGAATCAAGGGAGAAAATCGAATAAAGGAGGATAGGTTAGGAAGGAGCAAAATATAGTTAGTCTTTCACAACATGAGTATTGTGGAAGGGTTTTGCATAATGATATGCACATCGCCTATGTTGAATTGCTTGCCTTCTTAGGGAGAGTGGATTGGGAGGGGAGGAGGGGAGAGAATTTGGAACTCAAAATTTTAAATGCAGATGTTGAAAAAAAAAGTTTTTGTATGCAACTAGGAAATAAGATATACAGGCAATGGGGCATAGCAATCTATATTGCCCTACAAGAAAGTAAGGAAAAAGGAGATGGATGGGGGCAATGCAGTGACAGACGGGAGGTCTGACTGGGGAATGGGGCAATCAGAATATATGCCATATTGGAGTGTGGGGAGGGTAGAAATGGGGAGAAAATTTGTAATTCAAACTCTTGTTGAAATCAATGCTGAAAACTAAAAATATTAAATAAATAAATAATAATTTAAAAAAAAAAACATAGTCCTACAATGTGCTATTTTCAAGAAGCACATTTGAAGCAGAAAAACACAGAGTAAAGGCTGGAGCAGAATCTATTATGCTTCAGCTAAAGTCAAAACAAAACATAACAAGAACAGTGGTAGCAATTCTGATCTCAGACAAAATTAAAGTAAAAATAAATCTGATTAAAAGAGATAAGGAAGGAAACTACACCTTGCTGAATGTTACCATAGACAATGAAGTAATATCAATACTAAACATATATATACCATGTAATTTAGCATCTGAATTCTTAGAGGAGATGTTAAGGGAATCACAGGAAGAAAAATACAACAACACTATCCCAATGGGAGATCTCAACTTCCCCTTCTCAGAACTAAATAAATCTAACTACAAAATAAACAAGAAAGAGGTTAAGGAGGTGAATAGAACTTTAGAAAAGTTAGATATGGTAGACCTCTAGAGAAAAATGAATGGGGATAGAAAGGAACATACATTTTTCTCAGCAGCATATGGTCCCTACACACACACACACACACACACACACACACACACACACACACACAACCATGCACATTAAGACAAAAAAAATCCCCAAACAGACTAATGAAAAAAGGCAGAAGTATTAAATGCATCCTTTTCAGATCATGATGCAATACAAATTACATGTAATAAAGGCCTATGGATAGAAAGACTTAAAATTAGTTGGAAACTAAATCATCTAAGCCTAAAGAGTGGGTGGGTCAATTAAAAAAAAAAAACAACATAGGAACAATCAATAACTTCATTCAAGAGAATGACAATAATGAACAACATACCAAAACTTATGGGATGCCTCCTAAACAGTTCTGAATGCAAATTTTGTATCTCTAAATGCTTACATGAATAAAGTAAAGAAAGAGGTGACGAGGGGCAGCTAGGTGGTGCAATGAGTAGAGCACCAGCCCTGAAATGGGGAGGACCTGAGTTCAAATCCAGCCTCAGACACTTGGCACACTTACTAGCTGTGTGACCTTGGGCAAGTCACTTAACTCCAATTGCCCTGCCTTCTCCCCTGCAAAAAAAAAAAAAAAAAACCAGAAAGAGGTGACCAATGAATTGGACATGCAACTAAAAAGCCAGGAAAAGAACATTTAAAATCCCCAGTTAAATACCAAGTTAAAAATTCTGAAAATCGAGGCAGCTGGTGATTGGGCGGGCAGGCGCAAGCGCAGTTCAGTCCCGCAGGGCATGGCAGCCGGTTGGATAGACGCAGCTTCGCATCGCCCGGCTCCCCGTTGATCCACCTTCCACCCTAGTCGGAGAGATGGAATTCTCGTCGATGGAGGAGGTTATGGAAGTGCTGACCGGGGCGGCTGCTCCGAGGCCCAAGAAAACGTCTGGAAACAAGGATAGCTTTCAGAGTTCTGAGGCTCCTACCTTTGCTCAAATGTTGAAGAAGAACTTGCCAGTGCAGCCTTCTCCAACAGCAGTGGATCTTCCTCTAGGATATGTATCAGCAGAGGAGTACATTATGTCAAATTTAGTTTCCAGAATTACAGAAATCACAGAAACACTGCTTGCCAAAATACGCCAGCCTAAGCCAAATACCGTCCGTGCAAAGAAGATTCCCAAGAAATTCATCATGAAGTACAAAAGTGGAGAAATCAATCCAGTGTCAGCCCTCCATCAGTTTGTGCAAATGAAGCATATGAAACTTGACCTTAAGGAAACTGTAACAACAGGTAATGTTAAGGGCTATTTTGCCTTTTGTGCTGTGGTGAATGGTATTCAGTATAAGACTGGACTGGGACAAAATAAAAAAGAGTCTCGCTCTAATGTGGCCAAGTTTGCCCTTGATGAGCTTTTGCTGTTGGAGGATCCTGAACCAAGTGATGTAGAAACCTCAGCTCACTTGGCTTGACCATTTTGGCCTGAAGTCCCTAATGAGATCTCTTAGACAGGAATTCCAAAGCAACTGTTTTCTCCTTCCTGAGTTATTCCCTGTGGTGGCCTATATTGACCTGATCCTCCAAAATAGTGACATCATCAGCTATGAAGAACAACAATGGAGAGCTAAAAATTATAGAGAAGCAACTAGAAAGCT
>CM053625.1:202627520-202651216 GCA_028646595.1 Phalanger gymnotis
CAGGGTGTGGCTGCTTAAAGACTAAAGAGTTCTATGTTCCACACTTGGGTGGATGCGCTGCCTCACCAGCACTCCTCCTTCCCCAAGAGCCCCCTGCCTGGACTGGGCTTAAATCTTCAGCAGGCTCTTCACTCCTGCTCTGATCAGCCACTTAATTCCTCCCACCTGGTGGGCCTGGGGCCAGAAGCAACTGCAGCCTAGTTCTAAAGCTGCCCCACCTCCGCTGCTCCAGGGGCAGTGGCCGAACCACAAACTCAGTCACGCAGCTTTTCCCACTAACGTTCTCTGATGTCTTTGCTCTTTGTGGGTTGAGAGGTCTGGTGGATGCCACAGCTTGGTAATTCATGCCTGTAGAGCACTCTCCTCTCGTCTCCTGGTCTGGTAGATCTGCGTCTGGTCTGTTCGCGCCGTGTGCGCTGGGCTCAGCTCTGCTCCCCTCAGCTGGGGGCTGGGAGCTCCTTGTGGGACAAAATGACATCACTATGTTAGGGTCAATGTACGGTGTGGCCAACTGTGGCTGATCAGAACAGTGTGAGCTCCAAAGGCTCTAACTCAGGACAGGCACAATAGTCTATATGAACATTTGGTACAAAGATATCTATAGATTTGGGCATTTCACATTTCTTTTGAAATACTGAAATTCTGCTTTGCTCATAGAGCACAGCACCTTTGATGTGGGCATGCTACACTTGGTGCTCCTGTGTTGATGGGGATACAGTCTCTGGGAACCCCGTTGAACCTGATGAGGTACCTGGAACTGTCCTCGAATCTTCCCACTCAATTTGGCCTTCCCCTGATGCCATAAGCCTTTCATTATCTAGGCCCAAATCTCTACCTAGCCTAGTCCTCTATTGTCTAGCTGTTTTCCATCCCTGATCCCATCAAAATCACATTCTCTTGTTTCCTGGAGCCTTGACCGCTAGTCACCCCAGTCCCATCATGATCCTCCTCTCTCTTCTCCTCAAAGCCCTCCCTGAACCCCTCCTCTAGTCACCCCAGACTATTTGACAACCCCTAGATCCCTCCCATAATCTTTCTGTATATAAGTTTCATCTTGCCTCCATGAAACAGCTCAGATTCAATCTAGCTCTGTATATTGAATCTGGAGCACTTGTAAAACAACAAAAGTAGCAAATGGGTATTTATGTAGTTAATATTACTAAAGTTTCATTGAAAAGGGAAAAGTACTATAAAACAATGTTGCTAGCAGCTGTTGTGGGGGTTTAAGGCCAATAACACCAGCAAACAGAAAAGCTGCCAGCACAGCTTTTTTCATCTGCTTTTCTAAGGAAAGCAAATTTAAGGGGCAAACAATCAAATTTTAATCAAATATATAAATCTATAATATATATATATATATATAATATGTATATGTACATAGAGATCTAGGTCTAGATCTCTCTGGACATAGATATAGATATAGATATAGATATAGATATGTCATCCACTTATTTCAGGGGGAAAAGCCAGCACCCTAAACTTCAGAGCAAAGGCAAACAGAATTTACAACCAGAGACATTATAAACAGAACAAAAGACACGAATCTGTCTATTCATAGCAACACACAGTCACCGCAGAAGCACCAATATCTGTGTTTCTTCAAATGTGAGGGGCTCTTAACAATGGCTGCCCAAAGTATTGTCTAGTCAAATCACATGGCACTCTTTCAGTGAATGAGAGCCCCAAATAAAATGCTAACCTCTGAGTTTGTGTATCCTTCTTAAGGCCCCTGCAGGCTTCATATCTAATCAACAAAAGGGTGTGGGCTTGGGGCTTAGCACCTAGCAAGACTTAATCAAAGGCATTTGATTACTTTAGCATTCTAAAAGAGAAAACAGTAAAAAAAAAAAAAAAAGTTCCACCCTGTTTAACATTACAAGTATCTAACACAACATATATTCACAAGGTGATAGAGAAGATGCTGGAATATAACTATCTCTGACAGTCCTCTTGGGATGGTAATGTTTTCATTTCTCAATATGAAAAGTTAATTTTCATGTCTGAAGGACGAGCAGTGAAATTTGCTCCTATTTTGGTTTTTTCTTATAGATAAAAAGTTTCACTTTTCATATGATTTAATAGTCAATATTGCTTTTTGGTTGGGTCTAGTAGTTTTGGGGAAGGACTTACTGATTGGTCAGAGTACATGCTGAGTCTGTGACTTTTTCTGATATCATGATTACTCTTTTGGGTGTCTTAACTTTGGGACATATTCTGAAAACTTTGAGGTTGCTGTTATCTCAGTTGGGCCTCCTCCCCTTTCAGGCTCTCACATATATCTTCGAAATGACTGTGAAGAAATTAATATCAGTTTGGGAAAGGGAGGGAAAAATGGCAAAGCATACACAGTAAGACTTCTTCCAACAGTTAAAAATGGGGGAAATGTCTTAACTTTTGGAAGGCAAGCTACAGTATTAGAAGTGGTAATTACCGACTTCAAAGAAAACTATTAACTCAATGTACAGACTAAAGAGTTATGTTAGAATAACATTAAATAACCTATTCTAGGCTTATGGAAACTGGGCCACCCTGTTTAAATCTTCTGCCAAGCAGATTACTCTTTGCTAGACCAAGACATACATTCTAGACTAGGTATATTATTGAGGGAGGCAGGCCTCTAAATAGAGGAGTTAGGCTTATTTTTTTCACACTCTTTGCCACCCTCAAAGTTCATGTCTTCTGGAAAGCCAAGCCAGGTATTGGAACTCAACTTCTAGCCAATGGTTTTCTTTTCCAAGATTGCTGGAATAGTTGCCATGGATTCCTCTCCTTTGTGTCTAGTCATATCAATCAGAAGAACTAAAGACCACCACTGAAAAGCTGACCTTCAAGCCTGGACACCTCTATTTTGTTATGAATAGTTATTTACCTGATGTCAGGAAAGAACAAACAGAAAAAAAGCTAAAACCAAAGATCAGTCTTATCTAGGCAGGCTTTATCTAGAGTGTATTACAATTACATTGGGGATAAAAGAGCAAGATATTCTTCTACCCATCCCTCATGAGGAATCTAGTAAAAGACAGTTATCACCTCAGGAGAGTAATAGTAAGGAAGATAGAACCAGAAGCTGTCTCTCCTTCCTAATTGATATGAAACCTCATCCCCTACTGATATCATGGTGGAGGGGCAGAAGTAAAAAACATCACCCAATGTTTGCTTCATCATAAAAGTGATGTCTATTTTGTACTAAGTAATAAGTAGATCTGATTATCTGATGCAGAAATTGATCTTACATCGCTTATCCTCCTAGGTACAAATTAATTCATCAGACGTTCCTCAAATATTGAAATGGGCTAAAGAAATCCCTGTCTTGTGTCAATAAAAGAACACCCAAAATAATAATCTCTTATATGTATGACCTGAAAAAGAGGTGAGCAGTTCATATAACAAGGGAAAAGAATAATAAAGATCCCCAATATTAAACTGGTAGCCATAAATTGAGAAATAATTCGGTAAAACATTGAATGTTTTCATACTCCTATAAGTTTTATGTAAAATGTTGTAGGTACATTTTATCCTTCAGATTTCACAGGAATCCTATGAGGAAAATGCAGCAATAATGCAAAAGGTGTTAGGAATTAGCAAGTATGAAGAACAAATAAGAATGCCTTGGTAGTTTACTAGAAAGAACACTAGATAGGAAGCTTTGACCATCTTGGTTCTAATTTGGTGTCTGTCACCAACTTAGTAGTGACCTGTGTCAATTCAGTCAATTTGGGTGTCATTTTACCCTGTGATAAAATCCAGAAGATGGAAATCTCTAAAATTTCTTCTAGTTGTATAATTTGTGATTGTGTGAAATCTTTGTGGTTCTGTGATTCCATTTAGGATGAAATTAGATGCAAAAGGAATGCAGAGTGGATTTTTTCATAAAATCAAAGAGACTATGCATGGTATTAGCATGTAAATTATTTTCAGTATGATGATTCTCTCATTAAATTCATAAAGTGGCTTATTAAAAGAGATAAAATTTAAGTATCTCTAATACTTGACAGTGCTTTAAATGAAAGTTCTTAAACATACATTTATTTTAGATTTAATCAAACAATTATTGTCAGTTCTCAATTCCAATCTCTTTCTCCCTGGAGAACATTCGTTCCTAGAGAACGGCAAACAAAATGTCTTGAAGTAATGTTTCCTATGGAATCTGGAGAAGTAAGCTTTACAAATTTTAGGGAACCTTCACTCATTTCATTTGAGGTAGGAAATGTAAGCCTTCCCAGAGAGAGGATTTCTTTAGGCTTCTATTAGACAAGATCATTAGGTGAAAGAGGAAAAGGAATCAGCATTTCCATCTTACCTACTGTGTGCCAGGCACTGTGCTAAGTGTTTTATAAATATTATCTCCTTCATTAATGTAATGTATCAAAATTAATAAAAAAAAATGACTGTCTAGTATGTGCAAACACTCAAATAACTGTTCTAGTTTCATTTTACATGCTTTAGTGTCATAATATTATATTAGCATATAGTATTTACATAGTACTTTTAGATACATAAAATATTTAACAAATATGTCATTTTATTGTCATAACGCTCCTGGAAGGTATATGTTATTATTATCCCTGGTTTACAAATGAGGAAACTGATGTATAACCAGGTTAAGTGACTTGGCCAGGGTCACAAAACTCCCATATTATTTGAGGCCAAATTTGAACTGAGGAATTCCTGACCCCAAGTCCAACTTTTTATTCAGTGAGTCATCTTATTGTCTGCTATGTTTATGTATAAGCTATGTCTTTGATAATAAAGCTGTTAGCTTTCAAGTAGACTCAGATTTTTTTAGTTCACAGTGAAAATAACACATATTAGATTCTAGGTAGCCTTAAAATAATCTTCTAGTCACAAAAATGATTAGCTCTGTGATGGGACTCAAGTTGCTTGTTCATATAAAGTAGCAGAAAAAAAAGAATATAAAATGGGACCATGTTTGTGATTCATGGGCTTAAAAGGGGGTAGTTAATAAATAACTAAAGTTTGGAATGTAAAGGTCATATTAATGGTTGATGATTTCAATGAATAATGGAACTGTCAGAGTTCTAAAACCATTGGAGATTCAGAATATATTGCATAGAACCAAGTTATTTAATGTAGCAAGTGTTTATTAAGTGCCTTCTATTTGGAAAATATAGTGCTAGTTGCTTTGTGATATAGAGAACTAAGTCATAAAGCCTGACTTCTTACAGCTTAGGTCTAATAGGAAAGAAAAGATGTGAAAATAAATAGAGATAATACAGTAAATTGGGTGATAAAAGAATGGTACAAACTAAGAGAGGAAGCTGAATGTAATGGAAAGAACCCTGGACAAGGAAACAGGAGATGAAGACTCTTGTACTTGCCTAGCCACTCACTCACTACTTTATTTTAGGTGTCTATTTCTTTGTAGAACTATTGCTCATCAAGAAAATTAGGAAGTTGAGCTCATTAATCTCAAAGATTTTTTCCAGCTCTAAAGTATTGATTCTTCATATTATGAAAATGAAGACAAGGTAGAGATCCCTTTTATGTTGTTGAATCTAAAAAGCCATCATGGAAGAGATACTATATGAACAAGACCATAAAGATAGTTACAATTTTTCTTTTAAAAAATATTTCATTTGTTTTAATCGTGCAAGATCTCTTTTTTCCCCACCCTCTTTCCTAATTAAGAACATAAGAAAAAAATTACAAACACACACACATACACATGTTTGTGTGTATAAAATTGTGGCAAATGTCCACATTGACCATGTGTGTATCTGTCTGTATCTCTATAAATATACATACATGTGTATATCTATATTGATACAGATATCTATATCACAAATATGTATAGTCAATTGTGGTGAATTTCCACATTGGTACTTATATGTTTGTGTGTCTCTCTATGGATACATAGAGCTATAAAGAGAGAGATAGAGATCTATATCTTATGAGGGCACAGTTTCTGGGGACTCCCTTGAATCTGGAGTATAGTCTCTGGGAGCCCCTTTGAACTCTACTTGAGTCTTCCAACTGGATCTAGCCTTCCCCTAAGGCCATGGGCCTTGCATGATCACTGGGCCCAACCCAGCCTAGCCTAGCCCTCTAGCTACTTCCCACTCTTAATCCTGATCAAAATATCTATACCCTAGCTCTGTTACCCTAGCCCTCCATTGTCTGTCATCTCCATGTAGCCTTCAGCTTTTTCCCACCCTGGAGTCTCACCTCATCCCAGTCTCATCAAGCTCCTTCTTAGACTTCTCCTCCAGACATTCCCTAAATCCCTCCTCCAGTCACCCAAGACTGCCCCTCAATCACTCCCACAATCTTTGTGTATATAATCTCCATGAAGGCACTCAGATTCTATCTATTTCAGTAGATTAAATCTGGCCTGCTTGTGAAAACAGGTGTCACAAAGGGTAGGATTTCTTAAGACAATCCATTATGGCAAACCCTTAATAAAGTTTGTCTTTTCCCTTGGCTGAGAAGGCTTGGATCAAATTCTTTCAGCAGGACCTGGAATGTCAGGACTTTGGGGTTCTGAGCACCCCTGAACCCCAAACCTCTTCATATATCTATGAAGATAGATCACTCTGTATCTAGATATATCTAAACCTAGATATCTATATCTATCTAGATAATTATATCTATGTATGGAAGGACAGAGAGAAAGACAGAGAGAGAGAGAGAGAGAGAGAGAGAGAGAGAGAGAGAGAGAGAGAGAGAATAGCATGACTAATATGGAAATTTGCTATGGCTGACTATAAATGGATTTTCTTTTAGCTGTATATCTGTCTGTATATAATGCACACAGATTGATATAGAGTTAATCCAACATAGATGGAGGTAACATTCCTAGAAATATTCAATGTCAAATGTCAAAATGCAAATGTCACAAACATGAATTTTTTTTTTTTATTGAACCTGTGGAAAATAGGAGGTTAGGTTCCCAGGACTATGCAAACTAGTGATCTTTCTTCAGATATTACAGAAAATACACGTATCTGCATTCCTTCTTTATAAGAACACATTGATTATGATAATATGAATTTTCCTAACATACTAACTACAAAATAACCAATAAAATGCAGTATACAACATAAAATTGGTAACATCCAACATATCTTTTTTTTCCTAGTAATTCCCTAGAATTCTGTGGCCTTTTATGCTAACTTCTTAATTTAAAAAAAATATATATTTCAGACAGTATTCACTTTTCATAACACAAGAAATCTACAGTATCATAAATACTGTATAGCAAATGTAACTCTAAAAACTAAAACCTTTTTTAATCTGAATTTTACCTTTCCACTGTCAGATGATGGTGTGAGGGTATTATACTGTATACTATACTGATGTAAACCCCTCTACCTTGATCACCATCTGAAAATCGAGAGAGAGATTGTTGGGCTTTCAGTTGCTGCTGTTAAAAAACGCTGAGACTGGTGAGGTCTAGGCATCACCTCCCATATTTTATCTTAACCATTTGATGGATGGCATGGTAGATCATGAAGGACACATTAGTTTGAAATAATCTGTCTTTGACATCTAGTTTGAGTGCCATTTGAGATTCTTAAGGGTCTCAGAACATGGGAGCAGAGCACAGGTGAGCTGATGTTTAACCCTGATACTACAATTGGTTATGGGATAGGCAGTCTAGCAGTCTCTAGTCAGCTGGCAAGACAGAGGCAGTGAAGTTAACCTAACATCTTTATTTTCTCACTAAACCTCATTAATGACTTTGTATACTTGGGCTTAGATCCAGAAGGATTTGGACTATGCTTTGAGGGCATAATTGTAACCCAAAACATGAGCTTTAAAGGCAAATAATGAAAATACGCAATGAAAACATGGGGGCTCTGAGGGAAGAGCCAAGATGTGGCTGGAAAACAGGGATTTGCATGAGCTCCCCACCAAGTCCCTCCAAAAACCTATGAAAAATGGCTCTGAACAAATTCTAGAACTGCAGAACCCACAAAATAGCAGAGGGAAGCAGGATGTTCGCTGGGTGATGTCTATCACACACGGAGCTGGAAATGGAAGGGAGCCGAGCCCAGCATGGGCAGCAGCAGGAACAACCAGACTGGGAGCTGAGTGGAACAGAGCCTAGCACCCTGAATCAGTGATCTGGCAGTTACCAGACTTCTCAACCCACAAACACCAAAGACAACAGAGAAGGTTACTGTGAAAGGCTGCAGGGAGTGAAAGGAGTTCCCGGTTCAGCCACTGCCCTAGGCAGCAGAGGTGGTGCAACTACAGAACTACAGCTGCAGTTGCTTCTGGCCCCAGGCCCACATGGTGGGAGGAATTAAGTGGCAGATCAGAGCAGGAGTGCAGAGCTTGCTTAAGATCTGAGTTGCAGTCCGGGTTGCTGGTTCTTGGGGAAGGAGGAGAGCTGGTGTGGCAGAGCTGGCTGTATAGAAAGAGCTCTGAAAATGACAGTGCATTCCCTCAAGCTTGGAACAAAGTACTCTTTACTCTACAAGCAGTCATACTCTGACAAAAAACTCAAGGGTCAAGTAAGTTGGGTGGGAACATGGCCAGGCAGCAAAAATGGACTCAGATTCGGTCTTAGACTTTGGAATCTTTCTTTGCTGACAAAGAAGACAAAAAAAATACAGCAAGAAGAAGTCAACAAAGTCAAAGAGGCTACATCAAAAGCCTCCAAGAAAAATATGAACTGGTCTCAGGCCATAGAGGAGGTCAAAAAGAATTTGGAAAAGCAAGTTAGAGAAGTAGAGGAAAAATGGGGAAGAGAAATGAGAATGATGTGAGAAAACCATAAAAAACAAGTCAATGACTTGCTAAAGGAGACCCAAAAAATGCAGAAAAAAAAATACTGAAGGAAACAACATCTTAAAAAATACACTAACTCAAATGGCAAAAGAGCTCCAAAAAGCCAATGAGGAGAAGAATGCCTTAAAAGGCAGAATTAACCAAATGGAAAAGGAGGTCCAAAAGACCACTGAAGAAAACACAACCTTAAAAATTAGATTGAAGCAAGTGGAAGCTAGTGACTTTATGAGAAATCAAGATATTATAAAACAGAAACAAAGGAATGAAAAGTGGAAGACAATGTGAAATATCTCATTGGAAAAACCACTGACCTGGAAAATAGATCCAGGAGAGATAATTTAAAAATTGTTGGACTACCTGAAAGCCATGATCAAAAAAAGAGCCTGGATATCATCTCTCAAGAAATTATCAAGGAGAACTACCCTGATATTCTACAGCCAGAGGGTAAAATAGAAATTGAAAGATTCCTCCTCAAATCAATCCCAAAAAGAAAACTTCTAGGAATATTGTTGCCAAATTCCAGAGCTCCCAGGTCAATGAGAAAATACTGTAAGCAGCCAGAAAGAAACCATCTGAATATTGTGGAAACAAAATCAGAATAATACAAGATCTAGCAGCTTCTACTTTAAGGGATCAAAGGGCTTGGAATACGATATTCTGGAGGTCAATGGAGCTAGGATTAAAACCAAGAATCACCTACCCAGCAAAACTAAGTATCATGCTCCAAGGCAAAATATGGATTTTCAATAAAATTGAGAACTTTCCAGCTTTCTCAGTGAAAAGACCAAAGCTGAATAGAAAAATTAACACAAGAATCAAGAGAAGCATGAAAGGGTAAACAAGATAAAGAAATCACAATGGACTTACTAAAGTTGAACTGTTTTGTTTACATTCCTACATGGAAAGATGATGTGTATGATTCCTGAGACCTCAGTATTAGGGTAGCTGAAGGGAATATGCATATATAAATATATATGTATACACATGTGTGTATGTGTATACATATGTGTGTATGTATATATGTATATATTTGTATGTGTGCTTATGTATATATATACACATACACACACACACATATATATATGACAGGGGTCAAAGGGTGAGTTGAATCTGAAGGGATATCTTAAAAAATAAAATCAAATTAAGGGATGAAAGAGGAAGAAATTGAGAAAGGGAGAAAGAGAGAGATAGAATGAGGTAAATTATCTCGCATAAAAGTGGCAAGAAAAGGTTGTTCTGTAGGAAGAGAAGAGGGGACAGGTGAGGCGGAATGAGTAAATCTTGCTTTCATTGGATTTGAACTGAGAAGGGAATACCATAAACACTCAATTGGGTGTCTTACCCCACAGGAAAGGAGGAAGAAGATTAAAAAAAGAGGAGATGATAGAAGGCAGGGCAGATAGGGGGAGGAGGTAATCAAAAGCAAACACTTTTGAAAAGGGACAGGGTCAAGGGAGAAAATTCAATACAGGGGGATAGGTTAGGGAGGAGCAAAATATAGTCTTTCACAACATGAGTATTGTGGAAGGGTTTTACATAATGATATGTAGGCATGTGGCCTATGTTGAATTGCTTGCCTTCTTAGGGAGGGTGAGTGGGAAGGGAAAAGGGGAGAGAATTTGGAACCCAAAGTTTTAAAAACAGATGCTCAAAAACAAAAAAAAAAAGTTTTTCATGCAACTAGGAAATAAGACACACAAGCAATGGGGCATAGAAATTTATCTTGCCCTACAAGAACGTTAGGGAAAAGGGGGTGGGAGAGGAGTAGGGTGACAGAAGGTAGGGCTGACTGAGGAATGGAGCAACCAGAATATACACAATCTTGGAGTGGGTGGGAGGGTAGAAATGGGGAGAAAAGTTGTAATTCAAACTCTTGTGAAAATAGGTGCTGAAAACTAAATATATTAAATAAATTAAATTAAAAAAAAAGAAAACGTGGGGGCTCTTTACAACAGAAAGGTGGAAAAGACCAATGAAATGCTAATAGGATACCAGCTGGTCCACAAGCTTTTGCACATTGAACCTTTCATTTTTCTCTCTCTACTGTGCATAGCTAGGGATGTACATAGTTTCCAAAGTAAAAATGAGGTTACTAATAAAATCATAGGAATACTAAAGTTGCAAATGTCAAACATACAAATGTTTAGGATTAACTACACACACACACACATATGTATATGTGTGTATATATATGTATTATGTGTGTGTGTGTGTGTGTATTTCATTTTTACTCTTTCACTTCTGTCAGAAGGTGAGTGTCATGTTTGATTTTCAGTCCTCTGGAATCCTGGTGGGTCATTACATTGCTAAGAGTCAATCACAATACTATACTATTATACTTGTATATCATAACTTGTTCACCCACTCCCAAATTCATGCACATTCCCTCAAATTCCAATTCTTTGCTACCTGTAAATAAGCTATAAATATTTATGCAAATATTTAGCATCTTTTTCCTAATCCCTCCCTTAATCTCTCCTCCTTTCAATTATCCCTCTGCCTTTTCCCTTTCATTTCTATATCCCTGTTTAGTGAAATGAATTCCTATACCCAAATGTGTATGTATTCTTCCTTCTTTTGCCCAGTCCAAGAGCATGAGATTTAAATGGCAGCTGTTTGCCCCACCCCAACACTCTGTAGAGATGCTATTTATTCATACTAGTTATGTGAGATAATTTCCCATAATCTTCCTCTCCCATCCCCACCATATGTTTCTTTCCCTCTCTTAATATCATCAAGGTATTACAGAACCACTTTCAAGTCTTATCTAATTGGACTACCACTATGAACACTGATGATCATATAGTTCAGACAGAAAAAATGTGTAACTGCTGTAGTTGAATATGAGCAATGTATCTTTGTTTATTCCTTTATCCTTGTTCTTTCATGTTTATCTTTTTTATATTGATCTTAACTCCCGTGTTCGAACTTCAAAAATTTCTCCACGGAACCTCTATTTTAATTATGAATGCTTAAAAATACTCTATTTCATTAAAGATCCACTCCCCCCCCCCCATATATGGGGTGTTCCTAAAGTCTGGACACATAGGCAAAAATGCCTATTTTCAAGAAATGAAATGAATGAAATTTTTAACAATATTTTATTTAATTGGAATATTAACAAATAACATCTTCAATATGATTTCCATCGTTTGTGAGGCTAAGGTTGATGCTCTTTGCAAGATTCATGTGAACTCAGTGCAATAACTCAGTAACTCCATATTGCTGTCAATTTTAGCACTTTTACTTTTGGACTATGAATATGAAATCATATGATGTTATTTGAAGTTGAAGATGTTATTTGTTAATGTTTCAATTAAATAAAATGTTCTTGAAAATTTCAATCATTTAATTTCTTGAAAATATGTGTTTTTGCCTATGTGTCCAGACTTTAGGAACACTCTGTATGTGCTAAGTGATCCATGGCCTTAAGCCCACACATATCCTTTCCCTTCTAGAATTGCGTATTCCACTCCTTCATAGCAGTGGCTACTACATTGTGATTCTTACTATGTCTTGTTTCTACTTAGATTCTTCCTTTCTGGCTTCTTTTAGCTATGGATTTTGGCTATGATGTTCCTTGTATTTTACATTTGGACATTTCTCCCAGGAAGTGAACAGTGTATTCTTTCTCTTTTCACTTTGCCCTCAGTTTCTAAGTCATCTCCGAAATTTTCTTTTTAGGATTTCTTCAAATATGATGGCTTCTCTCTCTCTCTCTCTCTCTCTCTCTCTCTCTCTCTCTCTCTCTCTCTCTTTGTCTCTCTCTTCCAATAGTCCACTGATTCTTAATTTTCTTCTTCCTTTGAGCTCTTTTTTAAGTCAAGTCTTTTTGCTGTATGATATCTTACTTTTTCTCTTATTTTTCAACTTTTTGACTCTGCTTTAACATTTCTTGTTGCCTCATAGTAATTGACATTTATTTGGACCATTTATGCTCTCAGAATTCTTGTTACTTAGATAAGGTTTTGAATCTCTTTTGCTAAGCTGTTAAGACTTTTTAAAACTTAATAGTATTTTATTTTTTTCCAAATACATGTAAAGATATTTCTTAACATTCAATTTAGTAAGATACTGAGCTCCAACTTTTTCTCGCTCCTTCCCTTCCCTTCACCCTCCCCAAGACAACAAGCAATCTGATATAGCTTATATATGTACAATCATGTTAAGCATATTTCCACATTAGTCATGTTGTAAAAGAAGAATCAGAACAAAAGTAGAAAAAAACATGAGAAAGAAAAAAACCAAAAATATAGAAGTAAAAATACTATGCTTCATTTTGCATTCAGACTCCATACCTCTTTCTCTGGATGTTGGTACACTTTCCATGACAAATCCTTTGGAATTGTCTTGGATCGTTGTATTGCTGAGAAGAGCTAAGTCTATCATAGTTTAACATCACACAATGTTGCTATTACTGTGTCCAATGTTCTCCTGCTTCTGCTCACTTCACTCAGCATCCATTTATGTATTCTATTACATTCATATACCACAACTTGTTCAGTCATTCATCAATTGATGGTCATTGCTTCAATTTTAAGTTCTTTGTTAACACAAAAAGAGCTGCTGTAAATACTTTTGTGTATGTGGATCCTTTTGCCTTTTTTTTTATAATCTCTTTGGGATATAGACCCAGAAATGGTATTGCTGGACAAAAAGTTTGGTTGCCCTTTGGGCATACTTCCAAATTACTCTCCAAAATAGTTGGATCAGTTTGTGGAGGGCAGTTCCCTGCATTCATTCTTAACACTCTCCAATTTTGGCTCCATCACCAGGTATGATTTTTTTCTTTCAGATGAAGATGAGGGGAGAGGGAAAAGTGACCTCCCAGGTAGATAAAATGGCAAAGGTCAATGCAACATTTATAGTGTTTTTTTTGTTTGTTTGTTTGTTTTTTAAGAGAAACTATGCTATGTGCTCAGGAAACCAAAGCAAAAAAATATATAAATTCTGTCTTAAGGAGGTTTCAATCTTATTAAGGTGGGAGTGAGTTGGAGACAGAGAATATGTAACATATACATGATACAAGTGTATCACCCTCTACCCTTTCTGAAATTAGTAGATGTTTGGGGAAGGAGGATGTAGCTAAATTCATACACTGATAGGAAATGCTAGAGGTGAGTGATATAGTATATTTACATGGAAATTTAAACTGCAGGCCTCAACATATAAAATGGGAAGGCAAGAGGAAGAAGGATAGCGAATAAAGTTAGAAAAGTGTATCTCCGTCTCTGGTCTGCTCTTATGCATACCAGAATGAATCAGCCATTATGAAACACAGTCAGAAATTAGTCATTACCAGGGGACGTTATGGGCAAAAACTCTAACTATAAAATGGAAGGAAATAAGCATTTTTGAAGTGCCTGCTACATGCCAGGAACTGAGCTAAGTACTTTACAAGTATTATCTCATTAGATCCTCATAACAACCCTGGGATTGGATGCTATCATTATTCCTACTTTAAAGTTGAGGTAACTGAGACAGACAGAACGATTTGACCAGGATCAAAAGATTCTGAGGTTGTATTTGAGCCAAGATCTTCCTGACTTCAGAACCATCACTCCATCCACTGTGCCACCAGCTGCTTCAGTAGATATTTTCAAGTCATCATCTCAACCTGAGCCCTTTTGATCATGTTGGTACACAAGTTCGCTGTTGGTGTCTAGAATTTCTCTGAATCTTTATCTAATGAATACTAGGTGGACATTATATTTCAGTCTCCAATTTTGCTGTATTATCTATTTTCCTTGACTGCTTTATAAGTAGAGGGGTTAAACAAAATGAACTGCGTATGTCCTAGAATACCCAGGACTGGATTAATCTATGTGGGCTTTGGTTTGGCCTGGGAGAAGCTAAGAGCAGGAAGTTGTATAGTACACACTATATTGTATATTATCTTGTAGCTTTTATTAGTTCTTTGCAAAGAGTAAAATGTTTCTTAAAGAAAACAGTATCTAAACAATTCTGTTTATTTTGTATGGAGTCAATACCATTATTTCAAGGTCACATGACTAATATTTGGTGAAGTAACAGCAAGTTTGGGGGGGAGTTAGTGTCTCTAGTAGCACGAAGGCTTGGGAATTGATTTGGAGTGATCAAATTCATACTAACTATACATCACAGAACACCAAATTGGTTCAGTCACCAAAAGAGAGGCAGATCTTGGGGAATAGATGGCAAAATCACTTGCCAGTAATAATTCTTTAAGTCATCTCATTCACATTTCATTCTTTCTGGTTTATTTCATGTTACTGCCAAATTTATCTACCTAAAGCCAGGACATGCCAACAATATTTCCCTGATTAAAATCCTTCAATGTCTCCTACACTGCCCCTGCATACTCTTCTATGTGAAAGACAAATAGAATCAGTCATATCTCCTCAAGGCATTCCCCTATTTTCCATTCCCAGACTGTTTCCTATGATGTAGAATTGTCTTCCCCTCCCACAACAACCTGATAACGGGTCTGCCTATGCTTTAGTATCACATTCAGATGCCCAATTCCATAATAAAGTTTACCTTGATCCCCCTGGTCTGAAACCATATGTTTATATTCAGCAACTCTTTAGCTCTTTATGTCTTAACTTATATGTACTTGTAATGGTATGTTTTGAATTTTTAATCATCTGTATACTGTACTTTTATCCACAAATAATAATTTGAAGGCAGAGTCTTTGTATCTCCATGAGTGCCTAATGAACAGCTTTGTACATTGTGAAAGTTTAATAAATATCATCTAATGGTTAAAAAAAAAAAGACATTAAGATTAGGTTTGGGGAAAACAGAATGAATTCAAAACAGAACTTTATTAGAAAAATAATGGATAAAAGCAAGTGATTATTCTTCAAATAAATCAGTTGTTTAAATAACTCATTACCTAGAAAAGACAAGCCTTTACCTTCTAAACAGGCATTTTTTACACCAATAAGGCATATATCCCTTTGGTATTAGGGTAGAGTGAGAGGAAGGAGCATTGTGCATGTGTTAAATTTTTAGGCCTCCTGTTTAATTTTCACCAGTAATTTCATATGTAATCCATTAATTTATCTTACTAGATAGGGACAGAGAGAAGAAAGAGAGGTAGAGACCCAGAGACAGGGAGACTAAGACAGAGAAACAGAGAGGATATAGATAAATTTGATAACTACTGATCTATATTGAACAGATAGGGATAGATCATTAACATAGATAGACTTACCTAGTTATATCTATCCATGCCTACACACACTCACACACACGCAGAGAGAGAGAGAGAAAGAGGGAGAGAGTTCTAGAAAAGGTAGACAATTTAAGAATAAAACAACTTGCCCAGAGGGATCAAAGAAAGAAGAAAATAACCTATATGTACAAAATTATTGATAGTGGCTCTATTATAATAGCAAAAGAGTGGCATGATGAGAAAACTTAATAGATGCAAAGTGAAGTATGAAGAATTAGTACAATTTATACAATATCAAAAACATTTTAAACAAAAACATTTTTGAAAGATTTAATGCTGGATGATGAAACACATTTCCCACCTTCTGAAAGAGAGGAGATGGAATCGAGATACAGATCAAGGCATACATTTTTGGAAATTATGAATATGGAAATTTGGTTTCCTTGACAATTTTTGTTTGATCCAAGGCTTTTTTCCAAATCTTTAATTGCCCTTTTTATATGGATGGGGAACATTGAGAGAGGGATAACAAGTGCTAGTTAATTAAAAAAAGATAATTTAAAAAGAATAAAATAAGCTGGATTTATAAAATTACAACTGTAAAAAATGTACATTTTAAATGTTTTTTAAACTTTTTGCATTTTTGAAAATTTTTCATATACTATATTAAAGATGGAATCAATTTGTTCAAAATTGTAAAGGTAAAAAACATCAGTTATTAAGACAACTTTGCATTACATTTGTTTTTAATTAATTTGTTTCAATAGGCAAAACTGTGCTTTACCTCCCACTCCCCCAACAGTGAATGAAAGAAAAACTGAACTCTTTCTAGAAATGTGTTACCAAGTGAAAAAAACGTGTACATGCATTTAATATATATGTATATATTTATTGTCATATAAATTCTTCTCCAGGTTCTTTTTACTTCAATCTGCATTAGTTCATTCCTGTCTTCCAAAGTGTCTCTGAAATCATACCTTCCATCATTTCTTACAGCATAATAGTATTACACCACATTCAAAGACCATAACTTTTCCAGTATTTTCCACTCAAAGTGCATCCTTTTCAAATTCCAATTCAATATGAACTTAAAAAGAGATATAACTATTCCTGTATAGTTTTTGTTAGATTTTCTTTTTCTTAGGATCTATCTTTCCTATAATCTGCCCTCCCTCTAATTCCTTCTTTCCCCTTCCCTATTTTCTTACTTATTTCCCTGTTGAATGACAAGTATTTATGTAACCAAAACTGAGTAATCTTGCCTCCTTTAGAAAAAAAGAGTGAAGTTCATGTATCAGTGACTTCCCTTTCCTCATTATTTCTACAAGCATCTATTTTTGTGCCCTGATTCTATGAGATAACTTTTCCTAATCTTCTTTTACATCCTCTCTCCTGATCAAGTATCTTTTCCCCTCCTTTTCCGATCTTCTTTTAATACCATCAAAATATTAAAGAACCTCTCCTAGGACTTCTGTCTAATTAAACACCCTAAATGACACTTGATAATGATATGATAATATTCAAAGCGAACATGTATCACACATCCCCTTATTAGAATCTAAGTAGCTTATCTTTATTTTGTCTCTTATCCATTCTTTCATTTGCATTAAACTTTTTTATGTTTCTCTTAATTCCTTTATTTGAACTTCAAAGTTTCTGCACCACCCTGATCTTTTCATTTTGAATGCTTGGAAGACATAAAATTTCAAACACCTTGGTTACTCGATTTTTGTTTTCATTCTGTCTTCTCGGAGTATATTTTTCTTTGACCTGGAAGCTATGGATTATAGTTGGAATTATCTTAGACATTGCCATTTGGGGAAATGTATGAAGTTTTATGATTCTTAAAATATGATATCTATTTCTTTTTGTTTGTTTGTTTTTGCCATGGCTTTCATGTAGTCCAATGTTTCTTAATTTTTTTTTCTCCTTAATCTCTTTTTCAAGTCAGTTCTTTTTGATAGGATATGCTTTACATTTCCTGCTATTTTTTTCAGTCTACTGACTTTGTTTTAATATGTCTTGTCTCATAAGAAAGAGTATATTTGATCTATACTAATTTTCAGGAAGTTTATTGCTTGGATATGGTTTTATACCTTTTGTCCCAAGCTGTTAATACCTTTTCTAGTTCTTTCTTCTTCAACTCTCATTTCTTTTCCATTTTTTTTTGTTATAGTGCTCTCATTTCATTTCTACATACATCTTCAAATTAAGAAACAACTACAACAACAACACAAAACTCTTGTTTCATCTCTTTCAGGAATTCTACTTGAATTGGTAGCCAGGATGTATTTTTTTCTTTGAAACTTGACTTGTACACATTTTGGAGTCATTAACTTCTGTGGGTTTGTGTTTTGAGCATCCTTGTCACCATAACTTTATTTATGACACAATTCTTTTTGTTTATTCATTTTTCCAGTCTAGTTTTTTTTTTTCTTTTTTTACTTTGGACATTATGGAGATGCCAGGTTCAATACATTTCTGGAAGGAATATGTGGGGTATTCCTGTTTCCTATTTCTTGGAGTATTATGTCATTCCAGTCTCTCAGGGACAGGTAAGATTGGGAACCTGCAAGCTTTCAATGCTTACAAAGATGTCTAATTCAGGGCAAAGTTTGATCACAGTTCTCCCAGGTCTGAGCTTTTTAAGTTCTTAACCTGGATTTGGGTCTGAACAGAAAACTGTTGCTAGACTTAACCATAATCAGACCACTGTGATGTTCTGCTGCTAGTTCAGAATAATAAGAATATTGCCTTCTTGATGGTTTGAATTCCTAGAGTGGCTATTTTCATTAAGGCTTCATACTGGACTAGAAGTTGGAACTGAAGCTATACTCTGCTTCTGGTGTCTGAGCCACTCCACTGCTTACTCTTTAACTAGCTCCTTCAGTACAAAGCTCAAGCCTCATGATCCCTCCATATCCTGGAATACTGCCATTGGGGCAAGTCTTGTCCAAATTTAGGCATGGGTCTATGACTCAGAAATGGATAATGGTTTTTTGAAAAAGAAAATTAATCACCTGACACATGTAAAAAAAATTATATAGTCAAAAATGAAAATCCTTCTTGAAGAGATTATAATTTATTAAATTATGTGAAGATCAAATTAAAAAAACTTATAAACTACTTTGTTAAATCTTAAATGTTCTAAAAATGTCCATTATTATTAATAATAATAATTATTATTATTATATTACCAGGAAAAGTTTTCAAAAATCTATGTGTTTAAAAGACATGGGATAATTAATGTTTTAAAAGCTTCATTTTAAGAGAGAAAAAAAGATGATAACAGCTTCAAAAGGAGTCAAGCTAATGTAAAAGCGGATGAATATAATCTTAGTGGAAGAAAAGAATGTGATTCACAAAAGAAACTTAAGAGAAGGAATCAATATAAGTATATTTGCTAGTAGAGTAGCTAAGCCTAAAATATTTACATATTCAAATGATTAGAACTGCTTTGCACATTAGATAATAAGCTTCAAGAGTCGTAGTGCCATTTCAATTTTGTAAAATATTTTGTCTGTCAATCAATAAACATTTATTAAGTACCTATTGTGTCCTCAGTACATTGTGCTAATCATTGTAGATACACAGTAAAAACAAAAGACAGTGCTGTCCTCAAGAATCTCACAGTCTAATGGGTAAGACAATAAGCAAATGGATAAGTAAATGCAACCTATACACAGAATAAAGAGGAAATAATTTAAAGGGAAGGCACTACAGTTAAGAAGAGTTGGTAAGGTCTTCTTGTAGAAGATTGGATTTTAGTTTGGAGGAAGCCAGGGAAGTAAGTAGATAGAGATTAGGAGGGAGAGCATTCCAGACTTGAGGGACAAATGAGTCAATGCCCAGAGTCAAGGATTTCATTCACAGAACAGTCAGGAGGTCAGTATCACTGGATTGAGAGTACATTTGAGGGATTAAAGTATTAAAAGGTAGGAAGAGGTTAGTTTATTGTGTGCGATGAAAGACCCTCATCAATTAAATTTATATAAGGAGCCATCTCAGAGTGGGAACAGAAATAAATTTTATTCAATTCTCAAGAATAGGGCATCCTCTGCTAGAATAGATCTAGCAAGGGAGGAGCTTTACAAGAGGCAAAGCACCAACAATTATACCTAACACAAGATCCTTTTCACCATTGGCTGGGAGGTGGGCTTGCAATCTAAGCACGAAAGCTAGACAAAGAACTGGGAAATTGAGGCACAGAAACTCAAATTTCCATTCTCTTAGTTAATGACTGGAACTGAGGTGACATCTATAAATCTAATGAAGGAGAACAGGATAAGGGGAGGGGGAGACCCTCTCCATTCTCTTACAGTACTTTTACAGTAAAGGAAAGCAGGTCATAGTGACCCTATTCTTACTGAGCAAATCTTTAAACCAGAACCAGAAGAAAGAACAAAAAAGTTTCAGGGTAAGCTTTCCCAGAGGCTGAGCCATCAGACTCTCACAGACTCAGAATTTTATTTCACTTCCCTATTTCCCTATTTCTTGATTTTTAAACATTTCTTAGTATATATATCTTCTCTGTGAAGTCTTCACATTTTATTTGCCTCACACAGTTATGTAGGTATGTATTGAATTTCAATCTGGGAATTTTGTATTTAATAATATAATTGAATAATATTATGATCATAATAATATTTTAAATGAAAATTTAAGAAAATAAAAATTGAGAATAATTACACTACCTGAAATAAGATGTTTATGTTATTAAATGTTCAATCCACTTATTATGTTATAATGTTACATTGATAATAGATTTTAGCAATGTGTTACTAATTAACTATAAATATATATATATATATATGTTATATAGTTTCAATGTTACCTTCAAGTATTAAACATATCTGTAGCAAGCAAAGATATGATTCAGTTCTAGTCATATTTCAAATATGTGGAGCTTAGTTTCATAACAAATTATATTTAAAAATGACAATTCTGTTACTCCAAAATTTTCCCAAACAACAAAATCTTTATTTTGTGAATTGTGTTAATTCAATAAAATTAAAAGTGTACTGTGTGAAGAGAATTTATACAAGTGAAAAATAAGATCTGAATAATTATATAAAGTTTGAACTCTCCTTGAATCTTCCCACTTGAGCTGGCATTCACTTAAGGCCATAAACCTTTCTTTATTGATATGCCAAATCTCTGTTTACCTGAAAATTGCCTTAGGCTACTTCCCACCCCTGATCCTATCAATCCTCTTTGTTCCTGTAGTCTGACCTCTAGTCACCACAGTCCCAGCAAGATCCTCCTTAGACTCCTCCTCAAGATCTTCCCTAAACTCCTCCTGTCATCACCCCAGACAACTTGACCACTCTGGATCCCTCCGCCTCATTTGTCCTTCAAATCTCATCTCTCCTCCAGGAAGGTGATCAGATTCAATTGAGCTCAGCTTTGATTCAATCTGACCCACTGGCATTAGCATCACAAATGTTAACATTCCTTAAGAGTCTACCCAATATAGTGAATTTTTGATAAACTTTGTTTTTCTTTGGCTGTAAGGAGGCTTGTGTTGAATTCAATCAAGCAGGACCCAGCATGGTATTTTGGAGTCTCCAGCACCCATAAGCCCCTAAAAAGTCTCAACAATTATTTTAATTTTTTTTTCCCTCTTTTGTATCAGTGAAAACAAATATCATGAGTGAAAGTAGCAAAATGGCACTGTTGGAAGTTTCATAGTGGCTCAGCTACTCACTTGCAAAGCAAACTTAGGCAAATACATTTCTACTTTCTGATCCTCAGGTTCCTCTCCTGTGAAATAAAAATTTGGATTAGAGTTTCAAGGTCTACACATGATATATTTAATATTCTATGATTAAAATCTAAGTAAAACCTTACAGGATGGTAATAATGATAATCACATTTACAAAGGTTTATAAATATATTTCTAGGAACCCAAATGCAATTGAAAATATGTAATTATTAGAATTATTTAAACAGTTACTATTTCCTAACAAAAATAAACTTTTCATGGGATAAACTTTCAAAGGTTGGCTAACTAAAACATCCTTTCCATAATTTCTTGATCTTCATTCCTATGACACTGTCCATGTCTTTAAATCAATTAATCTTTCATTTATTATGCATTTATTATATGTTAGGCCCTCTGGATAGGATAATTATAATAATGATATACACATGTATATAAAGATTTAAGATTTGCAAAATGCATTACAAATACTATCTCATTTTATTTTCACAAGAATATTGTGTTTAACTGCTATTATAATCCCCATCTTAAAGATGAGGAAACTAAGGTAGCTAGTAGTTAAGTAACTGGTCCAGGTCAGAGAACTCTTAGAATGGTAAATCTGTCTTTGAACTGAGGCTTATCATGGCTCCACATCTATTTTCTGTCTACAATTAGTTAACTGCATGCAATGGATAAAGACCTATAACAGTGAGACAATCCTTACTCTCAATGAACTTATAGTTTAGTAATCATAGAAACTCCTTGAAAATATTCATTCTATAAACCTAAATAAGCATGTAAGATTTTTTTAAAAATTTATTCTCGGTATTTTTCATATTTAGGATTATATCTATAAGTAAGTAGAGATACAATCGTGAAATCGTAAGCAATTCCAACTATTCTGCTTTCCATTTCTTCCACACATGACCACCACAAATTTGCATTATCAAGACAATAAATGAAATAGCAATTAACCTTGTTCAAAGGCAGGCATTTTTGTGCTTAAAGTAAGAAACAAAAAACCTATCCTGAAGCCAGTTTTTAAATATAATTATGTGTAGGCAAGACTCAAAGACACTATGGTGCATGCATATGGGGATGACAGAGACTCCAGCATGTCTGGGAGGCCGCTGTGAGGGAGGAGTCCATTTCAGGTGTGTCCATCTTGTAGTTTCCCATTTAAATTATCTGTGAAATAGGAGCTAACCCCAGGTGTTTCTAAAACTTCACATCCAGTCAATACCTACTCAATTTGGTTGCCCTGGATCAAAGTCAGGTTGGGTAATACTTATGGGTATTACCTGGTTATTTCATGTCTCAAAAAGAAGAAAGTAGTGACACAAATTACTGTGAAGAAATCAGCCATTTTTAAAGCCACATGAAAAAGGTTGTAAGAATATCCACTGGTCTTAGAACAAGGCTTGAGGGCTGATGAGTAGGGAGATAGGAATGACTGAATGGATTTTGTATGATGAGATCTCTTTGGCTGAATCAGTATACTAAAGTCAAAGAGGAATTGATGATAAAAAAAATAAATAATGACTATAGAAATATGCCACTACAGCTTATTGGTTTTTCATCATTTTCCCCACAATGCCCAATGCAGGTAGATGACATAGAATGGAAGGGAAAATATGATACTGTCAAGTAACCTAGTAATTCTACATATTTGCCTAATTTGTTTAAACAAGTTGTAGTAATAATGTGATCAAAGATCTTCCCCACCTATTCAATAGGCTTCAGGTGGGCCTTGGTGGGAAAGCTTGATTATATCTTTGCTTGTAAGTAGGCCTAAAACCTGTGTTGTTAAGCAAATTTGTCTCCTTAGCATGGCTTTTGTTTACTTTGAGTGAAAGTACTTTCAGCTGTTAAGGGCTAAGCCCCAGGCCCAAAGCCCTATCAGGTGTGAAACCTGTGTAGGTGTAGATTGATGACTTAAGAGGGGCCAACTCGGGAATCAATGGTCTCTGGTCGTTGAGGCAGGGCTTGAGAATGCCAGAAGCTTGGCTTCGAGGAAAGGTGAGCCAAGAGACAACTACAGCGCAAGTGGAAGCTGTGGAAGCAGGAAGCTGTGGA
>CM053625.1:202651716-202701085 GCA_028646595.1 Phalanger gymnotis
AGATCTGCTGTGGTGGGGCCTAAATAAATTTTTTGTTGTTTTCTACTTAGAGAATCTCTCATACCTTGCGATTTTGAACCATTCAAACATATACATGATTATATTTGAGATTATAAATTCGGCCTTCCTACTACAAAACCCCTTCACTAAGTGCAAACTGGAAATGAAACAAATATTCATTGGCTTATTTCAGCTCCCAATTTTAATATTGAGAGAAAAGATACACTTGAGTATGGGTTGGGGTGGAAGAAAGCATTAAATTTGTGAAATGTAATGACCAAGCATATGGTCCTAAGCATAAAGATAATTAAGAAAAAAAAAAAAAAGATGATCCAGTGAGCCCAGCTTTTAAAAAGTCTAAAGAATGGGGAAAGTTAAAAACACATAGCTCTGGCACTTTAGTGAAAATGACTCTACCAAATAGAGAGTGCCCCTAAAGTCTGGACACATAGGAAATCTCATAAACGTCTCATTAACCATTTCACTGAAGCCTGTTTTTCAGCAACTTCTTTTTCTGGGTTGTGTTAAAGGAGAAGGTGTACTCAATGAAAATCACAGATGCAACACACTTTATTGGATGCATAAAGAGTGAATTTGCTAAAATTGACAGCAATGTGGTTATTGCATCAAATTCATGGGAATCTTGCAAAGTGCATCAACCTTTGTATCACAAATGATGGAAATCATATTGAAGATGTCATTTGTTAATATTCCAATTAAATAAATTGTTGAAAATTTCATTCATTTCATTTCTTGAAAAAATTCATTTTTACTATGTGTCCAGACTTTTGGAACACCCTGCAATTGTTAGTCTATAGCTAAAATTATTCTACAAGTAATTGAAAAATATTTGAGTTCATATCATTTTATGCTTTGACTAGCTTCCTAAATTGCTTGTCCCAACATTTCTAAATGCCATGCTTGTTCTGCTACTACAGCCAATAGAGATCTGTTCTCTTACTTCTCTAATTGCTACATGAAGATTACTCAGAAAAAGAATCTTCTCTTAGAAGCAACCCATCTCAGAATGATTTATTTGAGATTCATTTCTTCTCTTGATGGAAGTAAATCAATGACTACCTGAAATCTTTTACAAAAATGCTAGCAGGAAAATAAAAAGCACATGTAACTGACAAGCAGATAATACCCATGGGATAATGTACTGACTCATTTTCAAACACAACTCCATTAAAATGATTGTGGTTATTGATGTCCAGGCACTGAATGTCCACAAACAGTTTCTCCATGAGCATACTGAATGATGTGTACACATCAATGTGAAAGCCCTGAAATTTATGAGGAAAAAAAAACAACTCAGACAGGAGAAAGGGAGATACAGTTTGTCCATTTCAGGGCATTAAACTACTTATATTTCCCTTGGTAAAAATATTCAAACTATTTCAGCATTTCAGTCTCCATGTCTGACTTTTAAGTACTGTATATATTCTTTGATATTCTTTGTCCATAGTCCCTTTAGACTTACAAAGGGGTAGGGTGGGGGTGGGGGGATGTTCTATTAAATAATATTGAACAATCCTATCTTTCTCAGCATGTTAAATAGGGAAACTATCCAAAACATTTTGCCAAATTGAAACCTTTTTCGACAAATGATTTTTCTAATGCATTTAAGTTGTATCTTTATTAGCAAAGTAGACTGATTTTGTCTTCCCACAACCCCTCAATTAGAAACACCATTAAATATACAAATAGGTCATTTGAAAAAAGAAAACTTCATCTAAGTGGTCAGAATCAATGCCTTGATAATTTGGGGAATAACAGGAAATGCAGAATAAAGAAAAGAATTTTGCCGATGTGTGTGTGTGTGTGTGTGTGAGAGAGAGAGAGAGAGAGAGAGAGAGAGAGAGAGAGAGAGAGAGAGAGAGAGAGATGAGAGAGATAGCTATATATTTTGATAATTATAATACATTTTAAAAGCATCTGCTAATTCCTCAAACATTTTCGTTTTAGTCCATGAAATCTGAATCACATCTACCTTTGACATATTATTTTACATTTTTCTCCTTTGCACATTCTATATTTTGATCAAAATAGCTAACTATTCTTTGCACATGAGAAAGCTTGTTTAGTTCTTTATGAATCTCTGACTCTGTATTTTCTTTGCAAAAATACTGGAGAGGTTTGCCATTTCCTTCTCCAGCTCCTTTTACAGATGAGGAAAACAGTATTAAATGACTTGCCCATGGTCACACAGAGAGTAAGGGTCTGAGGCCAGATATTTTTCAACTCCAGGCCAGTATTCTATCAGCTTTGCCATAGCTGCTCTGCAAGTGAGAAAGGCCTTTATCCTTTTTTCTGAAGAGATGGCACATGCATGAATGCACTCATTATCTATCTCTACCTCAAAGAACACCTAGCTTCTCCAAACTATGTTTCAGATGCCTGTGGTTACATTAATTGTTTGCTGATTCTTCCTAGTTATGAGATCTGTCTCCCTTTGAAATCAATTTTTATTACTTTTTGCATACTTACTTATTTACTTCTACACATGTGTTTTTTTTTTTAAGTTAAAATAAATTTTGTAACAGAATAATCTCTAATTTAGGGGCCAGACTGTGCATCTTTAGTGACCACGGCATGATCCAAAGAGCTGAGGCATGATCCCAATGTGCAAGAGCAATAAATAAAATTAGTCATATACCAACCTTCCTATGATAGTAAACTGTAGGCTACACCACCACTTCTAGACTCACTTTGATCTAAAACTTCCCTACCCCACCTCAGTATCCTGTGGCTGTATTCTTATCTACTTACTGTTTTCTATCCTTATTCATTTTATGGGGCAGCAGATATCCCTCAGCAGCCAGTTGGCTCTGTGTTCCTGGTGAGATAAGTGATTATTTTTCTCTTATGTAAATAACTGATTATTAAATTAGGATTAAGGCATTCCCTTACTATTTTGTCATTCAGAAACCAGCCCCTGTAGGCTATTCATTCCAGTCTCTGAAGGACATTGCTGATAAATAAGATTGCCCAAATCCCCAGGATACAGGCTTCTAGATCTTGGGTGAAACCCCACCAAAACGAAGAGGTTTAAATCAAAATGATGATAGGTTAGTGAACCACAGGTTTCTAGGGGTGCTCATGACCCCAAAATACTGACAATCCGGGTCCTGCCAAAAGAATTCGACTCAAGCCTTCTCAGCCAAGGGAAAAGACAAAGTTTATTAGGGATTCACCACAATGGGTTGTCTTAAGAAATCCCACCCTTTGTGATGCCTGTTTTCACCAGCAGGCCAGATTCAATCTAAGCTGAGCTAGATTGAATCTGAGCTGAGCTAGATTGAACCTGAGAGCCTTCATGGAGGCAAGATGGAGATTATATACACAAAGATTGTAGGAGGGATTGAGGGGGTGGTCTGGGGTGACTAGAGGAGGGGTTCACAGAGGGTCTTGAGGAGGAGTCTAAGGAGGAGAAGATGAGCTCAGACCCCAGCAACCAAGAGACTGGAATTAAGGGTGGGAAGTAGCTGGACAATAAAGGGCAAGGCTAGGTAGAGATTTGGGCCTAATGATAATGTATGGCTTAGGGCCTTAGGGGAAGGCCAGATCTAGTTGGAAGATTGAAGGACAGTTCAAGGGGTCTCCCAGAGACTGTATTCCAGGTTCAAGGGGGTTCCTAGAGACTGTGCCCTCATCACAACTAGGAGACTTTCCAAACAGAATCCAGTTTAGGCTAGTTCTTGCCCTTAAGAAATGAGCCCCTGAAGGAGACCTGTGCTTAAAGTTGACAGACCAGAGTAAAGAGTTTTTACGGCTTGAGGATGTCTGTTAAGCAAGAAATAGGAACAGAGGTGGGCAGCCGCTCTATGGCTTTGACCTCAGGAGCAAAACAGAATCTCAGATCTACCCTCTAGCCTACTATGAATCTTGTAGGAGAATAACCAGAGCAGGGAGTTCAGACCAAGAGGGAACCTAAAGTTTAATCACTCTCAAGCTGCAGTGACTTCCAGCTAGTTGAAAGCAATTATATCTAGCTGCCATCTACCGGAGTTCCAACTAGGGAGAAGCCCATGTTGTCTTGTTCAGATCTAATTCCCAGTCAGGAGTTTGTAAAACTCAGGTCAGGAGAAGAGCATTCAGACTTTCCCCTGGATCACACTGCTTTCGATACCCTCAAAGTTTGCAGGTACACAGCCTTAGCTGCCTCTGAGATCCTTGAAAAATCTAACACTCCATCCCTGGAGAAATCAGCAAAAAGAACCAGGAATACAAACAGGACCAATCAAGGCCCAGATATTCCTTCCAGAAGTACTCAGAAATGAATCCTATAATGTGAAGTCTGAATTCAGGAAGCAAGTCTGGAAAAATGGAGTAAAACAAACAAACAAAAAAAACCCAAAAATTCAAAATAAAAAAAAAAAACTAAAAGACAAAACAAAACAACAAAACCCCACCATAAAATAGAACATGAAAGATAAACATTGGGAAAAAAAAGTATTTATTGAAGTCACAGTCATTTTGAATATACTCCTTAGGAGGAGATTCTGCTCCTTTTCTGGTGCCCCCCACTCCTAATATGTAAAATCCCTCCATCAATGAAGATTGACAGCTGATCTGTGATATAGAATCTTAAGAGAATTGCTTGGGGGGTGTTAATAGGTTAAGTGACTTGCCTCTGTTCACATGGCTAGCATGTATCAGTGGTAGAATTTGAACCCATGTTTTCCTTCCTCCAAGGTTTTCTATCTACCAGGAAATATTGTCTCTTCTTTTGCATTATCCTTTATTTCCCTCTTACCAAAGAATTATTTGGGGGTGCTAAGGTCTTCTTGCATATGAAGCAAAGGATACTGAGCTCTTTTAGGTACTCCAGAAATTATTGGTTACATACAGGTGGACAAAGTAAGAGAGACATCTAATATCTTTGTGGAGTGTGTGAAGTAACATCCCTCACCCCCAATGCAAAGCATAATTAGTGCACAGTTCAGTGGATGTTTGATTAGTGGAGCAGATTAAAAAATAAAAATAAAAGTTAAATCTTGAAACCTGAAGCCAAGCTATCTAACCTTTTCAGCAAAGTCACCAAACATTGAAACCCTAAGTCTTTAATCGGAATTCAGAATGAAAATTTTTAGAATCCTTTGTTCTTGGGTGTTTAATTGAGTTTTGGTTCCGAACTCGGCTTGATGTAATGGGAAGAGAGCTGAACTTGGGATCACATACTCTGGGTCCAAGTTTCTGCTTCATGTGCCACTAACAAGGTACTTCATGTCTCTTAACCTCGGTTTTCCAGTCTGTAAATATGAAATTGTCCTAGAGCTTCAAAAATAAGCATAGAAATTTCAGGCCTCTCCTAGCTCCAAATACAACATTCCTACTCCATAATGCTTTTATAAGACTTGACTTGATAAAGAAATATGGACTTTTGTGGAAGTGTCTATGTGGTCAAGTGCAATTCTAGAGCCTAAAACAAGTATCTTCCTACATAAATAAGAGTGACCGTCCTAGGGGTCCTTCATCATCTTGACAATTGTGCTCTTTCATGCTTGGGCTTTTTAGGTTTTGGCTAGACATGGGACCCTTTCAGATGTTACTTTTAAGTTAAGATTTAATAATTTATTGTGGCTGCATGTTATAGTGGAGAGAACACTGACCTAGCAACAGGAGACTGGCTTCTGATTCCAGATCTTCTGCAAAATTACTGTGTGATCTTGGCAATTCATTTAACCTCTCTGGGCCTCAGTTTCATCATTTGTTTAAAAAAAATTAAAAAAAAAGGTTGGGCTAGATTAATCCTAATATCCCTTCTGTCTCTGAGATTCCATAATTTTATAAATAAGAACTTTATATATAATTTCTTGAGATCTTGTCCTTTAGGACAGGAATATTCAAACATAGGTTCTTTGACTCCTAATCCAGAAATCCATAGAGGCTGCTAAGTGGTGCAATAGATAGAATGCTGAATCTGGCATCAAAAGAGACCTGGTTTTAAATCCTCTGATACTAGGTATGTGATCCTGGGCAAGTCACTTCACCTGTCTTCCTCAGTTTCTTCATCTGCCTTCCCTGGGCTGTGCCACAGTTTGCAAAATTGCCTTCCTGTCCACTTCAAAACTTTCCCTTCTCTCAATCTTTGGCTCCTAGGCAATGGGGCATGAGGGTAAGGGCAGGGAAGGAATAGAATCCTTTTAATTAATTTCCATTAAGATGTAAATAAGTGATAATGACTTAAATTTAAAAAGAAAAAGGAATAAGCCCCTGTCCTTGGAACCTTGCATTAAAATTTAGGGTGACCCAGTTTATGAAGGGGAAAACCAACAAGAATGGTCTGGGTAAAGATGGATTCTTTAGTCCAGATTGCTGGAAAAAGCTGAGTATTATGATCAGGTCACATTCTCAGCAGGAGAAGCTGAAGATGAAGATTTTTGCCTACCTCCTCAATAATATATCCACCCCCTCATTGAATGTTAATCAATCAGATTTGATTTCCACCCTTAGGGATGCCCCCTGTTCCAGAGGCTTTTAAGCATTCGAGGCTTTTGTGGGGAGGAGTGGTCTTAGGTTTCTGAGAGAACCACCAACCTCTCTTTATTGATTAGCTGTTTAGTCATAATTAATAAATTGATTATTAAGTGCCCATAAATTCTGTCTTTTGGAAATTTTCATTCATCACACTGGGTAGAGGCAATAAAATCAATAAGCACTTATTAACTGCCTACTATGTGCCTGGCACTCCAGTGCTAAGCACTGGAGATACAGGCAAAAACAGGAAAAAGGAAAAGTAAAGAAGAGGAACTCAATCTACTCAACCACATCCACAAGTATCTAATGTCAGACAGGACCTCAATAGCCAGCCAATCAGAAAACAGCACTACCAGGATGCCTGAGCAGGATGTGGACCCCAAAACAATAGAAGGCACTTTGCCTATTTAGGTACCTGTGCAGTAACAGCATCAGATGTCTTTTAGGTAAACTTATCTCATAAACAGGCTTATTATAATATCATTATCATATATTAATACCCCCTTCCCCAATTTGGGTTTTTCTGTATTCTTTGTGGCTAATAACAGGCTCAATTCGATTGAGACCAAGACCCCTCCCCTATTACCTAATACTTTGACAAACCTGTCCTGGCCTATTTAATATTCATAATTTCCATTATGTAGTCAGCATCATTACAAGATAAAATTTCCTGTTTTCTTTTATTGAAGTTGCTGGTTCCTCTTGGAACCCAGCCCACTTCTGAGAGGTATCACCCCAATAAATGTCTTTATTGGATTGAAGGTGATCCGAATCTGAATTCTTGGAGATGGCTTGTGAAACACACTATGAAATCACAACATTCTAAGAACAATAATATTATTATTAAGAATTTGAGTATGAAGAAACTGAAACTCAAATAGGTTAAGTAATCATTAAGCCAAACAAGTTAGAAAGTGTTTGAGGTAAGTTTTGAACTCAAGTCTTACTGACTATAAGTACAATGTGTTTGCCTACTAATCAATACTGCCTCTACAACTATGTAGAATAAAGCAGAGTAACTTTAAAGTCCAGCATCCTTAATGCTCATATTAAAAACAAGGGCAAACGGTACTTAATTATGTAATTGATCTTTTTTTTAAGAAGCACCAAAATATCCATTTTTTTTTGTTTTTAACATTTTAATCTCCATGAAGCAACAATTTATGTTAGTATTAAATTTTAGTTTCACACACTTTAAAACATAATTGATGTCATTTATGTGTTTCTATGTGATATCATATCTGTTTTCCTATTCATTTAAGAGTGCAGTATCTGGTCCCTTTATCTTCAGTTCATTCATGTTTAACAGTTTTAAACTATTATGTTCCCCAATGCTAGACAGACTCCACAAGTTAATTAATTCTTACAAAATGAGCCCTATAAGAGATTAAAAAAATGATACAAAGCCTAAAATAGCAAATATATAGTTGCTTATTTCAAAAAATGTCAGTTTTTGTCAAGTGGAAATCACCATGGAAAAATAAATATATATTTTAAATGGATACTCATGGTGTCAAGAAATGGAAAAATCTAAAATCTAAAACTAGAATTCTTTATTTGAGAATGTCACTCTTATCTAGCTGAGCTGTTCATGCAAGGAAAATTACAATTTCTTAAAAAGGTTGTGCTTCAAAAACAATTTTAATGACCCCTGAATATATAGAATTCAAAAAAATGCAAAGTAGGTCTCTCTTAATTTATGAAAGGGATTATTCATTTCTAATTAGGACACACAACAGGATTCTTTCACAAATTCAGATTGATTTAAATGGTTAGTGTGCAGCAATTGGAAGAGAGGGAGAATGGAAACTCTGAGATTTCCCCAAGCCCCAGTTATCCATTAACATAGGATATTAGTGTTTAGAGATAAGGATGGACCATTAAAAAGAAACAAAAAAACAAGTGTTCCATCTTGGATCTATGGTACCAGATAGACTTCCCAAGTTTGAAAGACTGTGAGCCTGTCCTCCTAATCTTGTATAACACAGACATTTTGAGAAAGCCTCATCTAGCATTTAAAGCACCCCAAAAGCCTTTCATAGCTTAAATTCAGGGCCAGACAAATCAATCAGAAATAACTCATGGTGAGAAATAGGCTTTATAGTTATTTTGCAGTGTTGTTTTCCAGGAAAGTGGGGGTGTCTTTTTCATTTTATAGTTCATATTTGCTCATTGCCAGTGGTATAATCATCATCTCATAAAAATAGCTTCCATTCCTATAGTGTTCTAGGTTTATGTTTTCCTTACAATAATGCTGGGAACAAATAGAGAAAAGATTATCCTCATTTTAAAGAATTGAAAAATAAAAGTATAGAGATCTTCCTGAGGCCACACAATAAGGGGCAGAGTTGGCATTTGAATCTAGGTTTTCTGATTCCAAGAATATTGCCCTTTAGGAGTATCTCTCACCTTCAGCATACATTCTCTTGGTATTCCACTCAATCACAAGGAATTTGTGATACTTCAAAGCACAGTTATAGTCTGCAAATTTTTGGCCGTGATGATTCAGCAGTTGATATCATGTGATGATGTAGTCTTTTAATTGGCTGCTAAGCAAGAAGTTTTTGGATAGTCTAAAGGAGTTTTATATCTTGCCCCTCAGTTTTACTCATTTTTTCTGGCTTCTTAGAATGAGGACTATGTAGGGCTATATCTGAGACAGTTAGGAAAGACAATAGAAGAAATATTCTTCCTGCCTGGTGCTCTTAGAGCAATGAATACTTACCTTACATAGGCAAGCCTTTGTCTGAGATGGGGTGGGACACTCATTTTTCTTTGCTTCCTTCCCAAACTAGGTGACTGATTAGCAAATTCATGACAAATTTGTTGTTGTTTAGTAGTTTTTCAATTGTGAATAACTCTTTGTGACCCCCATTTGCTTGGCAAAGACACAGGACTGGTTTGCCATTTCCTTCTTCAACTCATTTTACAGTTGAGGAAACTGAAGCAAATAGGGTTAAGTGAATTGTTCAGGGTCACACAGCTAATAAGTGTCTGAGACCGAACTTGAATTCAGGAACAGGAGTCTTCCTTACTTCAAGCCCAGCCCTCTATCCACTATGCTACAGGGTACAATTCCAACAAACTTTTGAGAAGGTCATGAGTTCCAAGGAGAACAGTGAGACAGGCACTGCATTATTTATAGCAGTGGTCAATTGTGGATGAAGTAGCAGCAATACTAGTGGAGTTATGCCAAGAGAAGATTCGGGATTGAAGAAATGAAGAGTTCACAAAAAAGATTCCACTTGCAACATGCTTGATTTTTGGCTGGATTCTGTGCCATAGGGCAGAAATGTGAACTAGCTAAGCCTAAACAATGAACAAAACAAAACAAACAAACAAAAAAAAAACTTTATATTTCCAATGAGGCTTAGATGTAACCTCCCAACTGATGGTATAAATTGAGATATTACTAGGTTATATTCTAATAATTTTATGATTTTTTTTTACTATTTAGCATTCTGTTTTCTCCTATCAGAGGATAAACTACTTATTCCATTTCAGATTCAGTTTTGTACATTGTACATTATTTTTTTACTTTATTTTTTTAATCTTTCCCTTCTTACAGGAGAAAATCTATTGTATACTTACAACCTATAACCATCTGTATAATTAGCAACTCCATAAGCAGCAACTTTCCCTGGAATAACAGGGATGGGAATGAACATTATCCTACTCTAATTCCCATTTTGGGAAGTCAAGCTTCTCCCAGGGCTAAAGCCTGGGCAAACCTTAATTACAGGTATAGGTAACTGGCTCACATAGATATTACCCACTGTGCCCTCAGCCCAGCAATGCCTAGCTGGCCTTTCTTCTCTCTCCACACATATTCAATAAATTCCAGTGGCTCCATCTTACTTCCAGGGTCTAATATAAAGTCCTATGTTTAGCATCTAAAGTTTTTAATGCCCTGGACCTTTCTTATTTTCTAGTATTCTCAAATTTTATTCCCCTGTACAATCCAGGCAAATTGGCCTACCTGCTACTCTTTGCAAATGAAGCTTTATTTCCCACTTCTGTGGGAGATATTTAGAAAGCTTCCCTTTCTCATGTCCACCTTCTGGCTTTTTTCAAGTTTCAAATTCTATCTACTTCAGGAAGTTTTTATTTATACCCTGGCTGGTAGTGTCTTCCCTTTTGCAATGCCCTTTTATCAACTCAGTAAATACTAGATAGATACACATAGATATTGATTAGATAGGTATAGAGATTAGATAGATAAATATAGATAGATACAGTGTGTATCTATTTAATTGCATATAGTCTCCTCCATTAGAAAATGAAATCCTTGAGGACTAGGATTGTTTTGGGCCTTTATTTATACTCTCAGCACTTAGCTTAGTATATGGCATTTAGTGATCACTCAAGTATTCTTGGCTAATTGTTGATTCACTGGCCAACTTTGTAACCATACTGTTTATCCCACTATTCTATATTAGAATCTCAGAGATGTTCCCAGGAAGATTTGCTTGAGAGTCAGGGAAAGATAGCTACACCAACTAAAAATTATTCATAGCAGGCTGGCAAGATCAACCAAGTCACAGCTTAGCAATTTCATGAAAACAGTAATTATCGTTAAACTATTAGAGTGTCAGTAGATTATGTAGGCAAAAGCTCTTTGTTGTCAAAGTACCTGAGTACAAATCTTTCCATATATTTAGTACACATGTGACCTTGGGCAAGTCCCAGAGCATTTCTGACTCTCAGTTTCAACATCTGTATAAAATACAGGATTTTACTGAATGATTTTCTCATTCTAGAGAGATGATTCAAATTTTCTAGCTTTACATGAAAAGTTATAACACGTAATATTATATTTTAGTAGTTTCCTGATTGTTTATTAGCAAAGTTTCACAATATGTTTGATAGGGTACTATGGATATTTCCTAATGGTTTTTATCTGAGTACCACTTAAGGTTGTCTTCATTTATGCTGAAGTATTTATTTATGTGTTGTTGGTTTTTTTTGCTTCAATTTTACTGTTTATTCTGTATCACTTTATAAGTCTTCTCATACTTCTATAAATTCTTGCTATTTGTTGTTCATATGGAACAGTAATAGTATGCAGCTTAGTCTTGTCAGACTTAGAAGGAGGATCTGACACCTAATCAATATTTTACTCAATTCCAAAAAAAAAAAAGTCTTTGCTCGTTTTTGTTAGTTTGTTTCATATGAGGGATAGAAAAAATGTGAAGTAAAAATCTGGATTTTAAAATTCTGGCTATAAATTTGTTATTTCACAAGATTGAGAATTCAAATGTTTAGCTCCTTAAATTCCAAGAAAATATAAATTTTAATAAGCTGAGTTATAGAATATGAGGCAATTGTGCTTGTGAAAATGCTATTCTTATTTCTGCCAATTAGCATTTGTTAAGTGCTAAAGGTATGCATTATGCTAAGAATACCATGTAAGAGCTCATGTTTCTCCAGCAGTTTAAACTTTCCAAATTATCTCCTGTTCCATAATGCTGTGGAATAGATTGGTCAGGTATCATTATCTACATTTTATAGCTAAAGAAACTAATGTTAAAAATTTATGAAAAATTTCCCAAGCTCATACAGCTCGCCTAGCAAGAGTTGGAACTGGCCTTTCTACGTGAGTCTTCTGAATTCCAAATCACTCTTTCCAGTTCACCATGATGTTTCTGCCTTCTTTATTCCTTGATGAGCTATCAACTTAAAGATTTTCCTGATTCATTGAAATTGAGATCTGTGCAATTAGAAAGAGGATCATAGGACATAGAGTTATAGATTTGAGTTGAAAAGTAGCTTAGAGCTCATGTAGTCAAATCACATTGTTTTCTATCCTAGGAAATGGATCTCACACTAGACTAAGAGACTTAAGCAAGTCGCGCGGATATTGAATAGGATAGCTGGCATTTGAACCAAAGCCTTGGAACTCCAAATCCAGAACCTGTTCCATGAGATGTATCAAATGTTCATTTTGAAAAAAAAGTCTGAATTTTTGATAGGTGTGATTTTTCACATTCAAATTCACAGTGAAGATATTTAAAAAATTTAGGAACAAGTTATTTCAGTTATGACTGCATACTGATCACACCTGTTTAGTCATTAATATATACACCCCCTCAAGATGGGTCTCATTTTAGTTGGGGGAGAGGGCTTAATCTTCTGCATGCTTTTGATTTTTACTAAAATAAATCACCTTGGTGAGCAATAAGCTAGAAGACTAGAGAGGAACGCATGTTTTAAAAATTGTTCTGTAACCTAATGCTAAATTTTTTAAAAAGAATTTCTTCAGAGGAATGTCATCATTTTTCACATCATGAATACTGAAATGCTCATTTTATGATAGTTAAAAATAACTAAGGTCATGATGATAACCTTATTGGGTGAAAATAACTTCTTTATTTTTTCTTACTATGTTTTTCCCCACTTCCAAAGAGATTTCTGATTTACAACATTGTAAATTATTTGAATTTATACACAGATTTAGCAGCCTTTCATTTTTAGTTGAAATGAGAGCTTAAAAATAGCATTTTGGAACATTTTCTTAGAATGCAATATTTTTGTTATAGGATGTCACTCCAAAATAATCTTCTCTGTTATTCTTTCCTTCTTCTAGGGCTGGAATAATCACTGATCGACTTTGTTGGGAAAGACTATGGGACAAGCTACATTGCTGATAGCTGTTCAGTGGACTCCATAATAACGGAATTCCCTATATACTTACCCAACCCAAAGAAGCATAGAGAATGTCAAAGAAACCTTAATTCATTTGGGGAACACAGCAAAGACAACCCTGCCCAGGACCACTGAATTAGACCTTGATTATGGAGAGAATTTGTAAATTCACAGTAGGCTATGGACAGTGGAACATTCAATAGAAACAAGATGGGATCAGTTTGATCTACATAGCTATGCAAATATAGCTGTGCTTGAAGCAAATGAGAAGCAGGTGAATGGGAAATGACTCCATAAGTGGTAGAGGTGAGGGGCAGCAAGAATGCTGAGATTGTACCCAATAAGGAGAAATTCTTATAAGATCATAATATTTAAAGCCATAAGAAAATTTAGATATTATCTAGTCCAATTCATAGATATTACAGATAAGGAAATGATGGCCCAGAAAGTTTGAGTGGCTTGCCTAGGATCACTCATGAAGTACATATAAGATTTATGATCTGAACCAAAACCTATGGATTCTGAATTTTGTGTTCTCTTCATTATATCATTGTCTTCCAGACCTCATTTTTTTTCCTGGTTTTAATAGACTTTGGTATGAAGTGGAAGAGTTGGCATTATACTTGAATTGCTAAGCTGAGGGATTTGGACTTTATGTCTCTAAGGACCCTTCTAATCCTAGATCTACAGTCCTAAGTGACCACTATGTGCAGAGCACAAATATGAAGGAAAATAAGACAGCTTCTTTCTTGAAGGCAGTGAAGAATCCTGTTCTTCATTCTCACTATAATCACCAAACACTTGATTCGGGAACTTCTTATACTATTCTTCCTTTCCCATCTTGATCAATTGGTGACCAGGTCAATTTCACAGTGTGCTTTTCTCTCAAGTGCCTTACCCTCTTAGCTGTTGGGGCCTAGGGGTGCTTAGGAACCCTCAAATTCAAGGGCAAACACCATGGGTCCTGCCTCAAATGAATTCAACCAAAGCTTTTTTTTTTGATCAGAGATAAGGTTTATTAAAACACTGGTGGGGTGGGCAAGATTTTTAGAATCCATGCTATTGGGCAGATTTTAAGAATCTGAGTATTTGTATTTTGCTAATGCAAGGGGGACAGATTCTTAAGGAATCCTAATGGAGCATTTTAACGGAGGCAAGATCGATCTTTTATAGGAAGACTTGTGGGACAATCTGAATGTTACCTAGGAGAGGCCAAGTAGTTTGGAAACAGAGAAGGGGTCTATATGGAATTAAGGTGGGCAGTGTAGGGTGGGGCCAGGTGTAGACAATGAGGGCCACAATTAAAGGATTAACTGGGAAGGGCCAGGTGCCCCAGGCAAATACCTGGGACATGGGCCTTGTGGAAAAGTCTAATGGCTTTTCCTTTTTGGGGTCCAGATCCCAAAGACAAAGTCTTTTCTTTTTAGGAGTTCAGATCCCATCCCCATAATAGCCAGTCACTGATATTGCCCTGACAAGCCTTGCACTAACTTCATCATTCAATACCTTACTCTTACTCACATGAAGTTGAAAGAAGTTGGAGAAAATTATTAAACCATGCTGACAAGACTCAGTACAAATTATTTTACATAATCTCAATTGGATGCTCACTTCAATTAGGAGATCCTATAGTACCTCTCTAATCACCTCATTGTTCCACAAACATGGTAACTCTTTAAAACCATTTCAACCATTCTTGTGTCTACTACAGCTCTGCACTCTGCCTCACTCTCTTAACTGAGAATCCTATCGCATATTTCATTGGAAAACATGAGACCATTCATTGAAAATTCCCTCTTCTTCTATCCCCATTATTTCACTTTACTCAGATGCTTTCTGCATGTCTCTTCTTTCATTTCTATCTCATATTGATAGAGGTAATTTATATATTTGACAAGAAAAAAGCCTCCATGTACACAAAGACTCCTAGTCCACGTCACCTTGTCTTCCTACCTATATCTTGGTGTCCAAAACTGAACACAGTACTCTAGATGTTATGTTAGCAAGGCAGGCCTATTCTTTAAATTATTCTGAGTATAATGTAATGATTCATCATATAAACATAGAGACTTTCTTGGTTGGTATTGATGAAGTTTAAGAAAAATGATGATGGTAGGGAACCATAGGTTTTTAAGGGGTGCTTGAGACCCCGAACACTGACATGCTAGGTTTTCCAAACGAATTTGACTCAAGCCTTCTCAGCCAAGGAAAAAGACAAACTTTATTAAAGGTTTTGCCATAATTGGTTGTCTTAAGAAATCTTACCATTTGTGATGCTTGTTTTCACAAGCCGGCAGCACCTTCATGTAGGCAAGATGAGACTTATACAGAGAAAGATCATGGGAGGGATTGAGGGGTTATTTTAACAATCCAGCTAGCAGCTGTTGTGGAGGTGAAAGCCCAACAACAAGAACGCTACCAGCACATTGCAAAAGCACAGGTTCTTTTGATGTGCTTAACTAAGAAAAGCAAGGTGAAGGGGTTGACAAGCTTACAAAATATAAAGAATGCAAAAGAGGTGGCCTAGCAATACCACTTTTAAAACTATATTATAAAGGAGAAACCATCAAAACTACTTGATACTGTCTAAAGGGTGGTAGACCAGTGGAACAGTTTAAGTACACAAGACATAGTCACCAATGACTATAGTAACCTATTGTTTGACAAATCCAAAGACTCCAGCTTCTGGGATGAGAACTCATTACTCAACAAAACTGCTGAAAAAAATCTTGGAAAATAGTATGGAAGAAACTAGGCATGGACCAAAATCTTACACCATATGGAAGATAAGGTCAAAATGGGTACAAGATTTACACCTAAATGGTGATTACATTAAATTGAAAAGTATTTGAATAAACAAAACCAATGCAATCAAGATTTGGAGGAAAGCAGAAAGCTGAGAATAATTTTTTAAACACCTGGTGTTTCTGATAATGGCCTCACGTAATAGCAAATAAAGTGGGAGTTTTTGTTATCTTTTAATATTTTTTTTCTTTCTCTTCTTTTGTTCTGATTTTTCTTTCATAACATGACTAATGTAGAAATACATTTAATACAATTGTATATGCAATGCCTGTATCAGATTGCTTGCCATCTTCGAGATAGGGGAGGTTAGGGAGAAAGGGAGTGAGAATAAAATTAGAACTCAAATTCTTATAAAAGCAAAAGTTGAAAACTATCTTTACATGTAAATGGGAAAAAAAAATAAAATAAGTGGAAAAAATAAAATGTGTCAGGTCCTCCTGACTCCAAGGGCTGGTGCTCCACTCACTGTGCCACCTAGCTGTCCCTCCTTTCCAATTTTTAAAGTATTATTTTCTTCAGTGAGCCTTTGGACCTCCTTTTCCATTTGGCCAATTCTGCCTTTAAAGCATTCTTCTCCTCAGTGGCTTTTTGGATCTCTTTTACCATTTGACTTCATCTGCTTTATAAGGTGTCTTCAGCATATTTTTGTGCCTCCCTTACCAAGCTGTTGACTCATTTCTCATGATTTTCTTGTGTCACTCTCATTTCTCTTCCTATTTTTTCCTCTACCTCTCTCACTTAATTTTCAATTTTGTTTTTAGCTCTTTCATGGCCTGAGAGCAATTCATATTTTTCTTGGAGGCTTTGGATATAGGAGCTTTGACTTTGTTTTCTTCCTCTCAGTTTGTGTTTTGATATTCCCTGTCACCTTAGTATGTTCTATAGCCAGAGTTTTGGTTTTTTTTCCCCTGTTGTTTGCTCATCTTCCCAGCCTATTACTTGTCTTGTAACTATTTGTTAAAATAGGAGTCTGCTTCCAAGGGGGAGGGTGCATTTTCCCAACCTTCAGGGGTTTGGTTTTCAGAAATACTTCTAGGTAGCTGTAAAGAGATCTACTACTACTACACTCCAGGCCTGTGCTCTGGTCTGTCAGTGATCACAAGAACTCTTTTCTGCTTTGGAACTGTGAAGAGGGTCCCCCTTCCACTGCTACTGCAAGCTCTGCTATGCTAGTGCTCCTCCTTGCCCTGGGACTGCCACCCAGGACTGCAACCCAGATCCGAGTATGGGCAAAGCAACAGTTTCCTGCATCAGTGCTAGCAAAAAGACATCTGTAATCTTCTTCTTACCAGTTGTTCAAATCCCTTACCATCTGTGGGTTGAGAGTTCTGGAAGCAGCCACTAGCACTGCTGCTGCTGATTCAGTCACTCCAAAGGCCAGGTCCAGGGTTGATGGGGTTGGGAATGTGCTGGCCAGACCTGTGCTGGACCATGTTCCAGTCCTACCCAGGGTGGATAGACCCTTCCTGCTGATCTTCCAAGTTGCCTTTGGTGTCTGTGGACTATGAGGTCTAGAAACCCTCACTGCTGCCACTGATTTAGTTGTCCCAAGGCCTGTTTTGGACTTTATTGGGCCCCACACTGCACTGGAGTGGCCTGTGCTGCACTGTACTCCTCCCCCATCCTGGTGCAACAGATCTTTCCTGTAGAACTTGTAAGTTGTCTTGGGCTGGAAATTTCTTTTAATGTTGCTCTAGAATTTGTTTTGGGCAGATCTGCATAACATACATCCCATGGGCCACTTGTGGCCAGCCAAAAGATTTTGGGTAGCTCGTAAAAAATATAGGGTTGCCATTGTGTACTCCCTCCCATTTGTCATGTGACCCATGGCAACCAATCATCATCAGTCTGTCTCTAGTCTAACCCATTTGTGGCCTAAAGAAGTTTAGCTTATTTTAATTTTGGCCTCTACCTGCTGCCAAATTGTGCAGGTCTGGTTTAGAGTCATATTTTAAGGATATTTGGAAGTTTCTGTGGGGAGAGCTCAGGTGAGTCCCTGACTTTACACCACCACCTTGGCTCTGCCTCCGGCACATTTATTAATGAAAGCAGGGCTGTCCTTCTAAGACCAAAGATGAAAAAGTATGTTTAGGAAAAGAGGGGCCAATCATGTGATGAGACTGAGAGATAGTGGGTGGACAGTTCAGGTGTTCTAATCTTTTCCTTGAAACATTAAATGATTTAGATGAAGTTTCCCCAGCATATCTAATGCTTCCTCTCTGTAGAATCTGTAGAACACAGACAAGAATGTGTAAGATGGGAAAGTTTGGATGGGGTGAAAGCGGAAAGTATTCACATATATTAAATAACTAAGACTTAAAGATGAGTCATCATCATACTCCCTGTTTCTATTTTTTTTCTCATAGAGCTATCTCTATAGCTTATATATGATTATATATAATAATATATTATTATATGTTTGATTTTTATAATTGTGTCATTAATATTCATGGCACATTTTAAGCATTTGATAAGTGTGTGATGATTCATTGGTATAAATGCCCATACCATACAATGATTATTTAATAAATACTCAAATAGCACCTATACTGCACGTGGCTCAAAGATATTTTTGTAAAGAGAAATATTTATTATTTATTTATCTGCTTCTGAAAACACTATAGACTTGTTTTTGCACTAATATAAATCATTTTTAATAACAATAAATAGAAAACATCATTTGGGACCCTGGGCACTTAAAGACAATGTAGTTAGCTTATCCACATACTTCACAGAGAGAAGGGTGTTATGTTAATTTTCAGAAAGTCTATCAGAAGCCTCTGAAGATGTCAGATAATCATTCAACCTCAGCACATAACAAAATTCCATCACAACCTTTTCCTGCAAATCACAATTTTTTTCTCATGTCAGTTTTCCTTCTATTATATTATTGTAGCTGCATGTTCTTAACCTACTGCCACTGATGAAGCTTGCTTGGAAGCCATGGCTGTGAAACCTAATAAAAGGGGGAAAACTGCCAGCAGAGAAGGGCAAAGTGACCTTTCTAAATGGAACTTCTCAAACAGATGCCACAGGCTCAGTAACATTTACCGAAGTTTGTTTAAATGGGTATGATACCATTGCAATGTCCAAAGACTTGAGAGAATTAACCGCATAAGTAAATTTTAACAAACTCAAGAATGCTACAGCAAGGAAGGGCTAGCTTCCAATTTGTACAGTTCAGTGTTAATTATGAGCATCATCCACCTTGAGTAACTGCTTCTTCCTTTTCTGGATTAACATTTTTGGGGTTGCATGTCACCAGAGAGAAGTCAGGAATAGAACCCTCATATCGGAATTTAGTTGTAAATAATATAATATTCCATGGTGCAATCATTTGTTAATTTTAAGAAGGTGTCCTTCCTAGCAGTGGTAGAAATAGCTAGATATAGCCTTAAAATATTTTCTCAGATGAGAAGTCTCCCTATTTCTCCCACATCAAAAGTTTTGGGGAGATTGATTCCTATATAGACAAGGAAAGGAAGCTCCCGATTCCTACTGAATAAATTTCCTATTTGAAGTTGTAGTTCAAATGGAAATAACATTATCTGCTTCCCAGTCTGGAAAAGTCTGAAAGATTTTCACTAGAGTGGTAATCAGAGACAGAGTAGGAATTTGAACTGTGTCGTGGCAAAGAATTTTTTATCTATTTCATTTTCCACTGGTATAGCAGTTTGAACTGGTGGTTATCTTCATTGTTATCATTATGTTCAGCATGACGATGATGATGATGATGATGAGGATGATGATGTTGATGGTTATAGAAAGAGGAGAACTTAGGAGGATTAAGTGGAATGCTGGAACAGCTGAGCCATAAGAAAGATGAGGTGCAGCAGTCTCGTAGCCCAGGAAGGCTGTGGGATTAATGGAAAAAGTTCCTCATGCTCTGGTGGAGGGGGAGAAGTATAGGATGGGAGGTATCTCAACAAGCCAGCAGTAAACCACAACTAAGCAAACCAGGGGGAGGTCCTGAGCCCCAGGTTGGTGGAACAGGGAAATTCCAACACAAGGATTGCCCTAGTGACTTTACACAGGCAGGGAAATTACTAGGCTTCAGCTCAAAAAAACCCCAAGTGTGCTGACAGGCAGGCATCCTTCAGCAGCCAAATCTCTGCATGCTTCAGCACAATTCTTAGAGGTACAGCTCCAGACAGACAGGTGTTCTCCAGCAGCCAAACCTCCCAGTGTTTCAGCACTACTCCAGGAAGCAAAACTCCAAGAAGCACAGCTCCAGGTAGGCAGGGGTCATGCAAAGGCCAAACCTGCCAGCACTTCAAGGTAGCCCAGGTAAACAGGCATTTTCTGGGGGCCAGACCATCCCTCACCTTGTAAGCTTCAGTGTTGCTGACCCCAGATCAGCATCAAGTAAGCTATCAGACTCCTACAGTCTCCAGCTGCCAGTACCTGAGGCCTCAGCACCCAAAGCCAGTGACCAGGTCCCAGACTCCAGCAAAAGAAGCTTGGGTAAGTGCCCCCTGTCCTCCAGCAAGAGAACTCAACTTCGAAAGGCAGGAAATAGGCAAACACCATTTAAGTTGACTTTGGTGTGATGATAAAAAATGTAATTAAGTGGTGAAAAGGGAATGTACTGAGAGAAGAGGAAAGGAGGAGGAAGAAAAGGGTAAATTACATCATATGATGAGGCACAAAGACCTATCACAATAGAGGAAATAAAGGAGGGAGATGAGCAGTGTTTAAACCTTACTCTTATCAGATTGAGCTCAAAGAGGGAATAATATAATCAGTTAGGTTCAAAAATCTAACTTACCCTATAGGAAGTAGTAGGGGAAAGGGGAAAGACAAAGGAGGGGGTAATGGAAGAGAGGACATATTGAGGGAGGCAGTGGTCCAGCAAAACTCTAATGAGGAGGGAAAGGGAGAAAGGAGAGAGAAAAGCATTAATATGGAGAAAATAGGATGGAGAGAAAGACACAGACAGTAATCATAACTCTAAACATGAATGGGATGAACTCTCCCATAAAACAAAAGCAGAGAGCAAATTGGATATAATCCTGCAATATGATTTTTACATTTGAAGGAGAAGGATACACACAGAGTAAAAGTAAAAGGCTGGAACGGTATATATTTTGCTTCAGCTGAAGTAAAACAAAACAAAGCTAAAACAAAAACAAACAAACAAAAAAAACAAACAAACCAAAAATAGCAATCCTGATGTCAGACAAAGCAAAAGCAAAAATGTATCTAATTAAAAGACATAAGAAAGGAGACTACATCCTGCTGAAAGGTACCATAGCCATCGAAATAATATCATCGCTAAACATATACACGCTAATTGGTATAGCATCCAAATACTTAGAGGAGAAGTTAAAAGAGTTACAGGAAGAAATAGACAACAAAACTATATTAGTGGGAGACCTTAACTTCCCTCTCTCAGAACTAGATAAATCTAACCACAAAATAAAAAAGAAAGGAGTTAAGGAGAAGAACAGAATTTTAGAACTGGTTGATCTCTGAAGAATATTGAATGGGCATAAAAAGGAATACACATTTTCTCAGGGGTATATGACACCTCCACAAAAATTGACCATGTAATAAGGCATAAAAACCTTGCAATCTAATTCAGAAAGGCATAAATAGTCAATGCATCCTTTTCAGATCATGATGCAATAAAAATTACATATAATAAAGGGCCATGGTGTGTTGTTAAGCAAAATGGGCTCCTTAGCACTTAGTGCCCTTGAAGAGTTTGGCTTTTGTTTGCTTTGAGTAATGCTAAGCCCCAGGCCCAAACCCCTATTAGGTGTGGAACCTGTGTGGGTGTGGATTGATGACTGAGGTGGGGCCCAAGGTGGGGCTAACTGGGAGGGCCTAGTTTACATGTCTGGGACAGCAAAGACTCTTAGACCACGTGGGTTTAAGTCCTCCTCTTTGTGACGATTTTAGGTCACGCGGGTAAGTTGCATGTGTGACTCACCCCTGATGCTGACAAAGATATAAAAGCCAGGGGCTGGACTCTTCTTCCTTGGAGCTCTGAGCCACAGCAGGAGTGGCATGTGACTCTGAGCCAGCCTCCTAGCTGAACTGAAGATGTTGATGGTTCCTTGGTAACTATGAATTGTATTGGGTCTGTCTGTTTGTAATTTGTTTAAGGGCTCTTGAGATGGTGTTGATGAAGAGACTCCAGGCAGCTGTAGCTAAGGAGCCCTCCAGCTTGTAAACCCAGATGCTGAGACTTTGTTGAACTCTGGTAACTATGTATTGGAATTTGAATCAGACAAGGTCTGTCTGTTGATGTTTGTAGTTTGCTTGTATTTTGCTCTGAAGTTCAGGGTGCTTGCTTTTTCCCCTGAACTAAGTGAATGATATTTGTGTGCTGAATTAAAGTAAACTTGCCAACCCCTTAACCTTGCTCTCCATATTAAGGCAGATTAAAAGAACCTGAGCTTTCTGGCTGTCCAGCAGCTTTCTGGATGCTGGCTGTAGGTGGATCTGGACCCCCCACAGAAGCTGCAAGCCAGATTGTTGAAACACATGGAAAGATGGACTAAAAGTTAATTGGAAAATAAATGATCTAATCCTAAAGAATTAGTGGGTCAAACAACAAATCATAGAAACTATCAATAACTTCATCCAAGAGCATGAAAGTAATGAGACAATGTATCAAAACTTATGGGATGCATTGAAAGTGGTTTTTAGCAGAAGTTTTACAACTCTCAATGCTTACATGCATAAAATAGGAGAAAGGGGCTCAATGAATTGGGCATGTAGCTAAAAACAAGCTAGAAAAAGAACAAATTAAAAATCCCCAATTAAATACCAAATTAGAAATTCAGAAAACCAAAGGAGAGATTAGTAAATTTGAAATTAAGAAAACTTTTGAACTAAAAAATAAAACTAAAAGCTGGTTTTATGAAAAAAATAAAATTGATAAATCTTTAGTTAATTTGATTTAAAAAAAGAAAGACCAAATTACCAGTATAAAAAATAAATTCACCACCAATTCAGAGGAAATTAAAGCAACAATTAGGAGGTACTTGGCCTCAATGTATGCCAATGATCTTGACAATCTTGGTGAGATAGATGAATATTTACAAAAATATGAGGTGCCCAGAGTAAGAGAAGAGGAAATAAAATACTAAAATCACCATCTCAGAAAAAGAAATTGAACAATCAATCAATGAACTCCCTAAGAAAAAAAAAATTTGCAGACCAGATGGATTTACAAATGAATTCTATCAAACATTTAAGGAACAATTAACTCCAATATTATATAAACTATTTGGGAAGTACTTCCACTCAAAAGAAACAAAAGCCATGCTAATGAGACAATTTTGCTTAACAACACACATATCCACAACAAAACTAATAGAAATCATATGATTATCTATGGATAAGGGAATAATTTATGACCAAACAAGAGATAGAGATCATTATGAAATGCCAAGTGGGTGATTTTGAATACATTAAATTGAAAAGTTTTTGCACAAACCAATGTAGCCAAGATTAGATGGGAATCAGAAACCTGGGAAACAAATTTTAGAGCCATTGTCTCTGATAAAGTCCTCATTTCTAAAATATACAGAGAACTTATCAAATTTGTAAGAATACAAGTTATTCCTCAATTGATAAATGGTCAAAGGATATGAAAAGTTTTCAGAGGAAGAAATTAAAGCTATCTATAGTCATATGAATGAATGTTCTAAATTACTATTGATTAGAGAAATGTAAATCAAAACAACTCTGAGGTACCATATCACACCTATCAGATTGGCTAACATGACAAAACAGGTAAATTAAAAATGTGGAGATGTGAGAAAGTTTGAACACTAATGCATTGTTGGTGGAGTTGTGAATGGATCCAACCATTCTGGAAAGCAATTTGGAACTATGCCTAAAGGGCTATACAACTCTCCCCTTTGAATACCACTATTAGGTCTGTATTCCAAAGAGATTATACAAATGGGAAAAAGGCCCACATGTACAAAAATATTTATAGCATATTTTTTTTTTGTATTGGACAAGAATCAGAAATTAAAAGGATGCCCATCATTTGGGAGTGGCTGACAAGTTGGAGTATGGTGGTGATTGTTATCCTTCATTCTCAAAGAGGACCAAAATAACGTCACTATGCTAGAGCTGAGTTTCAGTGTGTCTGACTATGGCTGATCGAACCAATGAAAGCTCTACCACAGGTTGGGCACAAATAGTCATTGTGAACATTTGGGGTGAATATTCTAAATTTGAGCATCCTGCATTTCCTTCGAGCTGTTTCCATTCTCCTTTGCTCATAGAGCATAGTATGTTCTCTGATGTGGGAATATCATGCTGAATGGTCCTGTGCCAGTGTCTTCCATGTCACAAATCAATTACAAAGTTCTTGAAAGAGACCTTGAGAATGTTCTTGTATCATTTCTTCTGACCACCATGTGACTGTTTGTCATGTGTGAGTTCTCCATAAAATAGTCTTTTCGGCAAGTGTAAATTTTGCATTCAAACAACACGGCCAGCCCATCAGAGTTACGCTCTCTGAAGTAGAGTTTGAATGCTTGGCAGTTTAGTTTGAGTAAGGACCTCAGTGTCTGGTAGCTTATACTGCCAGGTGATCTTCAGAGTCTTCCTAAGACAATTCAAATAGAAGCAATTCAGTTTCCTGGCATGGCGCTGACATACTGTCCAGGTTTCACAGACATAGAACAATGAGGTCAGCACAATGGCTCTGTAGACCTTCAGTTTGGTAATCAGTCTAATACCTCTTCTCTGCCATACTTTCCTTCAGAGCCTCCCAAACACTGAGCTAGCTCTGGCAATGCATGTGTCAACCTCACTACCAATGTATACATCCCTAGAAAGTATACTACCAAGGTAAGTGAACTTATCTACAGCATTTTCCTGTAACTGATGGTTCCACATATGGAAGGTATGGTAGTGGCTGATGAAGTACCTGTGTTTTCTTGGTGTTAATTGTTAGGCCCAAATTAGCACAAACAGCAGAGCAGTGATCCATACTGGTTGCATTTCAGCTTCAGAGGCTACATTGAGTGTACAATCATCCATGAACAGAAAATCATGCACCAACATTCCCTCCACTTTGGTCTAGGCTTATAGCCTTTTCAAGTTGAAGAATTTACCATCAATGTGGTAGCTGACCAAAATGCTATCTGCATCCTCATTGAAAGCATTTGACAAGTTGAGGTCTACGAATGTAATGGAATACTGATGTGTTATAAGAAATGATGAGCAGGAAGATTTCAGAAAAACCTGGAAAGGTTTATATGAACTGATATTGAGATAAATGAGCAGAACCAGGAGAACATTGTACACAGTAACAGGCACATTGTACAATACCTAATTTTCATAGACTTCATAGAGGTGGCAAGGATCTAAGAAAACTCCAAAAGTCTTATGATGGAAAATGCTGTCCACATCCAGAGAAAGAACTATGGAGTATGGATGCAGATTGAAGCACAGTATTTGCTCTCTTTTGTTGCTGTTGTTTTTTTGTTTTGTTTCTTCTTTCTCATGATTCCTCCCATTGGTCCTAATTCTTCTGTATAACATGAATAATATGAAAATGTGTTTAATTTGAATCTATATGTAAAGCCTGTATCAGATTGCACACCATCTTGGGGAGGGTGGAAGTATTGGAGGAGGGGAAAATTTAAAATTCAAAACTTGTAGAAATGCATTTTGAAAACTAAAAATAAATTAATTAATTTTTAAAAATAGAAATGACTTTGTTTGCTTTCCATTTTCTCTCCAAAAGTAAGGGTGCATAAATCCATATGGTTGTTGTTGTTGTTGTTCTAAGTAATTTATTTGCTCCTTTAAATAGTACTGTAAACTAGGTTTCATCAGATACAAATAATATTGATCTTAATTTCTTTTGATTTGCATAAGTTCTTAAGTGCTAAGAGGATGGACTTCGCAGAAATGAACCAGTAGATAACTTGGGATTGGTGTGGAGAACAAAGAAAGAAATCCGACCCTTTTGTCTGAAATGGTTAGTTTTTTTCGAGGAGGGTGAGGAGAAGGGGAGAAGAGGGGCCTAGCCATATGTTTACTATATTTGAAAAGAGTCTTATAGTTTAGAATTATTTTTTATAAACTTTCCAAAAGTTAGGCCTAAACTGGATATTCATTTCTCCCAGGCTAAAGATGAGTCAGAATATTGTTTTATTTTGGGGGATGAAGCTCAGTTATAGGGTTATGTTGCTTCAGTCCCTCCTTCCCTCTTTATGTGTGCACGAGTAGGGGTATAAGGTATGTTCAGGGAATGGTAGTGCCTATGGTGTGAGGGCTGCCAAACCCTTTTTCTATGCTACTTTCCACCTTTGGTGTCCACCTGATTGACCCAAGTATCTATCTATCTATCCCAAACATGTGAAGACTTCCCTGGTGGAATGAAGAGATGAGAACAATTTGTTCTGATAACCATGAAAATGGCTAAGGCAGGTGCTGTAAAGCACTTATAGCTTGGTTACACATTGAAGATATTAAGGTCATTGCCATTGGACTTTGACGACTCTGGAAGAGATAATCACGCCAATGACATCATACAACTCTGCCTCAGATAAATCCAATTTATACATGAATTAAAAGATATCACCCTCACAATTTTAGCATATTTACCTATCTCAAAGTCCTGTGGTGACAGGCAACTGACAAAGTAGCAGGTACACACACACTGGAAGCACTGGTAACAACCCTACACACAGGTGGCCCAGGCCATAGAGTCATCTTCTTACTGTAAGCAGCAGTGGGATTCAGCAGGCCCCTGGGTGTCTGAGCAACTTTTTTAAGGACTGTACTGTTCACCTTCTGGTGTGAGAAAGGGACTAGAAAAGGCACCCTAAAAATTGTCTACCCAACCTTGGCCTGCTTACCGAGGCAGGTGGGGATTTCCCAGCCCCTAGTGGTCAAAACAAACAAAGCACACATTCTGCAAACGTGATTCCACTCATCATTGGTGCATGGAATGTTAACATGCTTAGGGACAACATGAAATCCAGTATAACTGAAAGATGAACAGCTCTTGTTGCAAGAGAACTCAGCAGGTATCACATATAAATAGTATCTCTGAGTGAAACAAGATTGGCAAATAAAGGCCAGCTTACTGAAGTGAGAACTGGATACACAATTTTTTTTTTTTTATTTTTAGTGGCCACACTGAAGAGGAGCACTGTGAAGCTGGTGTAGGTTTTACAATTAAAACTAATCTAGTCAATATGCTTGTGCACCTACTAAAAGGAGTGAATAACAGGCTCATGATGATGTGGTTGCCACTTGCAGGAAAGTGGCACACTATCAAAATCAGTGCATATGCTCCCACTATGATGAACCCTGATGAGGTCAAAGAAAAAATTATATGAAGAACTGGGGACCCTCATCATCAATGTTTTGAAAGAAGATAAGCTTATAATTCTTGATGACTTTGATGCAAGTAAAGGTACAGATTATCAGACATGACAGTGAGTCCTTGGGAGGAATAGAGTCAGAAACAGAAAAAAAGCAATGGTCACTTATTGCTGAAAACTTGTGTTTTTCATGACTTTCTCATCACAAACACTATCTTCCATTTACACAAATACAACAAAACTTAATGCATACACCCTTGCAGCAAACAATGACATTTAATAGACAATATTATTGAAAGGAGAAGGGACAGACTGGTTGTGAGAGTGAGGATGAAGGTGTTATGTGGGGTAGAATGCTGAACTGATCATAGACTTATCTTCTTCAGGCTAAATTTTCCCATTCAACAAAAGCAGTGCCCCTAAGGCAAGATGACTTAATGTCAATTACCAGATGACTTAATGTCAATAGATTAGAGAGTTTCTTTGAGCCAGAACAGTTCTTTGCTAACTTGAATGGGAAGCTGAGCCAACCATAGCTGGTAACAGTGGAGCGGAAATAAAAGTGGACAACTTTCAGCATTTTGGTGTACAGTCCAGCATTTAGTCATCTGGCTTAGTCATCGAACCATCAAAACTGGTTTGGCAAAAATGATGGGGAAATTCAGAAGCTGCTACATGAAAAATGAGAACTCCATAGGTTTTATCAACAGGATAATTCATAAGTCTCTAAGAAGGAAAGTATTTATATCAAAAATAAATTGCAAGTAAAGCATGCAAAGATTCAGGATTCTTGGCCCAGTAAGAAGGCAGATGTAATTCAGTTTTATTCTGATAGTAACAACCCAAAGTGCTTTTTGTGATGGCCTAAAGCCTGTTTATGGGTCAAAGATCTATGGTGCATTCCAAATACTCAGTGCTGTTGGAGCCACATTGATTAGTGATAAGTACACAATACTGGAGAGATGGGCTGAATAATCATTGCGTTTTCAAAGGATTGTCATCAATCAATGCTGAAACCATAGACAATATGCCGAAGGTTGAAGTTAATCCATCTCTACTGAACTTCCAACTGAAGAAGAGGTTTTTAATGCCATTAGGCTCCTCTCCTATGGCAAAGTGCTTGGTGCTGATTCTATTCCAATCGAGATTTATAAGGTGGGGTCCACTGCTCATACAAAAATTGACTGAATTTTTCTGGGTGATATGGCAAAAGGAGATTTACCCCCAGGAGTTCAAGGATGCTTCTATTGTATATCTCTAAGGGTAAAGGAAATAGACTGTGCTGTGACAGGTGGATGTCTCTCTTAGTCATTGCTGGCAAGATTCTTGTCACAGTTCTCCTTTATAGGCTAATTCCTTCCCTGGAAGATGGCTATCTATCTGAGAGCCAGTGTGGCTTCAGAAAGGGCCAAGGAATGGCTGACATGGCATTTATTGCTCAATAACTCCAGGAGGAATGTCAAGAGAAGAACATAGGTCTGTGCACAACTTTCATCAATCTGACCAAGGCCTTTGATATTGTCAGTTGTGAGGGCTTATGAAGAATTATGTCAAAATTTGGTTGCCCAGAGAAGTTAATCAGTATTGTATGTCATTTTTATGAACCCTCACTTCACCAGGTTCTGGATAATGGAAGATGCTCTTGCACTTTCCCAGGCACCAATGGAGTGAAGCAAAACTATTTTACAGAGAACTCATACAAAGAGGTTGCTCACATGGTAGTCAGAAGAAGCGATACAAGGACATTCTTGAGCTTCTTCAGAGAGAGACCTCTGAAGAATTGTGAAATCAATTATGTGACATGACAGACACTGGCACAGGACCAGCCAGCATGGAATGCTCATATCAGTGAAGGTGCTACACTCTATGAGCAAAGCAGAAGTACAGCAGCTCAAAAGAAAGAGGAGATGTAGAAATTTAGATATCTCTGCTCCAAATGTTCATACGGATTATTTATCCCTGTGGTAGAACCTTGCAAACTCAAATTTGTCTGATCAGCCACAGTTTGACACATGTAATTTGGCTCCAATAGAGTGACGTCATTTTGGTCCTCTTTGATAACAAAGGACAATAACCAACCAATCAACCAGCAATGCATGAGAAGCTCGTTATAAGGTTGGAATCAAGGGTAGTGATAAAGAGGTAGATCTTGGTTGCTGGAAGAGTCAAAGGTGTGGCTGGACCCAGCCAGAAATTCCTGCTCTGTAAAGGTGAGGGCCAGAGGAGGGAGAAGTCTCTTACCTTCTACTTTCAAACCTATACCTAGTAAGGAACTTAGGCTATACAATACTGTGGCAGATGTGACAGCAGATAAAATTACACGATGATCCACTGAGTACTAATTTAATGTGACTTGTTAAACACGGGTTGGAGAGTAGTGGTCTGTATTCACCATCATCACATGAGGTGTCCTAGATAAAGTCCAGACAAAGGAATAATTTCTTATTAATGGTGTGGTTTTTTAATATCTTTTTCACATATTCCATTTTTCACTAATTAAACAAAGCCCTAAAATTCTGCAAAATGATATCTATAACAAAGAAATGCTATCCAAGTCAATTTAGCAAGGATTTAATAAATTATTTATTAAATAAATTTAAATTCACTAAAAACCCATCCCACCTTTGACACATGCTGTGTATGTGACTCTGAGCAATTTTTTATTTAAATTTCTTAGTGTTCTAGGCAACTATATGTTGCAGATAAGATGCTGATATTTGTTGGTGGAGAATGTTTCCTCTCCTAGGATTATCCTATACCAATTAAGTCATATGCATAGTCCATACTTCTAAGCTGTCAAAAATAATAAAACTTCAGGTACACACTCAAAAGTCAATAGAAACACACATGGTGTGTATAAGCATACTGTAGAATATATTTTTAATGAAAACTTATCACATAGGAGAAAAGACAGGAAAGAGGACAGATATGACTAAAAAAAAAGAGGTGAGTTACCTTTAGACAGAGAATAAGTGTATCAGCTATTGAGTACTCACATACCAGGTCTCTCAATTGGTCCCTCACCCACAAACCATTTGATTTCCCAGACAAAAGACCAGAGCCTTAGCCTTCATTCATTCCTCCTTGTTCTGCTAGAAAAACAACAAATTCGATTCCCACAGGGGACCTGGGGAACAACTCTGCTTGCTACTCTCCATGGCTAGCGAACTCACCGCTCCTCCAAATGTGGATGATTTAAGCTACATAAATGAATATTTCTTCTCCTACTATTTTCTACTCCATTACTCATTTCACTGCAACACCTACATTCTTCATCCCTCTCCTGATCCTCGCACCCTTTCCACTGTGTAACTTTGAAACCCCCATGAAATCTTCCTTTCATATTCCTTCCATCTTGGAATCAAAGAAATCTAGTTTTCCCCAGAAGGTGCTTAATTTTTCTATCCATCACCTCCAGTATTAGGTTGAACTTCTCTCATATAGCCTGATACAATGGTTAAGTAAGAGGCATAGACTTCCTCCTTATTCCTCTTTGGTACTTCCAGATCGTTTCCCTTCTATCATTTCTCAGAAAACTCTTCCATTGAACTTAACTCTACTCAGATATATTGCACTATTTGACTCTTTGTAATCTATTTATTGACCCTCAGGCATTATGCCTCCTCTTTAAAAAAATATTTTATTTTTAATTTGTGGAATGAAAGAAGCATTTCCATAACATGGCATAAAAAAAAAACCTGGTTGCTCATGAAACTGCAAATCTTTTATGTACAATTTGCTATTCTTTTTAAATGTAAAATTATCATGTGAATTTCTTTTTTTCTTCCTCCCTTTCCTGATCCTAGAGATGGCTATCATTAGACACAAAAATGTATATGTATGTAAAACCATTCTATATATTCTTCTCTTTCTAATCTTGCCTCACTAATCTCAATTCAAACTCTTGAATCTGTAGGTAATCAGTTAATCTTTGTGCTAGCTTCCTCCTTCAGATCTTTTGCCCCACTGACCTGTGCCTGCTATTACTTTCCAAAGCTCAGTCCCCTACTTGCCTTCTGCACTGCCACTTAAGTACAGCAAATGCTGCTGGAAAATTAGGCAGCATTACATAGTGGAGAGAGACCTGGACCTGGAATGAGGACAACCTCGGTTCAAATCCTGCATCAGACACTTATTAGCTTTGTGATCCTGGACATATCACTTAACCTCTCTAGGTCTCAGATTCCTCATCTCCAAAATGAGAAGGTTTTAGCTCAATAGCCTTTTAGATTCCTTCTAACTTAATACCTATGATCCTATAAAAGTCACAATTACAATACCTTGGTCCACTACAAATTAATATTATCTAATTTCAACTGGGCCCTAATTGTTGCATGAAAATTCTTGCACTCTTTTCTGACTGACTTCCTATTACAACCTCAGAAAAGCTGTTATAAGTCCATTATTTTCTCTACCAAAAAACCCACTATGTTCTTACAAACATGGAAGCCTTATGTTTTACTAAGAAAATTGAAGTTATCATTTGTGAGCTCCCCTTCCTCTCAATTCCATAGCACAGATCCCTTCAACTTGTCTGCATTTTTTCTTTGCTCCATTTCATTAGAAAGGTATGGGCTCTTCTCCTTGTCAGAGCCAAACTCTTGAGTAAGAATCCAATCTGGCTAAAGTGTAATTGGAAAAATGTTTAACTAAATAAATAAAAATATAATATAACATACATTGTTTTGTGATTTTTAAGATACTATTGTAGCATACAAGAATCTATTTCATTTGAAATTGATGTCAGTGATCTACCAATCTATCTGATATAGATCTATCTATCTATCTTTCATCTCTCTCTCTGGACATCTATGGACTCATTATACAATCACCCCCAAAACTGGTTCCTTTTCCAAATTACCCTACTTACATTGCTTTTACTACCATCCTTCTAGTTAACCACATTCAAAGCCATTCAGTCATCCTCAACTTTTTCCTCTTCTTCATATCATCCCTCATCCAAATAGTTGCCTAGCTCTGTTGACTATAGCTCCCTAACACCACTTGTATTTATACCATCTGCTCACTCCCAGAGCTACCAACCCATTTTATAGCCTTATAAATAAGCACTTTTAATATTGAATATTGCAGTAGTTTTAAAATTGGTCTCTTTTCTTCTAATCATGTAACTTGCTAACCTATCTTTAACAAAACTGCCAAATTCATATTTCTAAAACATAGATCTAGTAATGCCATGCCCCTTCTCCAGAGGTTTCAATGTTTCTACTTGTCTTTAGAACTAAAAAAGACTTCCCTATGTAGCATCTGAAGCCCCTGATCATCTAGCACTAACCTATTTTCCCAAAAATATTTCCCTTTATTTCATATTCTACTCACATCAGCATATATGCTTATCCTCATATACAACTTTTTGTCTCCTGCCTTTCTGTCTTTCTATAGGCTGTCATTTTTGCCTCTGGGAACCAAAAGTTCCCTTCATAAGTTATCCTAAGGAACACCTTCCAGATGAGTCTTTTCCTCATCCCTCCTCCCTACCATTGTTCATTCCCAGTCTCCCACAACTAAAAATTACTTTGTATTAAATTTGAATTAAATATATATTTTGTTAATACTTTGTACTTTGTTTGATTGCCAGAAGATAAGCTTCTTAATGGCAGAGACTCTTTCCTTTATGACTTGAATTCCCAGGACATAGCACAGTGTCTGGCAAATAGTAAGTATTTAATAAATATTTACTGAATTAAATTGATTGCAAGCAATTATTAAATGCCTATGACAGGCTGTACCAGGGGTTGGGGATATAAAGACAAATATAAAGCAATTTCTGATTTCAAGGATTTAAATTCTACATGGGGGAAATAACAGGTGCTCAGATAAACAAAGACAACATACATGAAAAGTTTATACAAATCAATCTGGGGGATGTAGGGGGAAGATGCCAGCAACTGGGGAATTAAAGGAGGATTCACATTTTCCCTGTGGAAAGGGAGTTATTCTTGGGAGGAACAATGAAGGGAGTCAGGATTCCAAGAAACAGATCAAAAGAGAAAATAACCCAGGAGTGGGAAATTGCTCATTATAATGTATAGAATATCTGATGCAGAAACAGCAAAACCTGAATTGGAATCCTGTTTCAAATCCTTACTAGCATTGAGATATCCCTTCCACACACACCTGTGGCTTCCTTCTCTAGTGAATTCTCTTTCAGAGCTTCCATTTTGAAGATGGGCCCAGAATAGCCATGCTTCACTCTCTGAACTTTGCTGCTTTTATTCGTATCCCCTGTACTTAACACAATGTCTGGTATGTAGTAAGCACTAAATAAAGGCTTATCAACTTAACTTGACTCTAGGCAAATTACTTAACCAATCTCAGCCTCAGTTTCTTCATCTGAAAAACAGATAATAGCAGCTACCTCAAGATTGTTGTGAAGATCAAATAAAATAATACATGTAAAATGCTTGGCAAACCTACAAGTACTGTATAAATGTCAGATATTAGATATTGTGTAACTGGTGGTAATCTTTATTATACATAATTATATATCACATAAAATTGTAGTATCTTATATAGATAGATAATACAAATAATTTCTTCTGCATAACTGTGGTGGTTATATAATTATAGATATTATATATAGTTATATGTATAATTCTGGTGACATATTTGATACACAATAGATAATATATTTTATGTGCATATATGTATGTATATGTTTATATATTCATCAGTGAGAATAATAGTAAATGGTGAAGACAAGAAATTGAAGCATGTCTGATCTTTACCTTTCCTCAAAATAGAGTTTCCCTAAGAGGTGGTCAACAATAAGAGAAAGGAGGGGCAGCTAGGTGGCGCAATTAGTAGAGCACCAGACCTAGAGTCAGGAGGATCTGTGTTTAAATCTGGCCTCGGAAACTTGACATGCTTACTAGCTGTGTGACCTTGGGCAAGTCACTTAACCCCAATTGCCCTGCCTTCCTCCCTCAAAAAAACAATGTCAGAGGGGAGCCACAGAACTGCCACACTGTTCTTTTTGTTGCTCCTCACAGAAAACACTCCTACTTCTGTGCCTTTGCAATGGCTTTTGCCCATACTGTTTTATTTTCCCTTTTTAACCTCTGCTTCTTGGAAGCCTTCCTTCTTTGAAGACAGTGATGAAACAGAGGAAAAAAGGTATCTATATAGTGCTTGGATGACCTTACAATGTTATCCAAAGGAGGTGCAATCTGAGCCACGTTTTGAGGATTTAGAGAGATGGGACAGGTAATGGGATTCATCTGAAGGCAGCTTAAGAGATATAATAGATAGGAATTATTTTAGGATTGCTATAGCACAGCTTGTACCATGTTTATTTCCACTACTTTTCTCTGCTTCACATCCCAAGTGATCTTCTCCTTCTCTTTCTCCTTCTCCTTCTCCTTCAACAGCCTGGTGCAAACCCCCAGTATAATTTAATATACAATTCATAATATTCTTTTAACTATATGCATTAATTTCTTAAAAAAAAACTACACTGATAAAATCTTCTCAAAACACTATAAATTGTAATTTATATTAATATACCTATAATAATACAATTACCATCACAAAAAATGCAACATAATTGGGCACTTATTAATTGTTTACATGCTATTTTTTTTTAAATCTTGAACCCAATGGAACTAAAGTATTGGTCTGCAAATTACTCAATAGGAACAACCATTCTACTATTCTACTGCTTTCTGCACACATTTTCCAGGACCCATATAGAATAAAATATATTGCTAGGAAACTTAGTGAGCAAGGGCAATCTGACAGAAAACAGCAAAATCATAAGATTATAAATTTAGAAATTGAATGGGTCTTAGAAATCATAGAAACAATGTGACAAGATAGAAATGAGGTTTCCCCTAATAAATTACGGCAATGTGGGAGGGAGCTGGGAGAGGGGAGGGCAGCAATTATTAACTGCTAATTTAACAAATATTTAAATGAATTTTAAAAGTTTCTATTCAGAATGGATAAAAGATGAAAATGCAAAGTAATTTTCTATATTTTACATTCCAATAATATTCACATTGATTCACATCTATGTTGCCATCATTATGATTTGGATATCACAGTAATCCCAGAACCTTTAGGCTGTTCATCCAGCACATAGTCACATATCCCACTTCTTTGGAAATACAGTAATTGATTTAAATGTCAATACCTAAATGTTCAGTCTCAAATTCTTTTAAAATTGAACAAATGTTAATATATTGAAATATCTAAGTGTGCAATGGTGAGATGTTCATTTTGCACTGGGATGCAAACTGGGAAGGACAAAGGCCATGAATAGTTCATACCTATAAACAAAAGGTATGGAATCACAAGAATGAACACTAAAATACAATTTTTAAAAGTTCATCTTTTCATTCATTCAACAGAGGCATTATGTTATAATGGAAAGAAAACTACCTCCTTCTGGCTAGAGGATTTGGATCCAAATCCTGACTTTACTGCTTAATTACCAGTGTGTCATTATGTAAGTGATTTAAAACTGTGGAGCCTTAATTTTTCTTTCAGTAAAATGAATAGGTTGGGTAGATAATCTCTGATGTGTCTTATATAGCTCTAGAATTTATGACCATATTCCTTTATGAAAGCTTTTGTTATGCCTAGTGCCATATTTGCTTTTCATTAATTGATAATCAAATAAAATCAATAAGAATATAAGCATTATTCCAAATGTTGACAATGCAAAGATAGATAAACGATAGTTCCTGCCCCCAGGGAGCTCACAGAGGAGACAAGATGCAAACAAGTTCAAGATGTATACAGACTAAATTGGAGGTAATCTCAGAAAGAATACGCTAAGATACAGAGGAATTGGAAAAGGTCTATGGAAGAAGATAAAACTTTAACTTATCTGTGATTTGAAGGAAGCAAGGGAAGCAAGGAGGTATAGACAGGAGGGAGAGAAATCTAGACATGAAGGATAGCCAGGGAAAATGCCCAGACTCAGGAGATGCAGTTATCTTGCGTGAGGAAAAGCAAGGAGGACAGTTGCCTTAGATTGTATAGTATTTGGACTATGATAAAATATCAAAAGATTCAAAAGGGAGGAAAGATTCAGCTTATAAAGGACTTTAAAATCCAAACAATTTTTACTCCTAAAAATAATAGGGAGGCACTGAATTTCATTGAACTGAGGGGAGGAGGTCATGGTCGCATCTGACATTTATGAAGATCTTTTTGATAGCTGAGTAGAAGAAAGATGAGTCAGGAAGAATGACAAGGTTATTCTAATAACGTGATATAGTATAGCTAATATTTATATAATTTAAGCTTTAAAAAGTGTTTTACACATATGTCATTTTATCCTCACGAAAGCCCTATAAAGTAGATGCTATTATTTCTCTTTTATAGATGAGGAAACATCTAAAGTGGGGACTTGGATTCAGATGTTCCTGGTTACAAATGATTTCCTTTTTTCTGTTCTTATTTTTTTATTTCTTCAGAGAAAACATAGACATACATGTGTATGTGTGTATGTATAATGCTAACTAGCTTAAATTTCCAGTAAGCTATCAAAAGTCTTATCATTTTCCATTTATTTTAAAAATTAAATCCTCAAATACAGGAAGAATATGCTTATCCAAATATAGCTAGTATTATGTCCATATAACTGATATGTTTCTGTGCTTAATAAACTTTAATACCTTAAATCAAATAACTTAAATTTGTAATTTTGTTATAGAATCTAGCCCTGGTTTATATTCAGTTGTTAATCATTGCTGAGTACAGTGATCTGAATTTAATGTGTGAATATAATGCTCCACTTGAGAAAGAACATAATCTTATCAACTTAGCAAAAACTTAGTCTGCTTAGCAAACATTTGAATACTTGTAAACAAAAATAAGAAAGCATTAATACTAGTAGGTACACATTTATCTGTATAATGAGTTTAATTATGAAATAGATTTTGAATTTAATTCTATGATTATAATACACTTCAAAAATTCTCTTTCAATATTTCAAAGATCTGTGAATTCGTTTAGTATAAGCATTCTTTTCACTGAAGTGGTGACTTACCCACCAAACCTTAGCAGATGGTTTTTCTTATTTTCTGTGGTTGAAAAAAATTATCACTTTGTGGTCAATTCTGTAGTGATGAACCTCTTCTCACTTAGCTATGTTGGTCATCAAATGACACATTCATGGTCTATTTCTAACATACTATTTGAAGCCTTTGCAACATAACAAGACAAATCAGGTCATGTTTTCTTCTGGCACAACTTTTGAAAACCTCACCTCCATACCACCACAAGGCATTTTTTCCAGTCTCTGATAACAAAGTGACCCTTCACAGTTTCCAAGGCCAACTCTTCTTATGTACCTCATTCTCACCCCCTCCCATCTTTCCCCACAGATTTCAATCTCATTCTCTCATTCTCATTGCTCATTCATTCTCTCTCTCTCTCTCTCTCTCTCTCTCTCTCTCTCTCTCTCTCTCTCTCTCTCTCTCTCTCCCCCCACCCCCTTCTTAGTATCTCCTGGTTCCTTCTCTGCAGCCTTCAAATATGCTCCAATTTTTGCTATCCTAAAATAAACAAATGAAGACATTTTCTCTGGGCTCTATCATCTTCTTTATCTGTCTTACTATTCTCAGGAAAATTCACAGAAAAAAAGTTTGTTTTTATATTTGTTCTCTCTACTTCTCTCTCTCTCATTCTGCCTTTAACCCTTTGCAATATGATTTCTGACCTCATTCAGCTGAAACAGCCCTTTCCAAAGTTACCAAGTATCTCATTTACCAATCTCTGCTCTTTTTCATCCTTCTTGAATTGCAAGCTACATTTTACAGTGTTGAGTTGTCTATGGACAATCTTTCTTTTCTGAGTTTCTGTGACACTACTGTCTTCTGGATATCATCTTTCTTTCCTGACACTTCCTACTCAGTCTTCATTATTGACTCATCATCTATTTTGAATGCCATTAAATGTGGATATGTCACAATGGACTATCCATTAATCTCTCTACACTGCCTTTCTTGGTGACTTCTTCAGCTCTCATTGATTTAATTAACATTTCTCTGAAGATGATACACATACTCACACCACCTCCACTTCCATATGTATACCCCCTCCCATACACATACTCACAGAGTCTCATTCTCTCTCCTAAGCCTCAGTTCCACAACAATAACTGCTTACCGAACATTTCCAATTGGTTCTCCTGAAGAAATCTCAAATTCACTGTTTTCAAAACCGAACTTACTACCCATCCCATACCCATCCACCTTCTAAACTTCCATTTTAAACACCACCAGTCTTGCAGTTTCTCAAGTTAGTAGCCTTGCCATTTTTCATCATCCTCAGTCTCTCACTGTTGCTCATCCTGTGTGGTGTCACTTGAGTAAGCTTAGTTTTATACCTCAATAACATATTTTGAATTTAATTTTTCTCTATTTATATGATCTCCCCCTTAGTTCAAGTCCTCATTGCCTTCACTTACATTAGTGTTAACAGCTTCTGCATTGACCTCCTTGCCTCAAATACTATTTTATACTGATTTATTCTCCAGACTGTTACCCAAGTGATTTTCCTTAAACATGGATCTGAACACATCACTCATCTCCTCAATCATCTTTAGTGGCTCTATGTTATCTAACAGTTCCATGATCTACTTCTCCACCCCAACTAAGCTATAAATAAAGATAGTCATAGTCTTGATTTTACCATCACCCACAAATATACTCATTTTCATATTCAAGAACTCTAGCATTCCCTTATATTATTAAAATTTACTGTCATTCTATCTTTCCCTCTGCCTTATAACATAAAATCCTGCTCTTTGCCCACACTCTGACCTTCAAACCCTTGACTCCTGAGTTCTTTCCTAGACCATTACCATTGCATTAGCTATATTCCTCTCCCTTCTCCATATTGAACACCTCGAGGAACCAGTTCCATTATACACTGCCTTGTTATCTCAAGTTACTTTATCACGTCACCAAACATATATCTTTATTGTATCATCAAAATTATCTAGTCTTAGTTCACTCCGAGCATTCATTGCCTGTTTTCTTAAACATGTGCTGTTGAACAAAGCTGGAGAGCCTTAAAAATATTTACTAGCTCTGTTATAAATTTATCTTTTATATCTATTTAAATATCTTTTATATGTATATGTTTAAATCTATTATAAATTTATGTTGCATAGCCTAATACGTGCCCTTGTTGAAGAAAGGCAGTCTTTTACAACTCCTAATTATGTTACTATCTCTTTTACCATAGCAACTATTATAAACATTTTCATTCCTCTTCCTACCTGCCATGACTTTCCTTCTCTCCATCCTTTCAGGTAAGAACCTTGCCTTGTATTTTACAAGAAAATAATATTGATGTCATTATCAAAAGCTCCATCTTCTCTCCTCCTACTCATCTCACATAACCAGATATCTTCTGCTGCTGTCTCTTTCATTTCTATATCACATAATGAGATGACCCTTCTCCTTGCCATGGCAAACCCCTTTATATGAACAAGCAATCCAACTCTGTCCTGTCTTCTCCAGGAAATTGATACTACTTTATGATAAGTGATCATTTATACTTTCTCACTTATCGTCAATAGCTCACTGTCTACTAGTTGCTTTCCTACTGCCTATACACGTGCCCATACCTTCCCCATCTCACTCCAAAATCCCCTCTCTTGATCCATTCATCACCAATAGCTATCTTTCCATTACTCTCCTCCCTTTTTTTGAACTAAATGCTTTGAAAAGACCATCTATAATAGGTGCTTCCATTTCCTTTCTTCTCATTCTCTTCTTAACTCTGCCCAGTCTGACTTCCTTATCATTCAAACAAAAATGCTTTCCCCAATCTTGCTAAAAACCCCTAATCAACAAATCTAATGGCCTTTTCTCAATTCTCATCCTTCTTTACCTCTCTGAAGTTTGTGATACTCTTTTCTCCTTCATCTTTTCTTTTCTCTATATTTCGTCACAGTATAGCTTCTTGGTTCTCCTCATACCCACTGCTCCTCAAATCTCTCAGAGCAGCTAGGTGGTGCAGTGGATATACCACGGGGCTTGGAATGAGGATGATTCATCTTCCTGAGTTCAAATTTGTACTCAGATACCTACTAGCTATGTGACCTTGGTCAAGTCACTTAACCCCGTTTGCCTTCGTTCCTCATTTGTAAAATTAGCTGGAGAAGGAAATGGCAAACCACTCCAGTACCTTTGCCAAAAAAAACCAAAATGAGGTCAGAAAGCATTGGAAATGACTAAAAATGTATTGAACCCCATCTTCTCAGTCTCTGCTGGGTCTTCATCCAGATCTAACCATGAATGACCCATAAGGCTCTGTTTTGGACCCTCTCTTCTTCAGCAATATTATTTCTCCGAGTGAAACTAAATATCATGTCAACATCTTAATCTCAACATACCCCAAACTGAACTAATGATCTTTTTGTCTAAATCTTTCTCCCTTCTAGACTGCCCTATTATTACTGAATGCAACACCATCCTTCTCGTTGTCTAGATTTATAACCTAGATATTATCTTTGATTCCTCCTCTTTCTTGCCCCTCATGTCCAACTTATCAAGCCCTTTAAATTTTACCTTCATAATGTACCTCACGTATTCCCCATTTTTATCTCTAACACTGCCATCACTCTAATATAGGCCTTCATTATTCAATGCCTGGATTATTAAAATATCTTCCATCATCTCTCTTCTACCCAGTCTATCCTTGACTCAACTATCTTCTTAAAGACCAGGCCTAACCATTCTATACCCCACTCTGTTCAATAAAATCCATTGACTATATGTCCCTTCCATGATGAGATATAAAATCCTGTTTGGTATTCAAAATCCTTGATAACATATCCCCCCTACTTTTCCAGTTGTCTTATACTTTACATCCCACCCCATTACCACATACTCTGTAATAAAGTGAAATTGACTTCCTTGTTTCTTGAACAAAGTTCTCTATTTTACGACTATTCACTTTTACTGATTCTTCACCACCCCATGCTTGAATGTTCTCCCTTCTTATCTCTTCTTCCTATCTACCTTCAAGTTCCAGTTAAATTCTCATCTCCTACAGCCAGTTTTTTCTATCCCCCTTAATTGTAGTTTTTTCTTTTGTTGATTTTCTCCAATATATCTTTATTTTATACTATTCTATTTTGAAGACAAAAGTAAACAAATTGACTTAAGCACAACAACAGACAATATATTTGTGGCCAGCCAAATCAAAACAAGTAGTTTAAGAATTGTGATTTGAAGACCAAGGAACTACCTTCAAATATCTGCTTAACTATTTGTTTTCTCTTACCTTGGGAAATTCCCTTCCTCTATTTAGTCCTCATTTTCCCCACATATAAAATGACAGGGTTGGACTATTTATCTTCTAAGGTTCCTTTTATTCTAAATATTTTGAGTTCAGGAGAAGTCTTTGCGTGTGATGAGAGAAACATCAAAGTTCAGTTTGAAAGAGGAAAGAAAGCAATGACATGATGGTTTGCTATATCGCCCAAATTGTTTCATTTCAGTCTTGAAGCAAGATATGCTTTCTAACGAGTTAATTTCATAGAAATATAAATGACCACGAATCTGTAGCTAAAAGAGGTATTAGAGTTTGTTTAATTCAAATTCTTTATTCTGCAGATGAGGAAACTAAGACCCAGAAAATTTAAATGACTTTAGCTAGTTTCCACAGTAACTAATTGGAAGACCTGGACTTTAAACTTGGGTCCTTTGACTCAAAATCCTGGGCTCTTTCCATGATACTATCTCACCTCAAAACAGAGAATTTCAGAAAACCCTGATAGACATTTTTTTTTCCTTCTTGCACTTAACCCTAAGTGGTTCTGGGTTGAAGATTAGCCATATGTATCTGTTTTGCTGCCTGAATGATTCTCTTCAGGATACTTGGCAGGGACATGCCAAAGTGGAAAATGATTTCAGTAGAATTTTGGTGCAGCCATTTTCTTGACTCAGCACAATGGATTTATAACATCTCCTCTTCAAGGTCATTTTTAGAATACTAATGTTGCTGCTAGAACAATCTTATTGGAGTTATTTCTGCATGAGTTGCTGATCTCTGAAACTAAATTCCTTAAAGCAATAAATAGATTTTTTTTTCTCTCTGGCTCAACTCTTGAGACCAACTAATCCTATCAAGACCTTTGCCTGACCAAACCTTCCAAGTTGCTATGGAGACAGTTGCTGGCATGTTTAGTCGAACCACAACATGGCAAGGTAGAATTCCAGAAAGTCTGGAGACCTGAACAAAATGTTTTCAAAATGCAGAAGGTCCTCCTACGCAATGGTCCACTACATAATGTGGATTCTGCTGATGTGTGGGTGAACAACGAATACACAACGTTCACCTAAACATCTTATTCTGGAGTCAATTTAGGCAGAGTTACCCTGTGGCATCCATGAGTGTCGCTAGAAGCCACTTCAAAAATTGGCAACTTTGTCAGAACATCATTTCCACAGGCATTTTTTTTCTTCCTATTATCCTTTTTTCAATGTCTCTCCTTGATTTTCTTTTTTACCCTCTGGAACTTCCTTAAGGGAATCTATGCTTTCTGGGCCTAGACAATTACTGAGAAAAATCATCCAATAAACTTCTTCACATTTCTTCTTTTACTCCTCCTAATGCTACTTCTCCTAATGATATTTGCTCAGAGATCTCAGGGAGAGAAAGACATCTCACCCTCCCTTTTCCCTCCCCAAAACAAAAAATAGAATCTTTATAAAGCTGTACTCATATACCAAGGCAAGGATTCTGGACACACATACATGTGTACATACATGTATATATATACACGCTTGTGTATATACACTGTGTATATATGTACATATGTATACACATATACACCTTCCCAGTATATGTGTATACATCCACATATGTATATATATGTTTGTATATATACATGTATGAGTATGTATATATGTATATCTGTGCATATATATATATATATACACATATATATGCACGTGTATGTATGTAAACCTTCCTATTATAACTGTAATCACGCTACTCAGGCAACTGCCTATACCACCTTCATGAAAAATTGGCCCTGACTTAATGATTTTGCTATTCCATCACTCAGGTAGAAAACTTAGCAATCTATAGTTGAAAAAAAAACATTGAAGGGCCTATAAAATCTGATTCTAATTTATCTTTCCAATTTTGTTTCGTATCATTATTATTTCATGTCATGCACTTTCCATTCTTGTCACATTGGCTTGGGCCATTGCCTGCTTACATGACATCTCACACTGTCCCTTCAGTTTTTCAGTGTAGAAGCAGCTCAGTTGTCACCTTCTACATAAGTATTTTCCCCAATTTACATAAGTCCTTTCTTATTTCCTGTAACCTGCTGTTTTTTCTCTGTATCTCTCTGTCACTATCTCTTTCTCTTTCTCTCTCTCAATTTCTGTGTGTACATGTATAATATACATATATACACAGATTTATATGTGTGTATATGTATGTATTTATGTATGCATTTACTTATCTGTATACTCATGCTCTCCTCCTTGTAAAAGGTAAACTCTTTGAGAGGATTGTTTTTATTTTGTTTTTATATCCTCAGCACCTAGAATGAAGTCTTTCCCATAGTAGAATTGAGGCAGGAATTAGACCTATACTGTGATGATGATGATGATGATGATGATGATGATGATGATGAAGACAATTAACATTTATTTAGCTCTTTAAGTTTTGCCAAACACTGTAGGAATATCGTTTTATTCAGATCTCACAATAAAATTTCGAGTGTGGTGCTATTATTAGCTCCATTTTGTAGACGAGGAAACTAAGCCTGACAGAGAGATTTAATGACTTCTCAGGCAGAATTTGAGCATAGGCCTTCTCAGGTCTAGAACTCTATCCAATGTACCACATACATTTCCATTTCATGGGTATGGAGATATCTCAGGTGGTGAAACTCCTTCTAATGTAGATTGGGACATTCTCTGTGATTTACAATCTTAGAGAACTGTCAAGATAGGGTATAACTTGCCCCAGGTCACACTAGCAATCAGTGCCAAAATTAGAAATTAAACCTAGGTTTTCCTGGCACTGAGATTATCCACTACACCATGCTGCCTCCCATAAACATAGAAGATGATTAATAAATGTTTGATGAATTGAATTACAGGACATTCTGTTCTCTAGACATTTTCTATGCCCCAGGCCCTGAAGTATCAGAAACGAAACTCAGCCACAAAACCAATTGATACATGGTGCAGATCAAAAGTCCACATGGCAGCAGTGCTATAATGAACCAGAGAGAAGTATTCCCTTGGCCAGTAATTTTCTCTTCCATACCTACTGCCTTTCATTTCCAAGTATGCTGGGTTGTTTCCAGGGCAAGTGGACTGAACTATGGCCAACTTTGGGCAGTGAGGCTTTTCAGCAGGATAACTACATCCAATTGATGCCAATGTGATACTAGGAAATTGCTCTCCCCAGTTTGTGACTACACAAGTTGTGCCTTAACCTTGATCTGTTTACATGGACCTTAAGTTGTCCAGTTCATGTTTGTGAGAGAGGAGGAATTCCACAAGAATCCCTGATTTTCTGCCTATGCAATGAAGTGTATGTGGTTGATTCTTTGATCATTTCAGCAACATAACCTTTAAACAGAATGTGGGAAGGTAGATAGTGACCAAATTCGCTGGTCTCCTTGGTGCCCAAGAAAGAATTATCTTAAGTTTTTGCATACTTCCTAGCCTGACGAATTATTTGTGGGTTACCTAGAAACCTGACATTTATCATAAATTCCCAGTGTACTTCTGTATAATCATACATCTGGATGATAAATTGACTGAAATGCACTAAAAAGTTCTTTTGACCTAAAAGTGTGGTAGGGAAGATAAGAAAAGTAGACAGATGTAAATGTTGTATCAGGGTCTCCTATGGCATGAAATCTGATTTATATTTTGGGTAGTATTTTATTACCCAACTAGGACCTAAGTGCCTACCAAGAAATGGAATAATTCTCCTTATTAGACAGTCAGAATGCTTGAAGCAAATCTTGATTTTCAAACACACAGTAGATAAATACCCTTAGAGAAATATTTAATTATAAAAAGAAAATGACTAAGAGAAATAATTCTTAATCATAAATATCTAACAAAATTTTGCAATGCCACTGTCCCAGTAGTAATCTTTTATGTTGTTCTCCCCATGAGACTTTGCTTTCTCCAGCTAGCAACTTCCTTTTTCTGACTTCTCTGCTCTAGCTTCCTAGACTTATGCCCTGTGTTTCCATGATTGTGGAGTCAATTGACTTCTTTTGCTTTTATTCACTATCATCCACAGCCCCCAGCCAGCTTTCCTTCCTCTGAGCATGCTCTCATAGCTTCCATCAGAAGTTAGTGCAGTGAATAGAGTTCTGAACCTGCCATTGAGAAGACATGAGTTCAAATTCAGACTCAGATTCTTATTATCTATTTGACTCCGTGCAAGTCTGGTAACCTCTGATTGCCTCAGTCTCCATACCTGTAAAATGGAGATCATAATAGCATCTACCCTATCTGGATTGTTTTGAGGATCAAATGAGATAATATTTGTAAAGCATTTTGAACAGTGCTTGTAAACATTACATAAATGCTTATTCACTTCTCTTTTCTCTCTTGTTCCATCAGGTAGTCTTTGGCTTGGAGCTGAGGATTGGGTCAGGTCTAGAGTCTGATGACATAGTGACAGCTGTCAAAACTTCACATTTTGCCACGACTGAAACATACGTGAGGGTCATGAGGCCTTGTCAGCTGCATTGATAAGAAGTTACAGGAGCATTCAGAGTTACGCTGTCATAAGGAAAAGAACAACAAAAATAATTAGACCTAATTCTCATCAATGGCACCTTCCCTTTTTAATCTAATTGACTGAACTCAGCTTCTCCATTTTCTTTAGTTACATTGACAATGGAGACATTGACAAAGAAGTTTCTAATTTAGGTTCACAGCTCTTCCAGGGAAGATAGAAACAAGGCAGTGTTATCAGAATGGAGACTACACAGGGTATTCCAAGAAAATAATTTTGATTAATACAAGGGGAGAGTCAGCCAGTCAATAAGGATATATTAGGTATTTATTACGTGCCAGAACTTGTGCTAAGCTAACAGAAAAAGCAAAAGAAAGTCCCTAAACTCAGGGAACTCATTTTAATGATGGAGACAACATAAATACACATGTAAAATCAAACTACACACAGGATAAATCAGAGGTAATCTCAGAGGGAAGGGACATTAAGGGGCTCAAGAAAGGCTTCTTATAGAAAGCAGAATTTTATCTGGGTTTTGAAAGAAGTCAGGGAAAACAAGAAGCAGAGATGAAGAGAAAAAGCATTCTAGGAATGTGGGGCAAACAGTAAAAATACCCACAGTTGGGAAATGGAGTGCTGTTTTCAAGGAACAGCAATAAGGCCCATGTCATAGGATTGTAGAGTATGTGGAGGGAAGCAAAGTATAAAAAGGCTAAAAAAATAGAGAAGAACAAGGTTGTGAAGGGTTTTGAATGACAAATAGAAAGTTTATATTGGATTAGGGAGTTGATAAAGAGCCACTGGATTTTATTGAATTGGAAGATAACATGGTCAGAACTGACTTTTAAGAAGATGAGTTTGACATCTGAGTGGGAAGATAAACTAGTGGTGAAAGACTTGAGGCAGAGTAAGCAACCAGCAGGCTATAGTCTGCAATAGTCAGGTAAAATATAAAATACAAGGAGATAACTACAGAGTCAAGTCACTGAATCCATATCTCTGCTCACAAACACACCAGAACTATGGAGAGGGAAAAAAGGATTTGGCAAGTCATTATTTGTATACAACATCAACTTTTCAAATTAAGATTCACCAAATTTTTTCAGCATGGCACAGTGGAAAGAGTACTGGCTTTGGAGTAGAGGACATAGGATTAAATCCTGCCTCTTACACTTACTACATGAGTAATTTTGAGAAAATCACTTAATAAAGATGATGATGATGATGATAAATAGCATCTATGTAGCTCTTTAAAGTTTGCAAAGAACTTTATAAATATTTCTCAATTTATCTTTACAATAACCACAGGAGGTAGGCACCATCACTACCCCCATTTTGCATACAAAGAAAGGGAGGCAGAGAGAAGTTAAATTACTTTCTGAGGTTCACATGACTAATATTTGAGGTTGGATTTGAATTCATGTCTTCTTAACTCTAGGTATAGTGTTTCATCTACTGCGCCACCATTTACCCTTTCTGGGGATCAGTTTCCTGATAAAATGAGGGGGTTGCACTAGATGATGATTATTAGATTCAGTTACATCAAATAAATGAATTTCCATCCTCTCGCTTCTTCTTAATTTATTTTAAAAATACCCTTTACTTGACCCAGTTTTTTCCCAATAGCTGTTACATATATCTCCTTCCATTCTTGACTAAACCCCTTAAGAAAGCTGTCTAGATACAGTGCCTCTACTTCTTGTGTCATTAGATTAAAAAAGCTCTGCAATCTTGCTTCCAATCTCATCATTCAAGTTCAAATGCTCTTTCCAAAAGTACTAGTAATCTCTTCCTTGTTAAATCTAATGACCTTTTCTTAATGTACATAATTCCTGACTTTTCTGTAACACTTAGCATTGTTGATTACTCATTTATGTTCGTTACCCCACCCTCAGGTTTCTGTGACACTGCTGTCTCCCACTATCTATCTGATTTTTCTTTCTCACTTTCCTTTGCTAATTCTTCATCCAGGTCCCTAACACTAAGTATCTCCCAAGTCTCTGTTTTGGCCCCTCTTCTTTTTCCTTCCTATGCTATCTTGCTTGGTGACCTCATCAACTCTCATGGTTTCTATTTTGATCATTATGTAGATTCACACATCTCTATATTCAGCCCAAAAATCATCTCTCCTATGCTCCAGCCTCATATTACCATTTGCCTTTTGAATATCTTGAGCTGGATATCTCATAGGAATTTCAAAGTAGAAATTTACCTTTCTTTACAAAACCCACTCTTCTTTAAAAGTTCCCTGTTGATGATGAGGGCACCACAATCTACCCAGCATGGTCTCATAACCTTTGTACCATACTCCACTTCTCCCTCACATTCATTCCACATATCCAATCTCTTTCAAAATTTTGTTTTTTTCTATCTTCAAAACATCTGTTATATACTTTACCTCTTCACTCAAAACTGTTACCTGGTGCCCTTATCACTTCAAGCCTGGGGTATCACAATAGCTAGCTTTCTAGTTGGCCTCCCCACCCCAATCCACCCTTCACTCAGCTTCAAAGAGTTGTTGAACCATATCACATCCTTATACAATGAACTCAATAAATAGCCCCATGTTATTTTTAAAAATCCTCTCTTTGATAAATAAAGGACTGAAAAATGTGACTCCTTCCCACCTTTCCATTCTATTTACTTTTTACTCCCTTCTACTTTAAGATCCCTCATCATTGACCTCCTTGCTGTTCCTTGTACATGACACCCCATAATTTGGCTTCTATCTTTTCATTGGCTTTCCATCATACCAGGAAAAGTCTTCTTTACCTCTGCCTCATTGCTTCCTTGGTGTGTTGTTAAGCAAAATTGTCTGATTAGCATGGCTTTTGTTTCTTTTGAGTGGAAGTACTTTCAGCTGTTAAGTGCTAAGCCCCAGGCCCAGGGCCCTGTCAGGCGTGAAACCTGTGTGGGTGTGGATTGGTGACTTAGGAGGGGCCAGCTGGGGAACCAATGGTCTCTGGTCATTGAGGCAGGGCTTGAGAATGCCAGAAGCTCGGCTGCAAGGAGGGGTGAGCCGGGAGACAACTTCGGCAGCAGTGGCAGCGGCAGCGGCGGAAGGTGTGGAAGCAGGAAGCTGCAGAAGCAGAAAGCTGCGGAAGCCAGAAGCTGCAGAGGCAGGAAGCTGCGGAAGCAGGGCTTACCCGAGTTCGAGCAGGAACGTGAGGCCAGTGAAAATGATTTGGCTAAATACTATCTTGTTTTTCTGTGGCTTCCTGGTTGCTCTTGTGAGATGGGCTTTCTGGGCCTGGAGTCTTTTTGTCAAGATGTTGGAATGGGGAGGCTGGTTCAAGTTTTTGCTGCGGTGGGGCCTAAATAAATTTCTTGTTGTTTTCTCCTTAGAGAATCTCTCATACCTTGCGATTTTGGACCATTCAAACATATACATGATTATA
>CM053625.1:202708562-202733038 GCA_028646595.1 Phalanger gymnotis
GCTGAAAGAAGGAAGGAAGGAAGGAAGGAAGGAAGGAAGGAAGGAAGGAAGGAAGGAAGGAAGGAAGGAAGGAAGGAAGGAAGGGAGGGAGGGAGGGAGGAAGGAAGGAAGGAAGAAAGGAAGGAAGGAAGGAAGGAAGGAAGGAAGGAAGGAAGGAAGGAAGGAAGGAAGGAAGGAAGGAAGGAAGGAAGGAAGGAAGGAAGGAAGGAAGGAAGGAAAGAAGGATAAGAGGAAGGAAGAAAGGAAGGAAAGAAGGATAAGAGGAAGGAAGAAAGGAAGGAAAGAAGGATAAGAGGAAGGAAAGGAGGGAGAGAATACAGGAGGGAGGGAGGGAAGAGGAAGAAAAGAACAAAAAAAGGAAGGAAAGGAAGAAAGAAAAAAGTATTTATTTTTACTTTGTGCCAGGCATTGTGCTAAACACTGGGGATACAAATAGAAGCAATAAGAAAAACAGTCCTTGCCCGCAAGGAGCTTATATTCTAAGAAAGGAAGACAACATGCAAAAGGAAGCTAGGGAAGATTGAGGGAGGAATGATGAAGAAGTATACTTTAGGATCAGTTTTGCAAGATTTGAGATTAATGAGTGGATTGAATCACTGCATGACTTTTGTACCTTAAAGGAGCATGGAGGATAATAAGATCTATTGAAGCCTTTTTTTTTATAGAAGTATATCTGAACACTATCTGGGTTTATGAAGCAGCAGTTTTCTTTCCTTTTCAATTTCTCTTCTTTTAAAGGACACCTTTTCAATAGGATTTTGCCTTTTAAAATTGCCTTTACACAATTGTATGACAAGTTTGTTCTGCAGATCATTTCTACTATCCTAATGGAAAAAAGCCACCATGATTGTTTTCTTCTTTGTATTTATTGGGGTCCTAAATTTTTAAAAAAATATTACTGTCTATTAAAGAACTTCAGCCCATGTTACTTGGTATATACAACAAAGTAGCTGGTAGAAGAATCAAAGGATTTGACACTTTAATATAAAATCACATAAACATAGAAATATTATAAAAGTGTGGGTGCCTTCAATTACCTAGCTTGAGAAGCAGAAAGAGATAAGTATGGTATATAAGTCAATCAGCATTTTTAAGGTTAGCTGTATAAGAAAATACTTCAATTTGACATAAATAGTATAAATTTAGAGAAGATAGTGGATTGAGGCCCAGCCCTACCATTAATTAGTTGTTTGATTATGATCAAGTCATTTGACCTTTGGATCTCATTTTATCCATGCACCAAGTAGGAGGTTGGATTAGATTTCCTCTCAGGTCCTTTCCAGCTTGACGCAGTGATTAGATAATTTAACCATGTTTGTATATATGTAAAGTAAATTGTTAGTCTTCAAATTGTGTATCTGCTTATTTCAATCACTTGGACTACTGCTTCAAATGTTTGATGGATCTTTGACTTTGGAAAGTGCCATCATATCCAGCCTGTGATGAAGTGAATAGGACAATAAACTTCACACTTTACTAGTCATAATTTGTTTCATACTCTGCTCGAACACTCAAAATAATGAATTTTGACTCCAAATCACTTTGGACTCTAAAAGCCAAATTAATCCTGGGAGAGATTGGGGGCAGGAATGAGAATATAAAATATGAAAAATTCCTTTCCCACCAAACATCTAAGTTACCTCTAGTTGAGTAGACTGAGTAAATATGTGAAATTGTCACCAATCTTTATCTTGTAAGTGTGGACATAATCCATTTTTCTATACACAGCCTTCCTCTTTTTTCTCTCTATCTTCCTTTGGTGACTACATCAGTTATGTCTTTTATAATAATCTCTGGGCATATAAACTCCTACATGTACAACACTCTTTTCTCTTGAACTCTAGGCCTAAACTGCCAACTGCCTGTATATCTACTTAGATATATATCCCATAGGCATCTCATACCCAACATGTACGAAATTGAAATCCATCTTTCTCCCTAAACCTATCCCTTCCCCTAATCTCTCTATTTCTGTAGATAATGCCACGTTTTAAAAAATCTCCCACATTTGCAGCTTTACAGTCATCCTTTACTCTTTCCTCATCATCATCCTCCATATTCGATATTCAATTACTTGTCAAATCACATATTTCCCCTTCTTTTACACTATTCTTGACTCACAAAGAAACTAACCTAGTACTCTTAGGATTATTCAGTAGCCTACTATTTGTTCTGCTTGCTTCTGCTCTTTCCAATTTTACATCCAACTTCCATGTGGCTGATAAATTATAGTCTTAAAATTAAATTTGACCATATTATAACCCTACTAAAATATGTGGTTCCCTATTATCTCTAAAACAAATTGCAAAGACCCCAAAATAGTATTAAAACATTTAAAATACTTTCTTTACTTGCATCATTTTATTGCCTTCAACTCTCTTGGGAACCCCCATGCCGGTTCCTGCCCTTGAGTCCTACGTTTCTGATATGTAAGAATTTAGCATATCAAAACATCCCAAAACTCATGATCCTGTATTCCAGCCATCTACCTGTCACATTTCTGCTTATACTTCCTTTCTCCCACCTTTTACTCTGAGAATAATAATCAAAATAATTCCTGGAAAGAATAAGTCAATCAACTGCCTATGACTTCATTCACCATCCCCTTAACTTCCCTAAGCATAACACCATATCTTGGCCATGACTCTCCTATATGTGTTGTCTCCTATTGTCAATGAGCTTACATTTTATTGGGGGATAGAATCAATATAACAACTACTACCTCCAGAATTCTTATGAGAAATAGATGGGATAATGTATGTAAAGTACTTTGAAATCCCTGAAACAATGATCCTTAACCTGAACAAGATATTTTAAAACTTTATGCCAATATAAATGGCATATTTTTGAGTCCTATATATGTTATGTGTTTGAAAATAATTAGTAAATAATTGGAAAATTATTAATTAATATTAAAAATTTAATATATATAACATTAAATATTATACATAATATAATATAATAAAATAATATATAATATTAAAAATCCATGCCTTTGATCAGGTGGTTCTTCATATCTGGAATATGCTCACTTACCACCTCTATCTCTTGGAACCCCTAGCTTCCTAAAAAACAGTAATCCATTTACAGACCACTAAAAATGCCTTTTTAGCCATGACCTCCCCCCCACCAGTTAGTGTTCTCTCTTCTTAATTGAATTAAATAAAAATATCCAAAGAACAACTACAACACAACGTGAGAAGAACAATTTTAAACTATTCCTCCTCACAATGTATTGTAATAACAATGTGGCTAGCCGCTGCTGTAAGGGTGTTAAGACTCAACGAGACCAGCAACAAGAGCTGCCACCAGAGGTTTTTGATCTGCTTTTCTAAGGAAACCAATCGTAAGGGGTTAACAATCTCACTTTAATCAAGCATACATATATCATTCACTTAGATCAAGGGGAAAAGGCAGCACCCTGAACTTCAGAGCAAATACAAACAAAAATTACAAACAGAGACAACAGAAACAGAGCAAATAACACAATTCAACAGACGAGCTTTGTCTGATGAAGACATCACATACATAGTTACCAAAAAGAGAAACATCAACATCTGCATTTTTTCAAAGCCCAGGGGCTCCAGCAGCTACCCAGATTCTCCACATCAACACTTTTCCAGTGAGTGAGAGCCCCAAATAAAATGGTAACCTCTGAGTTTGAATACTGTTCTTAGGGCCTAAAGGCTCCACACCTAATCAACAAAATGGTGTGGGCCTGGAGCTTAGCACCTTGTAAGACTTAATCAAAAGCACTTGGTTACTTTACCTTCTCAAAGAGAAAACAGTAAAAATGTCCCACCCTGCTTAACATTATATGTATGAGTTCAAAAGTGTGGAAGGAATGAAGTATGAAACAATGATGAAGGATTAGTGAGATTAATAGAGAAAAGTCATATGGAAAAAGTGAGTTTTGACATAAGCATCAAAACAAGTGAATGTTTTAATGCAAATAACACAAAATTCCAAGAAAAAAAAACATTTTTATGAGTCAAAATCTAGGGAGGAAATTTCCTAAAATAAGAATTAGCATAAATGGGCAAAATGTGATATGAGCCATGTCTCTTCCTTTCTTAGACTTCAGGTTACTCAGTTTAAAATTGGTTTATTTGATGGGTAGAAGCAAGATGGTAAAGTGAAAGCAGAGACTCACCTGAGCTCTCCCCTAAATCCCTCAAAATACCTTTTCAAATTATTCTAAACAAATTTAGAGTTGTAGAACCCACAAAAAGATGGAGTGAAACAAATTTCCAGACCAAGAAAACTTGAAATGTCTGCAGGAAAGGTCTGTTGCATCAAGGCAATAGAGGAGCACAGTCCACCTCTGGCCACACAAGCGCAGATCCCAACCTCAGCAAACCCAGCTCATGTTTCCAGGAGAATGAATCACATGCAGCAATGGCAATTCCCAGACCTCTCAGCTCACAGACACCAAAGACAACTTAGAAGGTCAGCAGAAGAGATCTATCACACTGACATGAGAGTGGAGCACAGACTAGCACAGGTCACATCAGCGCAGACACAGCCCTGGCAAAACAGGAGCAGGCTTTGGGAGTAACTGAATCCTCAGCATCAGTACCTGCTTCTGGAGATCTCAGACACAAATGATAAGGGGGTCAAACAACTCATCGGAAGGAGATTGCAGGGGTCTTTTTGCTATCACCAAAGCAGGATTCTGTTGCTTTGCCCATAATCAGATCCAGATCGCAGTCCTAGATGACAGTCACAATGTGAGGAGGAGCACTAATATACCTCCTCATAGCTCAAGGACAGAAAAGAGTGCTTGTAGTCACTCACAGACCAGACTATAGGCCAGGATAGGAGTAAATACCTCTCTTTACATGATACCACTTTGAGAGAACTGAAAACTTGCAGGTCCTTAGAAGCATCTCTGAAAAGAACTACAGTGTGTGACCACAGGCCAGTGTGACCTCCACCATGGGAGAAGAGTCCTACGTTAACAAAGTTAAAAGTAATGGAATAGACTGGGAATATGAACAAATAACAGAAAAGGACTGTTACTATAGAAAGTTACTATGGTGACAAGGAAGATCAAAAAGCAAAGTCAGAAGAAGACAACTAACTCAAAGATCCTACATCCAAAACCTCTAAGAAAAATGTGAATTGGTCTCAGGCCATGGAAGAGCTCAAAAAGGATTTTAAAAATCAAGTAAGAGATGTGGAGGAAAAATTGAGAAGACAAATTACAGTGATGCAGGAACATTATGAAAAAAATGTATCAATAGCTTGATAAAAGAGAAACACAAAAAATACTGAAGAAAATAACACCTTTAAAAACAGACTAGGCTAAATGGCAAAAGAGGTCCAAAAAGCCAATGAGAAGAATGCCTTAAAAACCAGAATTGACCAAATGGAACAGGATGTCCAAAAGCTCACTGAAGAAAATAATTCCTTAAAAATTAGAATAGAGCAAATGAAAGCAAATGACTTTGTGAGAAATCAAGAAAAAATAAAATAAAACTAAAAGAATGAAAAAATAGAAGACAATGTAAAATATCTCATTGGAAAAACAACTCACTTGGAAAATAGATCCAGCAGAGATAATTTAAAAATTATTGGACTATTTGTAAATCATGATTTAAAAAAAGAGCTTATACATCTTATTTCAAGAAATTATCAAAGATAACTGCCCTGATATTTTTAGAACCAGAGAGTAAAATAGAAATTGAAAGAATCCACCCATCACCTCCTAAAATAAATCCCAAAAAGAAAATTCTCAGAAATTGTATAGTCAAATTCCAGAGTTCCAAGGTCAAGAAGAAAATATTGCAAGCAGCCAGAAAGAAACTATTCAAGTATTGTGGAGACACAGTCACAATAACTTAAGATTTAGCAGCTTCTACATTCAAGGACTGGACAGCTTGGAATACTATTATTCCTGAGGGCAAAGGAGCTAGGATTACAAGCAAGAATCAGCTACCAAGCAAAACTGAGTATAATCCATGAGGAAGAAAAATAAATATTCAATAAGATAGAGGATTTTCAAGCATTCTTGATGAAAAGACCAGAGCTGAATAGAAAATTTGACCTTCAAAAACAAGACTCAAGAAAAGCATAAAAAGGTAAACAGGAAATGGAAATCATAAGGAACTTAAGATGGTTAAACTCTTTATATTCCTACATGGAAAGATGATTTTTGTAACTTATAGGACCTTTCTCATCATAAGGGTAGCTAAGAGTATAAATAAACAGAAGGCACAGGCATGAGTTGAATATGAAGGAATGATATCTAAAAAATAAAATTAAGGGGTGAGAGAGATTCAGTCTCTCCCCACCTAGGGCCAAAAACTGTTGAGGTTTCATGATATGTTTTGGTGGAACCATCTCAAAGAATTCAGAGTCAGATCAATTCTAATCCAAGTATAGGCATTTATTGAGATTAACGCATCTCATGGAGTGGGCTAAGTTCCAAGAGGAACCAGCAGCTTCAGAGAAATCAAGATGTATTTTTATAGGATAAAGATGTAATTACATAACAGAAATTTACACAGAATAGAGGAATATGATTAATATTAAAAAATCAGGAGGAGTTTGTTAAGAGATTAGGTAATGCAGGAGGGGTCTTAGCCTCAGTGGAACTGCAGAGACACTTTTGTAGGGTGAGCACCTTCTACGGTTTAGTGGTCAAACTTTCTGGTCATGCTGCCCTCTGATCTCGAGCTATTGTGATCCTGTCTGGTCAAGATAAATAGATAGGTATTATTCTATTGTAGTTTGAGTATAAGAACACACCTGTTCAAATATATGGATTGGGTCTTGGGGGTGGGGTGCAGTAGCTAGGTAGAGGCAGTGGCTGGGTTCCCATCACATGGATATGCCTGTTTTTTCTGTGGAAACTAAGAGTTCAGGGACACAACTATCGTTCTAGTGAGCAATGAGGTATAAGTTAGGACATTGGTGGGGACAGTGGGTTGGTAGGTACAGTAGGGAATGAAATTAGAATATGGGGGCTGGGGGCAGCTCCATTAGGACTACATCATTATCCCACAGGAAAGTAGGAGGGGAAAGGCTTAAGAGAAGAGAAGGGTTTTATAGAAGATAGGGCAGATTGGGGGAGTGGGGTCAGAAGCAAAACAGTTTTGAGGAGTGACAGGGTGAAATCAGAGAGAATATAGAATAAAAGGAGGAATAGGTAGACAGAAACAACAGTTAGCAATAGTAACTGTGAGAAAAAATTTGAAAGAAGTTTCTCTGATGAAGGGCTCATTTCCCAAACATATAGAGAACTAAGTCAAATTTATTAAAATAAGAGCCATTTCACAATTGATAGATGACCAAAAGATAATGTCAGTTTTCAGAGGAAATAATCAAACCTATTTATAGCCATGTGAAAAAGTACTCTTACAATTTATTGAAATGAAAATTAAAACAATTCTAAGGTATTACTTCATACCTACTAGATTGGACAACAGGACAAAAAAGGTGAATGAGAAATGTTGGAGTGTATGTGGGAAAAAATGAGACATTCATGCCCTGTTGGTGGACTTGTGAACTGATTCAACCATTCTGTAGAGCAATTTGGAACTATGCCCAGAGCACTATAAAACCATGCATGCCCTTTAGTCTAGCAATATCTACTAGGTCTATAACTCCAAAAAGATGAAAAACAGAAAGGAAAAGGACCTATAAATACAAAAATATTTATAGTATCTCTTTTTGGGCGGCAAAGAATTAGAAATTGTGGGAATACCCATCATTTGGTGAATGGCTTAACAAATTGTGTTATTTGATTATGATGGAATACTAATGCAATATAGGAAATGATGATCAGGATTCTCTTAGAAAAATATGGAAAGATTTGCATAAGCTAAGGCAAAGTGAAATGTACTGTGTACAAAATAACAATAGTATTGTAAGATGATTAGCTGTGATCCAAGGACTCTGAAGGACTTATGAAGAAAAATGCTATCTATCCAGAGAGAAAGAGCTGATGGTGTCTGAATATAGATGAAAGCATACAGTTTTTTTTTTTTTACTTTATTTATCTTGAGGTATTTTTGTCTGTTTTCTTTCACAACATAACTATTATGGAAATGTTTTGCATGACTACATGTATATAACGTTTATTGAATTGATTGCCTTCTCAATAAGGGCAGGGTGGGGAGGGAGGAAGGGAGGAAATTTGGAACTCAAAGTTTTAAAAATGAATGTTAAAATTGTTTTTACATGTAACTGGGGGAAAGTACAAAAATGGTTTATTTTGATTAGATGACATCTAAGCTCCCTGTGTAAGGCCAATTTGTAATTGAGAGATCTTTCCTGCCCATTGAATAGGCCTCTGGTGGAGCCAACAAAGGGAGGCCTGATTAGAGGCAGGCCAATAGCCTTTCACTAACTAGGTGTGAGGCCCCAGGCCCCACACCTTTTTGCTAAGTAGGCCCTGAATGGGGTATAAAAACTCTGAGGTGGCAGTTTGCCTTTGGGGGCACGCTCATTGAATTGAAAGAATGTTGGTGATAAGACTCTAGCAGCACCCCCCTCCCCCCAGCACCTGCTTTGAAAACCCAGATGTTGGTGCATCTCTGGTAACTATGTATTGTGATTTGGTTAGACAGAAATGTTGACCTGTTTATATTGTCTCTGTAATTTCTGTTTCTATTTGCTTTGAAGTTCAGGGTGCTGTCTTTTCCCCATGAACTAAGTGAACCATATCTGTATTGTTAACCCCTTAAAGGTGCTTTCCTTAGAAAAGCAGATCAAAGAACGTGTGCTAGCAGCCTTCCTGTGTGCTGGTGTTGTTGATCTTATACCTCCACAGCAGTTGCAAGTAACATTGTTGTTACATCTGCCAGAGTGTTGTTTTCTGCATTATCTTTTGTGTGCCAAAAGATTATAAATCCTGAAACAACTGATGAATAAGTGGCATTCTCTTAAAAAACTAGATTCTCAACTTATAAGACATTGCTTATTTTCACTTAGAGTGATTTCTGTTTCATCATGGAATTATCTAAACCTCTTTGGATTTGTCATCAAAAGAACTAACCTGGAGACCTATCTCTGTCACTACAACTTTGTGACTATGGGCAGGTCATTTGACCTCTTACCCGACTTTCAATTCCCTCATGTCTAAAATAAGGTAATAATAAGAATGGTATCTGTCACATGGGGTGGTTGTAAGGAAAGCATTGTATAACTATGAAGCTCTTTCCATGTTTGCATTGTAATCATTCCAAAAAAGTACTTCTCTCTTAATGTCTTTCTTCCCTGAATGGTTTTAAATCTATATAGACTTTATACTGTTCTTCCAGTCTTCAAATGGGTTATCTTGTTTCCGGAGGGTGTGAACCTTTAAAGAGGGGAACTAGGTCATGTGATTCTTTTAAAACACCTTCCAAGAAAATAGTATTGCACTTAGTCAATACAATGAATAATTGACAATCCTAACATCTAGTGTTAGTGTAACCCTACCAACAGCAAGTTCCCTTGGGAAATGTAGGTTTCACTAGCCAGAAGGAGTTTGAAATCTGAGAGCAGAGGCGATCTCCCAAGCTCAGGCCTTCCCTGTGTCTGTTTTATGAATCTTCAGTTACTCCTTTTATCTTACAAAAATAACACTTCCCAGAAATCCACTCAGAGTAACATTCACTAAAAGCATGCCTGAAAATATGCCCCTTGGATCATGATCAAAGTAGAACAGGCTGGAAAGATATGGTCTTCCTATTGCATTGGATCTTTTCTCATCAGACATTATATGTGGAGAGGGGTGCTCAGAAATCTTTAACCTTCTACCTGTGTTGCCTTCAGGGTATCAAAGAATGGTGGAAGTCAGAAGTACCTTAGCCCAAGAGACAGAGGTTCTGGGAGATTGATTAGTAATATTATCCTGCCCCCTCCCACATATATAGGACATATATATACACATCTATGTATGTGTATGTGTATGTGTCTGTGTGAAAAATGGCAGAGAGGTTAAGTGATTTTCCACTGACTTGTGTCTCACCATTTCCTCCTTGTCTCTGAGAAAAGGCCAAAGAAGAGACAAAACTATTTGTCATAACTCACAGTTGTCTATGACTCTCTGAGTCATTGACTCAAAGAATGTACAGACTGTGGAACATTGCAATAAAGGGAACATTCCATAATGCTCAAAGAAACATGTAGAGGCATTCCCTCCACACATACATGAAGGTCTACTTTATAGCTCCCATGTCTAAGAAACAAGTTCATGAATATTGATGAATATTTTAGGAATTCAGCTTTAAACAATGGCATATACAAGAATCTTCTTAAATTCTGTAAGAATGAGCTCTCCAAAATAGGGAAAAAAAGACATAGGGCATTTTGTATATAGGATTTTATGGCCAAAGTGTGGAATTAAGCCTCTCTAATGAAAGCGTTTTGTACTATCAGTAAAACATAATGCCTGCCATCCAAGAAGATTGAATAGCATCTTGGAACAACTGAATTTGAGATGCAAGAACCTTATCTACTTGATTGTGACTTTGATAGCATATACAATGTTCCAACTCATTTAGCACCACTGCCATTATATCCATTCGGTCATTCGTTCAATTTATATTTAAGTTCCTCTGACAAAAAACAATTTATATGGCTTTCAAGGATTATAATGCACATTGGAGCCTTAGAACAGCCTTGTGAGATAAGTATTAAAATCATTAAAACCAAGAGCAAGAAGTCACCTCAGAGACTATCTAATCCAATCTCTTCATTTTACAGTTAAGGAAACTAAGACCCAAGATGGTAAATTTACTAGTCTTTGGTAACACAGAAAGTTTTAAAGGCAAGATTTCCTCTGACATCCAAATTATCTTATTTCAGAGCTAGTGTACTTTACACTATGTTACACTTTCAATCCCCATTTTATTGATATGGGAGAAGTTCAGAATTGTTATTATTTTCCAGAGTCAGATAATATATGCCAGAGTTGAGATTTGAAACTAGTTTATCATAAATCTAAATTCAGCATTCTCCAATACAAAGCTTTGACTCCCACTGCAATATTCAAAATCATCATATCTTTGCACATATATAGTGGGCATTCTAAAAATATTCAATAAATGAATTCCATAGGAGAGGAAATCAATGGGGGAAAATCTTCATTAAAGCAACATATCATTCAAAGAATAATACTTTTACTCTTCATAGAGCATTTCTATAGTCATAATTTAAATATCAAATAATTATATAGAATCATATAAATAAGAGAAAGTTAGAAACTTGAACCATTTCAAAGGCTTGTTTTTGACCCAATAATAACAGGCACAATTATGAAATTTCACTAGAACTATATACTATGTAAAAAGTAATGGTTATCTAGATCCACAAATAAGATAGGATTTATAATTGTACCATTAGTACAGTTATCTGTTTTTGCATATAATTTTCAACAGTGTTAAAACATTTTAAAATTACCTTTTCCAAACAAGGTATATAGTTACATTAAAAACATTTTAGAGCATCCATTTTTCAAGGCAGTATGAGAGGACACATTACTTACCCTTGAGGAAAGAACAATCCAGTTAGAACAGAACATGCACTCAGAAAGTGATGTAAGGGTAATTAAAAAGGAAAATATGAACTAATACAAGAATATGTGCCCCATCTACTTCAAATACACAGACTCTAAAACAGTTAAAATTGATCAGAACTGGCCAAGGTTAATATAGAAATGCTTCTAGAGGAGTTGGGTTTTTAGGTAGGTATTTTATACACACACACACACACACACACACACACACACACACACACACACACATAATGTAAAGGGGACTGTTTACGTCACCTAGTACAGCTCTTTAATTTGATAGAGGGTGAAAATGGAGCCAAGAAAATGAGTAAAGTTAACTAAGGTCATACTGCTTGTAGGTAGCAAAGATGCTACACTCAAGCCCAGGTACTCTGATTTTAGGCATAAGGTTTTTTTTTCTATTATGCCATGAAAAGGGGATGTATAATTAACTGATTTTGGGAAAAGTCTATAGACTGGCAAATATATAAGACAAATATTATTGCCAACCTTTTATCAAAATAATAAAATTGATACTAAGAACATAATCTTGTGAGCTGACAAAGATAAATAACAAAACTTTTAAAAACTGTTTTTATCAGTTAAACCAATATTTTGGTAATGTTAAAAGCCACTTAATATGTTAGTTGACAGCATTTATTAAATTACTTCTACGTCACAGGAAATGTGCTAAGCTGGAGATACAAAACTAAAGTGAGGGGGAAGCCTCTAAAAGAGATTATAATGTAATGAAGGGTTTTACATAATGATATGCATTTGGCCTATGTGGAATTGCTTGCCTTCTTAGGGAGGGTGGGTGGGGAGGGAAGAGGGGAGAGAATTTGGAACTCAGAGTTTTAAAAACAGATGTTCAAAAAAAAGTTTTTGCATGCAACTAGGAAATAAGATATAGAGGCAATGGGGCATAGAAATCTATCTTGCTCTACAAGAAAGTAAGGGAAAAAGGGATGAGGGGGGAATGGGGTGACAGAAGGAAAGGCTGACTGGGGAACGGGGCAACCAGAACATATGCCATCTTGGAGTGGCAGAAGGGTAGAAATGGGGAGAAAAATCTGTAATTCAAACTCTTGTGAAAATCAATGCTGAAAACTAAAAATAATAAATAAATGAATGCTTAAAAAAAACAAAGTAGATATATAATACTTAAGTTGGTGGTAACAAGGAGAAGGTTAATACCTAAGAGAGATGTGGCAGGGAAATGTTATTTTATCTAGGATTTAAAAGAAATCATAGAAGCCAGGGTATGTAGATGACAAGGTAGAGAATTCCAGGCATTGGAGATTATCAGTGAAAATGAATAGATAGAAAATGAAAAATGAAGTATTTAGTTTCATGACAGGCAAGGAGACCAGAATCATTGAGTCATAGAGTCATGTTGTTGTTGTCTTTTGTAATCAAAGAGTACTAAAATGACAACATGACGTCGGGTCAATGGCTGATCAAACCAATATTGCCTTGGAAAGTTCTACCATAGATCAGGCACAAATAACCTGTGTGAACATTAGGGAAAGAGCTGTCTCTAAATTTCTACATTTCTTATTTCTTTTGAGATATTGCAATCCTGCTTTGGTCACAGAGCACATTTTTTTGATGTGGTTATGCTATGTTGGATGGTCTTGCATGTGCCAGTAACTCTGGTATTAGAAGAATGGAAAGGGAAAAGTGAGTTAGATTATGGAAGGATATGAATGCCACATATAATATTTTATATTTGATCTTATTTGTGATCAAAAATTCCTGGAGTTTATTTAAAGGGAAGGGAGGAATAGTAGGACTTGTGTTTTCAGAATATCTGTTTGATAGTTAAATGGATGATCAACTGGAGTGGGGAGAGACAAGGCAGGGAAACAAACTGAAGGCTATAGCAATGTTCTAAATGTGAGATGATGAGGACCTGCACCATGGTGGTGGTAGTGTCAGAGGAGAGAAGGGTCATACTTAAAAGTTATTGTGAAGATAGGATCAACAAGGCTTTAAAACTGATTACATATGAGGCTTAAAGTCAGAATGTAAAGAGTTACGAAGAAGGTAAGAAGTAGGAAGTGGAAGAAGCTATTATGCATGGCCTTCTCGAGTTTAGACAGAAACTGGAGAAGAAATGTAAGTAATAGCTAGCAGGGATGGATGGATGAAGTAAGAGATTTCTTGAGGATAGCAGAGACATGGGCCTGTTGGTAGATAGTAGGGAATAAAAAGGGAGAGACTGAAGTGACAAAGTAGGGATAAGAGAGCAAAACATCTACTGGACAAAGTGGGATCACTTGTGCAGGTACAGGAGTTCACTTTGGAAAGGAGAAAGGACATCTTGCTATATGAGATTGGGGTTCAGAAGAGAGTGGTAAAAGGCCTCTGAATGATATAGAAAAGAAGGATGTGAGAGTGAGCTCATGAAAAATGGCCTCACCTTTTAAAAATTTAAAATACAAGTTAAGATTCTCAGGTAAGAGATGGTAAGGAGTAGGAGTTGTGGGAAATTCCAGAAGGGATTAAAAGGTCTAGAAAAGCTACTGGTAATGAGTAGAATAATGGGTTGATTAAGGAGGTATATAAAAATTGACTTGGCAACATGAAGATCCAGTTGAGCTTTCATAATATGAATTTTTGTGTACCTAGAGAGCACAGTTTCATTATTTTCTTCAGTTTCATTGAGCAATAAGAGTAAATATTGCTTGTTGTTCTTCTTTTGTTCTGGAAAAAGACCAACAACACTGTGGGGGTGGGGGAGGTGATGTCTTGACTTGCAAATAAATTGGATTTAAGTGAGGCAGAGATGTACAAAGTCATCTGCCTCACTCTCTCCTCCAGTTGTGGGTTTCCAGTGGCAAGGCACAGGTCAGGAAGACTGGCAGTGGCCTGGGATGCAGGGGAAAACCTTCTAGATTTTAAGCTAAGGTATTTCCCAGGTCTCAATTAGTCTGAGACAACAACCATTCAGTACTTAAAGGCTAGTTAAGAATGGAGGCTAAAGATGGCCTAGTTTGCCTTCACGAAAGAATCAGTCTGGGAAGGGAAGACCCTCAGAGTATCTGGCCAGAACGGATACAGGTATATTTGTTAACTATGAAACAGTAAGCCTCAGTTTCCTCCTTTGTTAAATTAAGATCATAGAGCCTGTAGCACCTATCTCACAGGGTTTTATGATATTCAAATGAGATAGTATGTATAAATCATTTAGCAAATCTTAAACCATTTACAGAGTCTGGGATCCATTTCTCTCTTCAACTAAATACATTCTTAAAATTCTTGAACATTTAAAAAATCTTCACATTATCATTATCAGTCATCATATTTACTACTTCATGTTTGCCCCAATAAAGATTTCATCAATAAAGAAATAATTATTGCCTAAAATATTTCACACTTTGATTTATTTAACAATGATAATTTGAACAGTTATTATGACAAGAACAGAAAAGCCAGTGTAGAAATGTTGTCTTCTTTTGGAATCAGAAAAAAAAAGTTATTAACAATGTAGATTTAGGGTTAGGTAGGGACCTTTGAGATAAATTGTTCAGCTACAATCTAATATTTTAATGGATTGATTATTATTTTGTATGTATGATATATAGTCACATACGTACATACATATGTGTGTATCTATATCTACATACAAACACATGTATCTCACAATGGAGATAAAGTTACCAACTCAATTTAATTAAGCACACAACTACTGTTTTGTGTAAGGCAATGTGTTAGGTGATAGGGATGCAAAACCAAACATGAAATATTCCCTCCTTTCGAAAAAGCTCCATTCTCCTGGAGGGACTTTTAAAAAGTAAGTATAAGCAAAATTGTAAAGAACACTGATAACTGAAGGAGAAGAGGAATCAGTGAAGAATTTTCTCTAGGCGGTAGGACTTGTGTTGAACCTTGATAGAAGTCAAGGGCTCTGAGAGGTAAAAATGCCTTGCAGACATCAAAACTAGCTTGTCGAATGCACAGAGGCAACATATGGAGAGATGAATCCTAGGATCAGCTATTGGGCCAATTTGACAGGAGTGCAGAATACATAAAAGGGAGTACTATGAAAACAGGCTAAGAAATCAAGTGGGAGGGTATCAGATCATAGAAAGTCTTAAATACCAAGGTAAAAGGTTGATTAAGGGGTTCTCTGATCCCTTCAATGAGCTTATGTGAGCTGAGTCTTTCTTTCAACTTTTCTCCATGACACTCAGTGTACTGAATGAGGACATACCAGCTAGCATCCTGTTAAGAGCAGATAAAAACCAATACCGATTAGGTTTGAGTAATGGGAGCAGCCATTGGGAGGATGATCTCTGTTCTGGAGGAATAACCATTTCTGATGGCTTATAAAAACAAACTAACAGAACTTATCAGTTTTACTCATACTCATTAATTTTTTTCTACCTTTTCCTTTGCTCTTTCCCTAGTCTATAATATAATATGGTGTGCTGAAAAGAAGCGAATTTTCCCTCCCCATACCGGGAGTAATTATTGATGTCCTTAGAGCAGAAGCATATAGGAATTCTTTATGATCAGTCCATCAATTTGGGGAGTTCATGAACTAAGTTCATGAATCCTAGCCTCCTTTGCTCATGTGGAGTAGTGTAGATAGAAGAAGGAAAAATGATGTTTTAGGTGACATGATCCTAAAATCCAGTCATATAACAGAAATGGTGACCAGAGTTCCTTCAAGAATAATACTAAATTCAAGAGTAGGTGTTGCTTTTTGGATAGAGGAGATTTCTGGAGCAATTTTCTTCTTGAAGAGATAAGTAATGCCTACATGGCCCCTACAACTGGAAAACAAGTAAAAGATAAAAAGTCTTGAAAATAGGGAACATAATACACAGCATTTATTTCATGAGTTAGTCAGGGAATGCAGGCCCAATGCTAATGGGATCGACTGTCTGTAACTAACTTTAACAATGATGGGAAAGAAAAAAACCACAGAACTGCCCTATAAATCAGACTGGGATTGTGCTGGACCCTGCAAGATAGAAAGAGATTTCCTTAGAATGGAAAGATATTGTTCCACTTGTAAAGCATTGTTCAATTCCTTTTTAAATAATGTATTAAAATACGGCACTCAGAAGAAATTTAGAACCTTGAAGGGAAAGTAGGTCATAATAAACACAATAAATTGAATATTCTTCATGCATGTCATGGAACTTTTGGTAGTCTGGTGAAGCCTAGCTCTTCAGAATATTTTAAATTGCGTAATACAAAATATATAGGATGACAAAGGAAACAAGTTATATCTAAATGGAGATGTCTTTTTACCCCTTACAAATTTGCAGCACCTCATAACCAAGGTTAAAAATCTTAAAATAATAATTTTAAAGATATCATAAAGTTAATTTTGTTCAACACCTAAATTATCTACCAAATCCTGGCAGTCTCTAGACAGGACACAGGAATTCTAGGAAATGTACAATTTGACTTTATTTTATTCCTCTTGCAAGTAGGTAAAAGAGTAAAGACATAAAACCAAATTCCCATTCAAATTTCTTGTCATATTTGCAATAGGCCACACTGCTAGCTTTAGACACAGGAAATCTATGCTACGTCTGGATCATAGATCTTAAATCCTGGCTCAGAGACTTTGAATTCAGTGGGCTTAACTTTTTTTTTTTTACCATTTTGTCCAGTTTATTTTCAGTCTATAGAAGCGACCCTCCCCTTTGTGCTCCCCCCTCCCCAGACATACAAACATACAGACACTTCACTCAGCTCCAGTGAATTCTTCCTTTTCAGTCACAAGAAAGGGCCCAAGACCTTGGCAGAATCTGGTTGAGTTATAACTTGGTCAAACTTGGTCTTTCAAAAGTAAAAAGTCAGGATATGAAAGTCCAGTGCTCATAAGTCCATGGCAGAAAAGGTAAGCCGCAGAGGCAAGGGGCAGCTCCTCAGGTCCATCCAAGGTATCACCCTTCCCAGAAATGGCTCTGTTTGAGGGGCAATTCCACCAAGTTCTGAGTCTCAGAGAGCCATGGAGAAGGAGTTGGTGTGTTTTATCAGAGGAAACCCCTTTCAAAGAGTAATACTTCCTTCTCTGCCTCTTCTGAGAGCTTGTGAGCAAATCATTTGCTCCTGTTTCTTGGAGAAGTAGAAGGAAATGATCCCCAGGCTTTCCTGGGGTCATAGAAAGCCACAGAACCCACTGAAAGAAGCCCAGCTCCTTCTTTCTTTACTTTGAAGGGAGAATCTTTATATCTGGGCATCTGATTGGGATGCCAAAACAAAACAAAATTCATTGACATCTGATTGGGATGCCAAAACAAAACAAAATTCATTTTTCTTGAAATATATCCCAGAGAAAAACAGCAGTTTAAAAGGGGAAGGGGGGATTTCAGATCAGTTGCTAGCTCTATTGCTTGTCTTAAAGAAATAATAATAAGGGCAGAATTTATAAGGAGCAATGTTTCAAAGGTTAAACTTCAACTATGTCTGCACGTATTGGCAGCTACTTAGGTCAAAATTCAACCATTCATAGCCAAAAAAGTTTCCTTGCTCCTGAGCCTGTCAGGACCAGGTAGGCTCACATGCAACAATGACATAGCCCTCTACCTTAGCTTATTCACCCTGTCTCCAAGCTAATTCAGAAAGTCCTTTGCTTAGCAGCATCTTCACAATTAAGATTGGAGCAAGAAACAACACAGGCTAAGCCCTGTTCAGAATGGGGGCCATCCTAATATTCATAGATACGACTACTTATGCTTTTTCAGTCTTCCAGCCCCTCACAGGGCTGCTATCAACAGCACCAAATAATCCAGTAACACAGATCCACCCTCACTCCACCAAAAGGACCTAGCCAGTGACAAAGTCCATCTTTGTCATGTTTTCTACAGAGCTTTTGGTAAAGACGTCCATGTTGGCACTCCATGCTCACCTGCTGCCCTGGGGCTCAGACAGCCATGCTGTCATACTATTAATGGTGAGTAAATGCTATATAATAAGCCCCTTCCACAGATCCACTGCAATGCTGCTTCCAGAGAGACCTCCATATGGATAGGCAGCTCAGACTTAAGGTCACTGCCTGTTAACTATCGATCAAGAGACTAACTTTGCAATTTCCTACAAAAATTTCAAAGATTTAACTTTCTGAAGCTTGGGAGGGCAGGAGGCAGAAAGGTCCTTTGAGGAATGGAATGATCTTAGGAGATCCCACGCAAATGGATTCCTCATGCTAATGCCAGACTGTAAAGGTATGAACTGAGATACTCAGTCATCTTCACTTGGTGTAGGTTTTACACAAAGCATATACCTAGAATTTTTTTGGCTACTCCTTTCTGTCCTTTTCTGCCACAAGAGACAGTTCTAGTCTCAGCTATTTACTAACAATGAAGTCAGACTAGAGGGTCCCCAGTTCTAATATTCCATGTTCCAAAATCCCTTCTAGCTCAGCTCTAACATTCAGTTTCTGTAATATAACACCTTATAGATGCATCACAGATATCACACTCAGAAAAACCAGAGGCGCAATTTGAAAACAAAGGCCAAATGAGGTTTGCAGGACACCAGGCCTTTGCTATCAAGAAGCACTAAAGCTTTCTGGAGAGAGTAAAAAACCAGCCAGGTCATGGCCAGAAGGGCTACCTCCTCTCCCCTTCATAGAGATGTTCTTCTTAGAGAGTCAGGTGTAATATTTTGGTATTGGGGTTCTCAGTTCCCCACTAATTCTGATGCTATTTTCAAGATCTTGCCTTGAAATGGGACTGAGACTGCGCTGACTCCCTGTGATGCTTCCATATCTATAGCTAGGAAGAAGACCTTCAAAAGCCCTCTCATCTTTTTCTCACATCTTTGTTGCCCCTGGAAGAAATAGCATCTAGTCTAGTCTAACCTTCACTTCTCAGCCACCCAGGATTTGGCTAGTTCTTCCCCTTATGGTCATCGTTGGCCCCTAGATGTGTTCACTTCTAGAGAGCAAGGTCCCAAAGGTCACTTTCTGGTGATACTCTGTTGGGTACAATTTTTTAGCTCTTTCTTCCATACCCTCTTCCCTTTTCAATCTTGGAGGATTAATTTCAGCACTTTGACCTTCCTTCATTCATGGCAACAGCAGTTGGGGCTTAGAGCTAGCAAAAGATTACAGAAGACCCAGATCATATCAAATGAAAATGCTGATGGCAGGATCTCTAAAAGACAGAGAGGTCTAGAAGCATCTGGGACTGCAGAGCTGATGGGGAAAACCTTAGTGGTAGCCAGCTGTTTTGCCTATGCACCTGGACTTCTAGCATGCTATCTGTGGAAAAGGTATCTATATCATCAGGAAGACAGAGTCCTGATGGGGACATTAAGAGGCAGGTAAAGTGAAATTCTGGCTCAGATCATCCCAAAAGCTACTGGCAAAAGTGTGAAGCTAACTATCAGTTCTAAATCTAAGTCCCTTATCTCACTATGGAGGGCACCTAATCTCACTCAGAGACCTCATAGAAGAACGGAAATAGTGGTCTCCAAGGATGGGTATTTGGTTTGACATCAGTGATACCCCAACATTCATCTCAAGTCAGATGATGCCTGCAAAAGAAGGGAAGGGACCAAAGACATTGGATTCCTCTCATTTCTAACTCCCCTAAGGCAGGCTAGTTTGTGCCTTTTAAAAAAAACCTTCTAATGTAAAAAAAGAAAAAAAAACCAAACCAATAAAGAGCAAACAAAAAAAAAACACAAAACAATAAGTAACAAACAAGAAAAGTCACAAGGAGACAAAAGAAACCCCTCTGAGTGCTAGCCAGGGAAGCAGGCAGGCAAGCAGAGCAGGGACTTTCAGGGCAAGCTGGCAATGTCTCTCTCAGGAGGGGGACCAACAGGTTTGGGGGCACTCTCATTGGCTTTTCCTTCAAACATCATGACTAGCTTGAGGACGGCTGAACGTTTCCCAAGCATCATGTTCACGAAGTCCCGGTAGGAGATGGTATCACTGACCCCACCTGTAACCTCAGAGATTATCTTCTTCATCTCTAGGTGGGTCTTCGGGACACCTAACTTCTCCATCATCCTCTTCAGGGACATCAGGTCAAACTCCATATACTTCTCCTTGAAGGCTGTGAGCTTTTCCTCCAGGTTTTCTTCATCACTGTACTTCTGGTCACAGAGGAATTCCCTGTTAATTTCCTCCAGCCTCTTCCCCTGCCGGGCTTTCAGCAAGCCGAATGCTTTCCCTCCTTGGAATCTCTTGCTCAGGGCTACAGACGTGCCGAAGTCCATCTTTCTGGCTCTCTGGTGTGAAACCTCCAAAGGAGAGTCAGTGGAGCAGTCTGTGGAGTCCTCTGCTCAGAGGCGGCAGTCGGGTTTAACTTTTTTAAAGTCCCTCTGATGGTGGTATTTTTGTATCTGACTACCTTGTAACTATCAGGGACCTTTAATATTTCTTGTTACTGCAGATATCTGTCTTATTACTAGTAGAGTAACATGTGTAGATCCAATGGCTGGACTTGTCAAAATTGCTCCCATCGTGCTTACTCACATCTCTTTGATCTTAACATTACACATCTACACTATGAAGTCTCACTGTATCCTTTAGTATCCTCTCTTTCCCTCCTCTTCCAATTAGCAGCCAAATTCATCTACTTTTTTTTGCTGCAGTTGGACATTGCAGACAGAATAAAAAAATGGCACATACAAATATTCAGATATTCTTGAGCTAAAGTTATTTTTCCTTTAGTGATATGTATGTGTAATGTGAGCCCTTCTCCAAATCATTTTGAACCCTCAAGACCTGAGAAAGTCCTAAAACATGGACTGGCCAATCAGTAGAGAGACATTTGTGGCCCATTCTGATCTTAACCTACTGCAATGCTTTGTGTGCTCTGGGATAAGAGACATGCTTTGCTTTGTTCTCTGAGTGAACCCAAAATGCCTCTTCTTGTGGCAACAACTACAAGGTCAGATGAAACTCATCAAGAGTATTATTCTGTTTATGACTGTCCAGAGCAGGGCACCTTGAAATGGACACTATCTTGAATAACGGGAGTTTTTCTTATCTTGGTATGTTATGGACAAGTATCATACTGTGCTTTACTCTATCTCTATCCATGTATCTATATACATATACATATATACACATAAACACACATACATGCACTCATGTTAATGATAAAAGAAACACAGACATCCTGTATCTATAATTTCAATTGACACCTAGATATTCTCTTATTATATTTATTTACAATATATCCAATTAAGAAATTCCTTTCTGAAAATAGTAACCAATTGCCCAGTGAAATGAATTTAATGAACATGACTCAGAATACATCTAACTAACACAAATGATATATACATTCCTTTCTCATATTACTATAACTTTGGCTGACACAGGCATCCTGAACAAGGAAGGGAGGGAGGGGCAAGAGAGAATTATTCTGAAGTAATAAGATCCCCTTTGTCTATCTGTCCTTTGGCTCACCGTTCATATCTCTATGTGCACATTCTGCCAGCTTTAAAAGAAATAAACAGGCACATGCAGCCTTATTTTGTTTGTCTTTCTTAGAATAAACTTAGTAATGGTTGACAGTTATAAGTAACAGTATAAATTTTAAATAATTTAAAAATAAGAGATGGGGGGATGAACTGAGGCCTGTAACTAAACTAAAGATCAATTCTAAATTTTTTAGTCGAGTTTTATTTACTCACCCCCTACTACTTGACACATAATCTTTATCTATCTTAATGCAATCTATCCTTTACGTCCCAGTTCAAAGGTTGTTTCCTATATAAAGACTTCCTTGATTTCTTACCAACAACTGTTCTCGAGAAGAAGGAAGGAGGGAAGAAAGAAGGAAAAAATTGTCATTAGTGATACTTGCATTATCTGATTTCAAATTTTCTATTTTCTTATTTGTGTATATGCCATATTCCTAGTTATAATGTGAGAAGAATGTTAATAGTGACAATGCATTATTTAATCTTTATATCTTAGACCCTCAAAAACTAGTGCAGAATTCTGTACGTAGTAGTTCATAAATATTCGTCAAAAATTTCTGTTGATAATGAGAGTAAAGGACACTATTATGTTGAAAAATATGTAGTCACAGCTGGAAAGAATTTAGACACTGCTTGACACAGAACAACAGCATAGCAATAATGTGTCTGAGGGCAGTGAGCATCTGGTGAATGAGGAAACCCCACTGCTGTTTTGGGAGATATACTTTCTGTGTATATTAAAATATTTATTTTTCTATGGGCATGTTTCAGTTAGTTCAGAAAATAGTTAAGTTAGTTTAGAATATGGTGTCATGTCTTAGACTCCTTTAAAAGGAAGCTTCATTACAAAAAAAAAAAGCAAAACCAACTAACCAACCAACCAACCAATAAACAAATAAACAAGCAAACAAACAAATAAATAAAAGATTCTTTTTATGCTCAGCTTAAAATATTCTTTCTTTCTTTATTTCCTTCCTTTTTTAAATAAAAAAAGGAGATATTTGTTCAATCTCTGTGATTTCAGATGTGCAGAATATGATGGACAAATAAGGGAAATAAAGCAAATTATTCCCCTCGTAACAATTAACCATGTGAAAGTGTTAAAGCATCCAAGAGGTCCTGTAAGGAACCTTCTTCCTCAAAACCACTCTGTTCAGTTTATAGTTCATCTGTGAGAATTGTCTTTTCCATCAGGGCATTTGTTTGGTAGCCACTATTACCTTTCATGAAACAGCCTGACAATCAGGAAAATCAGAATTCTGTGTGTTTTAGTATCTTTATAGCTAAATTGACAAGATTTAGAAGAAGCTAGAAGTCATCTTAATTTGTGTGCTTAGCACCAAATTTTGGAATCTCAGAATGACTTCTTAGAAGCCTTCAGGTACTCCCTGCTTCTTATTTCATCCGAATCCTTCCTTTTTTTTTTTTTTTAGTTTCTAAAAGCTTTTATTTGAGGTGCCTAAAGGCAAAATGTCAGAAAACTATCCACTGCAGAGACAATGTTTTGTAGTAAAAACACAGTATCTTTAACCCTTCCTTTCCCTTGAGTATACATGCTTTCATCTTATTATGAATGTTTAAGAGGAGATTTCCCCATGTCTAGATATTTGACTTGTTTAAAAAGGCACCCATAATTATGGCCCTCCACCATTCTGCATGTCACTAGCAGGTATTATGAAGCTTCTCTGTAATTTCAACCACATACTGTAATGTAATTAGAAAGCTCTTTTGCCCAATGTAAGAAAATATTTTAAGGTTGTATTCTGCTTCCCTGTTATCTGCTGGAAAGAGAAGAATCTCATAACTGTGGTTAGAACACTCAACATTTGAGGAAAAAAAACACTATCTGAAACACCTAAATTATCACAAGTTGTTGATCATAAACTTAGGGAGGTGAAGCTCAAAACTGGACGTGTTAAATAGTCTCCTCCCTCAAATGGATAATTAGAAAAAGGTCAGTTAAAGAAGACTCATTTCTGCAATGCTCCTAAGTAGTCTCTTTCCTAAATGCCAACCATGCTAAGTGGCTGATGATGGAGACTACAACAGATCTCACAAGGATTTAAAAGTCCCAAACAGTGCCATTCCAGAGATAGCCAGCAGAACACCAAGGGAGTTCTTTTAGTGCCATTTTCATTTAACAAGCCATTAGTAGAACAGCCCAAAGACGCCTGACTTTCATCACCCTGCGTTGTTAAGCAAAATTGTCTCCTTAGCATGACTTTTGTTTACTTTGAGTGAAAGTACTTTCAGCTGTTAAGTGTTAAGCCCCAGGCCCAAAGCCCTATCAGGTGTGAAACCTGTGTGGGTGTAGATTGATGACATAAGAGGGGCCAACTCGGGGAATCAATGGTCTCTGGTCGTTGAGGCGGGGCTTGAGAACACCAGAGGCTCGGCTGCAAGGAAAGGAGAGCCCAGAGACAACTACAGCAGAAGCGGAAGCTGTGGAAGCAGGAAGCTGCAGAAGCAGAGCTGACCCGTGTGTAGACCCAGGAGTGAGAGCAAGGACTTGAGGCCAGTAAAAATGATTTGGCTAAATACTATCTTGTTTTTCTGTGGCCTCCTGCTTACTCTT
>CM053625.1:202733138-202753477 GCA_028646595.1 Phalanger gymnotis
TCAAGGGAGGCCCAGCCAGACCTCAGCTTGGTCTTGCTGGAGTAACATATGGCTGAAGGGTATACCATAAGTATTTCTTGCCTGAAGGGAGCTCTTTGGTGAAGACACCTTTAGGAAACAATTTTTTGGCCTCCTCTTCAGAGATAGTTGGAACAACCATGACACTATCCCCACATTTCCAGTCAACAGGAGTAGGAACCTTCTTGTATGCTGTCAACTGAAGGGAATCAACCACTTTGAGGATCTCATCAAAGTTCCTGCCAGTGGTTGCTGGGTAGAGGATACTTCTTATCGGGGCCAAAAATAAATACCACACGAGCTGTCAGAGGCATGCCCTGCTCATCCCGTTCATCTGGGTCTAACATGCCCAACTTGATGTCAAGGTCCGGGTTGTGATCGTCAATGATTGGGAAAGGCAGCTTCTCCGTGGGCTCATCTCCATTGTATGCATCGATATCCTTACTCCAGCCAAGATAGTCTTGGACAGAGTCAATAGAAAGGGAGATCATCTTAACATTCTGCTTCACAAATTCTGGGGCCAGCTTTGCAGCACGGCCCAGCTCTGTTGTGCACACTGGAGTAAAATCCCGAGGGTGGGAGAAGAGAATGCCCCATGAGTCTCAGAGGAGTTCATGGAAGCGGATGCGGCCAATCGTGGTGTCCGCCTTGAAGTTGGGGGCCTCGTCTCCGAGCGGCAGACCTCCGGGCATGGTGGTGGCAGCGGCCAGGGACAGGAGGTGGACCGGGGGGAGGAGGAGGAACTGCAGCCAACGTGGGCGCTCTTTCGTCCATCTGAATCCTTCTTAAAAGCAGGCACTTGTCTCATAAAGGCAGATCTTCCTTTTTGCTAGCTCCACATCTAAAGGCAGACCCCCCTTTTTGCTAGCTCCACACCTTTAACCATTATTCAATCTTTATTCAAACAAAATGGCTGCATTTTAAATCCTTCCTTCCTTCCTTCCTTCCTTCCTTCCTTCCTTCCTTCCTTCCTTCCGCCTCTCCCTCCAATCTCTGTTTCTCTCTTTCTCTCTCTCTCTCTCTCCCCCTCTCTCTCTCTTTCTCCTGGAGTTTGAGTGGGAGCTGGAGAGGTACCATTTAATTCATTCAAAAAATTACTGACAGAATTCAATTTTTGCTTTCCCCCTCAAAAAACAGTCATTGGTACAATGGAATATAGTTGCCCCCTCTCCACTCTGTAGAAAGTACATGTAGATATACATGCTCTCAGAAAGATAAATGTAAATTATTATAAAGGATTACCCAACATTTGCAGAGAAATACACAGGCAGAAGATTGTGCCTGTGTATATTTAATTTCTTTTTTATTGGCCCTGTAATATTCTATTTCTTAATATATTTAAATTCACTGGATTTTGAATATTCAAAATTGAAGTGTGATTCGCTCGATTTTTTTCTAGCCAGTATGTGAAGAATTCTCTCAAAATTATTTTTTCCTTGTTCAATTATTTTGATCCCATCATTTTCAAATCTGTTTTCCCTCATGCACAGCCTTCCCTTCTGTTTCATTGGTTAGGTCATCTTCTGCTCTACTGTTTCTCCTATTTTACTTTGTGCAGAAGCTATCCTTCTCTCCTGACCTGCTTAGACTATGAAGAAAATCATAAGGTGATCTGAGAAACTCTCCCCTTCCCTCAGATTTCTGTGTAGCTGAATGTTTCCTAGGAGTATAAAGGAAGATTTAACTGGATGGAGCAATAGAGTAGAATATTTGATGACTCCATTGGCCTTAAGGAAGTCACAATATTTTCCTTCTTCAGTTATGAAATTTGACAGTATTTGTCATTTGGCTCACAAAAGAGAGGTAGACAATATTTGTAAGGATAAGATGTGCTGTTTATAAACATTTTAATATCTTTGGAAGGTGGGTAATAACTAAGTAGTATTACCATATTTTAATGACTGAGAGAGAAAACCTACTTCCTTATCCAATAAGATTTTTATCCCATTAAAGAAAGAAATATAGTTAGTCTGGCAGGATGCTATTCTGGAAAAAAGGAACCCTCACTGCCTACTTTATGTCTGTCGATCTTCCTCAGGGAATTTATAGAATGATTGGGGGTGGACCGTTGGTGTGTTCCCATTCTAGTAAATCTGTTATAGAAAGTAGAACTTCTTTGATAATATCTAAATATAAAATAATATGATGAGTATACTAATTGGCTTAAAACTCCTTAGCATCATGTGTGAAAATTTGCATACAAATGAACCCTGAGATTTGATAACCTGCAATAATATATTTAAAATTCAAAACCATTCTCACTGATCAGCTGTGTTTGCTGATGATATTCTTGGCCAGTAAGCATAATTTCATTCCTCTCATAGGAGTGTAACAAATATTGTGTTTGTATATGTGTATGCTTTTAATGTGGCGTGAATTTTGCAAAATAGTGACCAATTGCCCAGTGAAATGAATTTACTGAACATGACTCAGAATACACCTCACTAAGTAACACAAATGAGGTATACATCCCCTGAGCCCAAGCAGACTTCCTGAAATGTTTCAGCTCAAACCAAGTGAAGTGAGCTCAAGGATGAATATTATTCAAAACTTCTTCAAAATTTCAAAGCTCCATGATTTTATGGTGGTGAATGCATCTTTCACTGATACAGGTATAAAAACATCTTAGCAGATAGTCCTCAAATACTCCTATGGTTAGAAAAGTCACTACCCTTTGGCCAGTCTACTTACAAAATTATCCGAACTTGGCAAAGATAGTAAGAGGAGGAGGAGAAGAAGAAAAAGATCGTGATGATGATTATAATAAGTTCCAAATAAAAGACTTTCTAGCTTTATATGACACGAACTACCAAAGATTTTGCTCCATTAAGGTGGCCTTGGAGAACCCAGGACCATTTCCTTTCAATTAAGTGGCAAGTATTGATCAAGTGGCTTTTATGCCAGGCCCTGGAGATACCAATACCAAGAAGGAAACAGTTCCTACTCCTAAGGAATTCACATAACAATGGGGAAGAGAGCGAGAATGTACACAAGCATGTGTATATATATATATAAATATATTATATAAAAAGAAATAAATACAAAGTAATTATATACAAGGTAATGTAAGGGGGATGATTTTATTATGAATCCCACTACAAAGATGATGGTACCTTAAACAGAAAAAGGAGTTTCAGAAAAGGGGAATATTTGGGGGGAAAGACAATGAGTTCAGTTTCAGACATCTCAAATTTGATGTATTTTTGGAATATGTAGCTTGAAATGCCAGAAGTAATTGGTGATATGACTTAAGGGAGAGACAGTAATTGGGAAGGAAAAGGGAGAGAAAGAACTGTAGGTCATCTTCATAGAGATGATGATTATACCCAGCTGATGAGCTTACCAAGAGAGATTATGTGGGAAAAAAAGAGGTCCTAGTAGAAACATCTGAGGTACTGAGGCCTTAATGAAAGATTTTAATTAGGTCAGTAAAGCAGAAATTAGCATTAAATTTAAAAATATATTTTAAGATATATATGTATATGTGTGTGCATAGATATGTATATGTATATATGTGTATATATGTATATGCATATACATATATACATACATATGTGTGTATATATATATATATATATATATATATATATATATATATATAAAGATATGGTAAGATATGGGGTTAAAGAAGTACGAAATATATTCCCTGATCCTAGAAGATGTTACTGTTTAACATAGGTCATACATTTTGAGGGATCTTGGAAAGCCTTAGTTCACCTCCTTTATTTTTATATTAAGAAACTGAGCTTCTGAGAGGTTAAATGACTTGCAAAATCACACTGTTAATACAGAGCAAATCCAAGAGTCAAACCCAGGTCACAGATTCAAAGTTCAGTCCCGTAATCAGTCCTTCTTAATGGTTTCTGAATATACAACAACCAAAAATCAATTAAAAATCATACATGTAATGAACCTGAGGTGTTTTTGGCAGTGATTGCCCATGTTGCATTGTCCATACCCTCACACCAGGCAGAGCCAACAAGCACTAATGAAACTCTGGAAAAAGTGTGAGGAGTGGAAAATGTTTAAGAAACCCTGCCCCAAATCAACAGAAGTTCTGCTTTTTCTCTTATCACTCTCTAACGCCTTACAATCTGTAATTGTCATTTCCAACCTTGTCATTTCACGGAAACTCCTCTCTTCAAAGTTACTATGTCCCTCATGTTGCTTCCTGGGGACTCTTTTGTTTGAGGGAATTGAAGGGATTAGTGCAGCAAATGGTCAACTGTGGGAATTGAGTGAAACACCACACTGACTCTGTCTTGTGATCCAGTTCTGGAGCTAATGTGTTTCCCTTTCTATTCAACTGTGGTTTTAGTTCAACTTCTGTCTAAAAATCTTATTCAATTATGTTAATTGGGTGAAAACATTTTTGCATTATTTGAACCTAGCCCTGAATGGTTTAGAAGTTGGACCACCCTACCTGCAACTTAGAGACCGTTAACGAAGGACTTAGGTTGGGCTGACCAGAAACTCTGGTCAGATCTAATATTGATAAAAAGAGTTTTCTCACAATTGTACATCTGAAGAAACCCATATGTCTTATCTGAAAACTTGCTCCATACTATAAGTTATTGTTTCCTTCTTCCTTTGGTCACAGACATTTAGGGAGAGTATAACACCTCTCTTTTTTCTGAATTCAGTGACTTGAACGTGTTCATTATACCCCCTTCCAAAGTCCCTAATCTTTCCTCCAAATAGACATCAAATTGCTTAATGTTGCATTGTTTCCTTTTGATTAATTTTTCTTATTTGATTAATTTTTAAATATGTAAAACCTGTCTTCCCATGTATTTGGGGTCTAGCCCTAAGCTGAGGAAAGAATCTGGTGCCTATTTGTTAGGCAATTGACATGCGTTCCTTAAGAAATCAATATGCTCAGAAGATCAAACCTTTTCATTAATATAAATTTATTTTCAGTTTTCAACATTCATTTCCACAATATTCTGAATTCCAAATTTTCACCCCATCTCTCCCCTTCCCCGACCCCAGTACAGTGTGCATTTTGATTATCCCTTTCTCCAATCTTCCCTCCCTTTTATTACCCCAAACCCCCTTTTCATAACCCCTTCCCTTCCATTTTCCTGTAGGGTAAGATAGATTTCTATACCCCATTGCCTGTATATCTTATTTCCCAGTTGCATGTAAAAACAATTTTCAACATTCATTTTTAAGGCCTTGAGTTCCACATTCTCTCCCTTCCTCCCTCCCCACCCATTGAGAAAGCAAACAATTCAATATAGGTTATACACGCATAGTCATGCAAAACAATTTCATAACAGTCATGGTGTGAAAGACTAACTATATTCCCCTCTATCCTGCCCTGCTCACCATGTATTCTATTTTCTCCTTTGACCTGTCTCTCCACAAAAGTGTTTGCTTCTGATTGCCCCTTCTCCCAATCTGTCATCTCTTCTATTATCTCCCCTTCCTTCTTCTCTTCTCCCCTGCTTTGGGAAAGATAGATTTCCACACCCAGTTGAGTGTATATGTTATTGCCTCCTTAAGCCAAATCCAATGAGAGTAAGTCTCAGTTATTCCCTCTCACCTCCCCCTTCTTCCCCTCCATTGTAAAAGCTCTTTCTTGCCTCATTTATGTGAGATAATTTACTACATTCTACCTCTCTCTTTTTCTTTCTCTCAGCACATTCCTCTCAACGCTTAATTTTACTTTTTAGGTGTCATCCCTTCATATTCAACTCAACCTGAACACTGTCTACACATATGCACGTATATATATATGTATACATATATATATACACAAACACATACATATATGCATACATACACATACACACATATACATGTGCACATATACATATATACACACATATATACACACAAATACATACACACATATACATACACACACATACACACACATACATACACACACACACACACACACACACATATATTCCCTCTAACTACCCTAATACTGAGAAAGGTCTCTTGAGTTACAAGTATCATCTTTCCATGTAGGAATGTAAATAGTTCAACTTTAGTAAGTCCCTTATGGCTTATCTTTCCTGTTTAACTTTACATATTTCTCTTGATTCTTGTATTTGAAAGTCAAATTTTCTATTCAGCTCCGAGCTTTTCAACAAGAATGCTTGGAAATCCTCTATTTCATTGAAATTCCATTTTCCCCTTGAAATATTATATTCAGTTTTACTGGGTAGGTGATTTTTGGTTTTAATCCTATCTCCTTTGACCCCTGGAATATCAAATTCCAAGCCCTTTGATCCCATAGTGTAGAAGCTGCTAAAACTTTCATTATCATGTTTGTGTTTTCACACTTGAATTCTTTCTTTCTGGCTGCTGGTAATATTTTCTCCTTGACTTGAGAACTCTGGAATTTGGCTACAATATTCCCAGGAGTTTTCTTTTTGAGATCTCTTTCAGTAGGTGATCAGTGGATTCTTTCCATTTCCATTTTGTCCTCTGGTTCTAGCATATCAGGGCAGTTTCCTTGATAATTTCTTGAAGGATGATGTCTAGGCTCTTTTTTGCATCATGATTTTCAGGTAGCCCAATAATTTTTAAATTATCACTCCTGGATCTATTTTCCAGGTCAATTGTTTTTATTTTCCAATGAGATATTTTACCTTGTCTTCTATTTTTCATTCTTTTGGTTTTGTTTTATAATTTCTTAATTTCTCATAAAGTCATTAGCTTCCATTTGCTCCATTCTAATTTTTAAAGAATTATTTTCATCAGTGAGCTTGTGGACCTCCTTTTCCATTTGGCCAGTTCTCTTTTTCAAGGCATTCTTCTCTTCATTGGCTTTTTGGACCTCTTTTGCCATTTAGGTTAGTGTATTTTTAAAGGTGTTATTTTCTCCAGCATTTTTTAGATCTCCTTTATCAAGCTATTGACTCATTTTTTTCTCTGACAAAAATGTTTATTGTTCAGGTTCCCTTAGATCTTGCCTTTTTCCATTCTTCCCACTGGTATGCTTCCGCCCAGAATCAGGGGAGGGCCTCATTGGCTTCCTCAGCTGTGATTTCCTGGCAGTACGAGTCTGTGAAAAGAGCTCGCAGCTATTAATGTGCTTCCCCTGGACCCTGAAGGTCCAGCCAGGCCAGCCCTTCTTTCACTAGCACTTGCTGAACTCTCTGTCTCCCATTTGAGACTTGCTTTGATCTCATTGACTTCCCCATAACCATTTTTCTCTGCTAGTTGCAGCACCACAGTATGATCCATGTTGAGCTCAGCTAGAACTGACTGGATCAGCTAAGTTCCTCTCACAGGAATGATGCTGAAGCCAATGCTCAGGGCCTTAAGTTTCTTGATGGCCCAGATAAGATTCTCTTGGCCGACATCCTGAGCAAATTTGCCCCTTCCTTTCAACATCTGCTGACGTAGTTCCTCCAGAGTGATAAGATCTCCATTCTGATGCTTTAGTGCCAGGCATACCTCAATAATCTGAACACCCAGCTCACAATAAAAGTCTCCAACACCCAGCATCTCAGACCAAAATACTATTCAAGAAGGCAAAGAGTCAACCCCAATGGTGGCACACATGTCTTGAAACTGCAACTGGAAGTGAGGATTCTTCCAATTTCTTGCTTGTGTTTACTGGCAAATTCTTCCAAGTTGGTCTTGAACAGGTCCAGCTGTTTTGACATCTGGCCCAGATCCTCTTAGGCCAGGACGATACCCCATTCCTTATATTTGGCCTCAGCCAGCTTCTTCTTGGCAATAGTGCTGGTGCCCACCCCATGGCAGTGCATCCCTGCCTGCCCACCACCTCCAGCCATCCCCACTCAGGGGCCTGTTGACTTATTTTTCACGATTTTTCTTGGTCTGTGAGCAACCTAAAACATTCTTTTCTGCCCTGGATCTGTGAGGAGGGTTCCCTCTATACAGCTACCAGTTCTGTAATGCCAGTACTTCTCCTTACCCCAGGACCACCACCCAGGACTGAGACCCCATCAGCCCCTCAGTTTTCCCACTGTCTGTAGGCTGAGAGTTCCAGAAGCAGCTGCTGCCGCAGCAGTGGCTGCTGCCATCCTGAGGCTGGGGCTGTGGCCAGACTCCCTTCTCACCCAAGTGAGAGAGTTTCCCACTGACCTTTGAAGCTGTCTTTGGCATTTGTGGATTGAGAAGTCTGGAAAGTGCCACAGATACCAGTGATTCAGTGCCGTGAGGCCTGCTGCACTCATGTCTATGCAGGCACAGCCCAGGCTGGGCTGCATTCCACTCTGATCACAGTGCAATAGACCCTACCTGTTGGCCTTCCAGATTGTCTTGGGCTGGAAATCTGTTTTACTCTGTCATTTTGTGGCTTCTGCTGCTCTAGAATTTGTTTAGAGTCATTTTTCACAGGTATTTTGAGGAATTTGCGGTGAGAGTTCAATCAGGTCCTTGCTTCTACTTTCATCTTGGCTCTGCCTCCCAAGATCAAACCTTTTCATATTTCATTCATCACATGTTCTCCCTCTATGCTATTTCACTCACTGATTTCATCAGCTCCCATGATTTAATTACCATCTCTATGCTGATGGTTCTTAAATCTACTTTTCTTGCTTTGATCTCTCTGCTGACCTCTAATCTCACATCTACAATGCCTTTCAGACATTTTTAACTAGATGTCCAGTGGACATCATAAACTAAATATGTCCCAAACATGTTATTATCTTTCTCCATCCCCACCACCCACCTCTCCTATTGCTATAGAAAGGAATACCATCCACCTAGTTCCTCAGACTCATAACCTGGATGTCATCCTGGATTCCTCATTTTTCTCACCTCCTATATCCAAGATGTTGCTAAGCCATATTTATTTCACCTTTGCAGCTTCTCTCAAGCACGACCCCTTCTGTCTTCTGACATCTCTGCCACTCTGATGCAGGCTCATCACCTCACACCTGCATTATTGCAATAGTCTGCTGGCTGGGTTGGCCTGCCTCAAGTCTCTCCCCACTCCAACCCATTTGGCATTTAGCCACTTAAGAGATTTTCTTAAAATGCAATTTTGTTGATGTCATACTACTCAATAAATGGCAGCGGCTTTCTATTGCCTCCAGGAGCAAGTAAAAAAGGCTCTACTAGGCATTCAAAGCCCTGCATAACTTATTCCTCTCCTACCTTTCCAGTCTTCCTATGCTTTTTCTCCCTGTACTCTTCAGTCCAGTTACACTGACATCTTGACTGTTGCATAAATAAGACACTCTGTCTCTCAACCCTGGGCATTCTCTCTGGCAGTCCTCCAATCTCCCTTACCCCTTCTGTTTACTGACCTCCCTACCTTTCCTTAAGTCCTAACTAAAATCATCCATTCTACAAGAAGCATACCTTAACACCCCTTAATTCCAGTGCTTTCCTTTTGATAATTATTTCCTATTTATCCTGCATATAAATAGTATATATATATATATATATATATATATATATATATATATATACACACACGTATACATATATATACATACACATATTCATATACATGTATATATATACATATATATATATAATTGCATATTGTCTCCCCAGATAAATTGCATGATCCTTTAGGGCAATGACTGTCTTTTGCTTCCTTTTGTACCTCCAATGCTTAGGACAGTGCCTGGAAAATCATTAAGTGATTAATACATTTTTATTTACTGATAAAGAAAAGAACACTTGCAACTAAGGAGCAGAAATGACTTATAAAAGGTCACACAGATAGTAAATAGTACTGTCAGGTCAAGACTTAAGCCCAAATGCTCTACACCATAGCCAGTGAACTTTCTACTATGTCACAAATGCTTCATCTTTTCCCCTTGTATTCTAATTTCCCCATTCCATTCATTCCCCCTAGAGTCTAGACACTACTCCATCTCTCATTCTTATCCTGCCCTCTTCCCAGTTTTCTGTCCTTCTCATTCTGCCTCTGCTTTGTAAAAGTCCTAAAATAAAAGTCCCAAAATGGACTTTTACTTCTCCCTACATTGAAGTCCTTTCCTTCCGTCATGGAACTCAGATTTTTCCTTGAACTTTTCACAGAGGCTCCAATAGAAAATGATCTCTCAATCCTCAAATTTCTCGTAATGCATTGCTTGAGTCTTTGTTTGGTGCTTATCTCACTAATATTACACTAGTGTAGTGGTAGAGATTTGGTCTTCTTGCCCCCCAATTCAGTTGATTTCATAACAGAAAATAGGGGGATGTAACAGAAGTAATTAGCTGTTAGTATACTAATAAAGTACAAAAATACGCTGAAGAAGTACCTCTGGTTGAAATATTTGGGAAGTTTAAAATTGGAAGCCTGAAGATTGGTCATCGTCCTGGAGACCTTTCAAAAGTTAAGAATGCCTGTGCTCTAGTCAGTTAAATTTCAAATCAGAAAGTAGCTTCAAGGAACATTCCTTGCAGCAAAGAAAAGAAACCATTTTTCTGCACTGCAACTTAAAATCTTTTAGAATTGTCTGAGGCACTTTAAAGTTAAGTGACAAGCCTGGAGTCACACAAATTTGTGTTAGAGTTGGGAATTGAATCTAAGTGTTCCTAACTCACGGTCCAGTTCTTTATCCATTTTACTACATTGCCTTTTGGTTCTTTTATTTAAATTATATATATATATATATATATATATATATGCATATATTAAATAACAAAGCTTTGGAATAGATTTTCTTTTGTTATGTCATATGTTTTATAAGAGTTCATTGGGATTTATAAGTCTTTTGAGAGGCTACAGTAGATAGATGGAAAACACTAGAAATGGGAAAATATGTTCAAGTGCCACTTCAGACCCATTATATGTCCTTTAGACCAGTGGCATCAAACTCAAATAGAAACAGAGGCTGCTAATCTTTACATAAGGATGCCTGCAGGCCACATTTTCACTTAGTTTTAAAACATAATGCAAATCTATATTTTATTTTATTTTGATTTATTTTGTTAGATATTCCCCAATTAATTTGAATTTGGTTCTCAAGTCGTTATGATCCTGGCCTGAGTCTGACCTGTTGATACTTTGGATTTAGACTCTCAGTGCTTCAAGGAGCTCCTTGAGCTTGTAAGTTACAGAGCTGCCCATCTATATCAATGAGCTTTTTTTTCCCAGACAAGAAGTTCAGATCTATTCTCTCTTTATCCATCAAAAAATCTCCTATGTTTAGACGTCTTTTTGTTATTTATATGGTTGTATTCGATATTTCCCTGATTGTTCAAGGTTTAATTTATACTTTTGTTTTGTTTTTCCCCATTCAATTCAACAAGCATTTATTAAACACCCGTATTACTGTGTGTTTTACTGTCTAAGCCATCAGGTAATTAAAAAAAAAAAACAAGACCAAAAATATGATAGTCTTTGGTCTCAAAATATACAGCAATAAGTAAATGCTGTGTACATTCAATGTAAATGTACAATGTAAAGAGAAGGTAGGATAAGGATGAAAGAAAGCCTTCAAAGAAGATATAAGTTCTTACTTGAAGAGAACTGGGGAATCCAAAAGTAGATGTGAGGAAGAAAATATTTCTAGGAATAGGGGACAGCTGTAAAATGGTGAAGAGGCTCAAGATTAAATGTACTATATAATAATAAGGTAGCTATCTGGCACTGTGGATAGAGCCTTGGTTTGGGAATCATGAAGATCTGAGTTCAAATCTAGCTTCAGACACTACTAGCTACACAATGGTAGGCAAATCACTTAACCTCTGTCTGCCTCAGTTTCTTTATCTATAAAATAGGAATAATAATAGCACTTATATCCAGGGTTGTTATAAGGAGAAATTGAAACACTTATAAAATGATTAGTACGATGTCTGGCATATAGTAGGCACTTAATACATTCTTGTGGTTGTTTTGTTTTTAATTTAATGACTTAAATCACTAGCTACCCTTCAGCTCTATACCTCAGAATAAAGAACAGTCATATAGAGCAAACACCTGCATACCCACACACACACAAACATATATCACCTACTTTGACACTGGCACACGCAGAGACTTGTATCCATTATCTGAATTGTCTTCCTTATTTGAAATAACTTCTTTTTTTAACTTTTAAAGAACATTGCCTATAGGTTTTATTTATTGGTTTCATTACAAATGAACTGTTTTGGCAGCAAAATATCTCCTGAGAGAGAGAGAGAGAGAGAGAAAGAGAGAGAGAGAGAGAGAGAGAGAAGAAAATGCCTATCAGCATCAGAATTCAGCACTCCCATGCACTAGCATTGATGATAAGTCACAAGTTAAGTAAAAGAGTAAGTTAAACTGGGTCTCACAGAAGCCCCACTGACCAAAAAAGATGTACACAATGAGAAAATCAATAGAACTGATTGGGCATCTAAAACAGATGCTGAATGGAATCATCAGGAATGCTTATAAATCAAACAAGGGCCAGAGAAAAATAAGAGACTTCCCAGTACCATATCTGTTTTGTGTGTTGACATAGAGAGAAGAATTCAAAAGAACAACAGAAGACAGATAAAATTGGAAACTTTTATAATAAAGAACAAACACTTCAGGAGATCTTCATTCCATGCTAAGTCAAACTCCTACAAGACAAATAAGAATCTAGTTTTTCTTTTCTTTCTTTTTTTTAACACAACTTGAGACTTCTTATTAGAAAACTCAATAACAAAAAATAGGCCACTTTCTTCAAGTCTCTATGCTCTGTGTGCTTCTGCTTAATTGTCTCCTTTGTCTTCAATCTCCAACAAGGTCTTCATGGAATATGTATGAAAAAGGACTTATACCAACTGCCAATATGAGGAGGGGACTAGATCTCAGGAGAAGAATGGACATTTTCCTTGTGTGGTACTCAAGCAAACTCCTTTTTTTCCTAGGATCCTCTCCTTATATTGTTTGGAGTATATGAAGGAAGTACTTTATCAGCCAAAAGGCATGTAGAAGCATGACCTAAATATTATTTGTAAGACTTCATTTTGGAATAAATATTTTCATGATACCTACCCCATGGAATTGTAAGGAATACAAGTTGCAAACATCATTGCGATGTGAATATGAGCTATTATTGTCATTATTATAGTTTTCATTCACCCTAAATCATACTATAGATCTGAATAATCTCTTGTTAGAATAAGCAGAGTATATGAGGGGCAGGATCAAATTGTAAATCAGTCAATTCACTCCATAATATTCAGAGTCAGTGACAAGGTGCTACACCCACATGCCTTGAGCAAGTATGTACACATTTCAATCAAAAAACCAAATCAATCAAGTCGATGGACAAGTATTTATTTAGCACTCAATATGTGCCAGATACTGTGGTAAGCTCTAAGAACACAATTAGAAGTAAAAACAAAGAGTGTACCTTCATTCTAGAAGCTTACATTCTAATCTTATACTCTAAGGGGGAGAAAATATATTTTTTAAAAAGTGAAAATGAGGGGTGGGGAGAAAAGGTACCCATCTGGGGGCATGGTAGAAAAATAGAAGACTGGAGAGTCATAAGTGGAGTTCAGGGATGAATAAAGCAGTGGCTTTAGACCAAGGATTTATTTTTTTCCTGTTCTTTAGTAACAAACTTTCCAAGTAACATAAGCAAACACCAAGAAAGAAACCAATGGCTTATTTATATAGCTATGTTTAGTTATTTTATTCAATAACTTAGACCAGGCTGTCCAACTTTAGGTTTTTATTGAAACAATAGACAATATATTTTGATATGCCATTTTAGTGAAAGCTCTGCAGTAGCTGCACTTTGTTCACTAAAGAATTTATGTAAATTTCTATGCTTGTAGGTAGGCTGCATTAATCACACTGTGGGCAGTATGTGGCCTGCAGATCACATTTTGGACAGCCCTGACTTAGATCACTATTTACTTCAAAAAGGTAATCATTTTTTTAAAATTTTTGTTTATTCATTTATTTAATATTTTTAGTTTTCAGCATTGATTTTCACAAGAGTTTGAATTACAAATTTTCTCCCCATTTCTACCCTCCTGCCCACTTCAAGATGGCATGTATTCTGGTTGCCCCATTCCCCAGTCAGCCTTCCTTTCTGTCACCCCATTCCCCTCCCATCCCCTTTTCTCTTACTTTCTTGTAGGGCAAGATAAATTTCTATGCCCCACTGCCTGTGTATCTTATTTCCTAGTTGCATGCCAAAACTTTTCTTTTTCATTTTTGAAGGTCTGTTTTTAAAACTTTGAGTTCCAAATTCTCTCCCCTCTTCCCTCCCCATCCACCCTCTCTAAGAAGGCAAGCAATTCAACGTAGGCCACATGTGTATCATTATGTAAAACCCTTCCACAATTCTCATGTTGTGAAAAGACTAACTATATTTTGCTCCTTCCTAACCTATTCCCCTTTATTGAATTTTCTCCCTTGACCCTGTTCCTTTTCAAAAGTGTTTGTTTTTGATTGCCTCCTCCCCCTATCTGCCCTCCCTTCTATCATCCCTCCTTTTTTTATCTTCTTCCTCCTTCTTTCCTGTGGGGTAAGATACCCAATTAAGTGTGTATGGTATTCCCTCCTCAAGTCAAATCCAATGAGAACAAAATTTACTCACTCTTCCTCACCTGCCCCCTCTTCCCTTCCTACAGAACCACTTTTTCTTGCCACTTTTATGTGAGATAATTTACCCCATTCTATCTCTCCCTTTCTCCCTCTCTCAATATATTCCTCTCTCATCCCTTAATTTGATTTTATTTTGTTACATATGATCCCTTCATATTCAACTCGCCCTGTGCCCTCTATCTATATATATATGTATATATACACACATATACATATATACATACATACACATATGAATATATATACATACACACACACATACACACACATATATATGCATATTCCCTTCAGCTACCCTAATACTGAGGTCTCATAAATTATATACATCCTCTTTCCATGTACGAATGTGAACAAAACAGTTCAACTTTAGTAAGTCCCTTGTGATTTCTCTTTCTTGTTTACCTTTTCATGCTTCTCTTGATTCTTGTGTTTGAAAGTCAAATTTTCTATTCAGCTCTGGTCTTTTCACTGAGAAAGCTGGAAAGTCCTCTATTTCATTGAAAATCCATATTTTGCCTTGGAGCATGATACTCAGTTTTTCTGGATAGGTGATAGACCAAGGATTTTAAACTCATTTTATTTCACGGACCTATTTAGGGATCTGGTAGAGCCTGTGGACTCATTTGAAAATAATGTTTCAAATCTTTCATAAATGAAGGAAATGCCAAATTTCAGTTAGATGTTATTGGGAACAAGTTTCCCCCATCCAATTTCACAAAATCCTTAAAATCCATCTATGGAGCTTTTTGCTATATAATTAATTTATTTATTTGGATGGGTTGTCTTTGGATAATATATTAAAATGTTTTCATTAAACTGTGAGGAAAATACATTGATTCTCTAGACCTTTCACAATTCATAAGGCTCCTCTGACCAAATGGGGTTAGATTCTGACACAGAGTCTGAGGCCTTGGGCTCTGCTCCTCCCCTTCAGCTGATTACTTTTCATGGTTTTAGCTGGAATTTTCTATCCACTCCATTGCCAGGAACTTGAAACTCCTCTGACCCAAATTGGCTTTTGATAAATGATATACAGGTTGTGAACAATTTGAGAAATCTGAGCAAATTTTCAGTATAATATCATTTCAGTTCATCAAGGACTTTTCCTTACTTAGCATATAGACTATAATTGAATGATGAATAAATTGCTGGTTCATATTTGGTTAAGATATCAGAATGTATCTTCTTATTACTTCTTGTGAATGTGGCAGGTATAATGTCAACCATACTGGCATACCCAGGATGGCTGCTAGTGTAGGTTCTTTTATCTGCTTTACTAGGAAAGCAATGCAAAAGGGGTCAATGATCTTTCATTAAACATTAAAAGAAAGGAGAGAAATAAAGGCCAACAGATGGGCTTTACCTCCTGAATCAAAGCTTTACATCCACTACTGAACAGAGAGAGCTTTTACCTGTGAGGAGTCGGGGAGCTTTGAACATACAGCCACTCAGCCTGGACCAGAGAATCACAACATCTTTCTCATAAGCAAGCCCCCAAATCAAAAGCTCACCTCTTAGAATATAAAGTCTTTCACTTAATAGGCTCAATGCCTAATTAGAAATTAACAAAAGGTATGTAAGTCTTCCTACAAGTAAGTAAGCTTCCTGTAATGGACTCCATATGAGGCAGATTTATGGGTGGGGAAGATCTTATTCCCAATTAACTTTACAGTATGGTGATTGGATTGGATTATTCATCTAATCCTCTTCAACATTCTTATGAATCCATTGGTGGAATTTGAAGTCAAACTAAGGGCCTGAAATTATTCTCTTTATTCTTCCCTGCACTTCCCACACCACTAGTTCTCTTTAGATTTTAGAGACATAGGAATATAGCCAATATAAAGTAAAAATGTAAAACAATTAGGGCTATGCAAAAGGAGAATGAGCTACCTTAGGGCCTAGTGCAAATCGTTTCTCTGAAGGTCTTCAGATAGAAGCAGGATGACTATATCTCGGTGACATTGTAGAGGAGATTCTTGGAAGAGCTAATCTCTGAAGCACTTCCTAAATGATGTTCTGTAGCTTCGTGATTTTATGTGGGATAGAAAAATGAAGGAGCATGGAGGGAAAGGCCATTAGTTTTTCTTTGTTTTATTGCTTTTTTTAAAAATCAGGAGGTCTCTACTCATAAAGAATTCATGAAAAGGCATGTTAAGAACAAACCGACACATATGCATGTACGCACTTCTTTTGAGAGTTTCATAAAAAATCAGTATTTACTGTGATACTTATTTCTGTAAACTAAGAATGTCATGTACCTTCATTTCTATGACAATTTAATATAGCTCTTGATGTATTAAATTTATAACTAAGGAATTGATTGTTCAATGGGCTAGAATACTATCATAATAGTTTATTGAAGATAGAATAATAGATGGTAAACACTGTTACCCTTCTCCTGTGGAGAGAAACTTAAACACAAAGAGGTAAAATAAGTTGTAAAGTGGACAGTAGTAGAGCCAAGGTATTGGCGTACTTTGTTGATCTCTTAGTACTTTTCTTTGAATATCTTCAAAAACTCACATATAGAGTCACAGGGCTAGATATTAGAAGCTGTCTTCCAACTCTACCTGTAAAAAAATTCCTTCTAAAGCATCCCTAAGAAATACTCACACATCTTTTGCTGGAAGATGTTCGGTAAGAGAGGACCCACACTCCTTCCAATGTTAGCCATTCTACATTTGGCTAGCTCTAATAGCAAGGAAGTTATTCCATACATTAGATATATTTTTTTTCAGCAACTTCAAACCATTAATCATAGATCTACCCTCTGGACCCAGACACAAGCAAAGTAGAACATGTTTATGATCTCTCCTAAGTGAGAGACCTCCAAAAAATTGAACGCAACTATAACTTTTATAAAACTCTTACTATGTACGAAGCCCTATAATCATCACGTAAGATAAGGGATAGACAGGTACAACAATAGGCACTATACCATTTGGAACTTCTAAGAAAGAAAACTTACCTTTTCAATATAAGTTGATATATTTTCACAAAAATAATCTTAGTGAGTTGTCTAGATCACTGACTTGCTCAAGGTCACACAGTGTATATATGTCTGAGCCATTTCTTTTTTGTCATCTTTTTTTTGAGGGGGGAAGGCAGGGTAATTGGGGTTAAGTGACTTGCCCAAGGTCACACAGCTAGTAAGTATGTGAGCCAATTCTTAAACTCAAGTTTTCCTGGGTTCAGGGCTTTCTTTCTAGCCATTCTATGCCATGTTGCCTCTCATATTCATGCCCGGGAATACATAATTTCCTACATTCAAGGATTAGCTATCTAACAGGTGGAACATATGTATAAAAATAAGCAATAAACATCGTAATATCACAAAGCTGTATGATCTTAGTTGGAAAGAATCTCAGAGGTCAACCCCTGCAATTATGACCTAACGCAATAATACCAAAAATACCATTACTAATGCAACACCAACAACTTCTTCCTGAAGATCTTCAATGTGGAAAAATTGGCTATCATCTAGAGTAACCCATTCTACTTTTAAATTGCTCTTTTTTTAAAATAAGTTTTTGTTGATGTATTTTTTATATCATCATAAGTTTCTCAAATAGTCCTCTCCCTTTTTTTTTCCACAGAGTTATCTTATATAACAAAGAACGTTTTAAGGGAAAAAAAAAGGAAAAAAAAATCAGCATAACTGATCAACATATCAGAAAAATTTCAGAAAACACAAGCAGTCTGCAACACTTATGGACTTCCCTGTCTCAGCAAAGGTGTGAGGTGGGAGTGTTTTCTTATATCTCTTCTTTCAATACATGCTTATTCTTTATAACATTGTAACGTTCACTTCTGATCTTTTCGTGGTCGTTCTTTCAATATGTTGCTGTAGTTGTGTACAGTATTTTCTTGCCTCTTCATTTCATTTTGCATCAGTTCATGAAGATCTTACCATACTTTGCTGTGTTCATTGCATTGATCATTTCTGATAATTGTATTATTACATTCAGGTACTGTTTCAACAATCCAGCTAGCCACTGCTGTGGGGGTGTAAAACCAACAACAACCAGCTCACAGAACACTGCAAGCCCAGGTCCTTTTGATCTGCTTTACTAAGAAAAGCAATGTTAAGGGGTTAACGATCTTACTTTAATCCAGCATACAAATATCATTTACTGAGTTCAGGGGAAAAAACCAGCACCCTGAATTATTGACCAAATACAATTGATAGTTATCAACATCTGAGTGTTCAGCTGAGGAGCTCACAACGGCTGGCCCAGACCACTCCAGCTGTGGCTCAGCTCTGAGAGAGAACGTTAACCTCTGCACTTATATATCCTGTTCAGGGCACTGATCTCACCCAGGCTGGGTGTGGAAAAGTTCCCCACCACCAGTATCACATTAGATACAAATCAATGACCCCCAATTGTCTCAGTGCTGAGAAATACAAAATGTCCCACTTTATCTGCCCCATTCAAACAAAGGCCAGAATCATTAAAGGTCAACAGCAAAAAGTCCCACCTTAATTACTATTACAGGTACACAACTATTTAGCTATTCCCCAATTAAGGGATGTCTACGTTGTAGAACAGAAAATACTGCTATTAATATTTTAGTATATCAAGATAGTTTCTTATTAATGGCCTACTTAAGGTATAAACTCATTAATGGAATATCAGTCTAGAGGATGGAGAGTATAAATAAAATAACTTCAAACCTTTAGTTTGACTTCAAATTCCACCTGAGAATTCATAAGGGTTCAGTTGAGTACACCAAGCAAATCACACTACCCTCATTTAAACTAAGTGATAAGAAGCTACAGTGTGGTCCTTACCCAAATGAGAACAATTCTCAATCATGTGATCCATCAATCAGTCATAAACTTTGGTTAAGTAGAGAAAAGTTTTTGGTCAACTGGAATGGCATTGTACTCTAAGTGTATTCACATACTTAAGGTAACTGAGTTATACTCCACAGGTCATCTATCAAGTAATCTTGAGAGATTTCTAGCTTAAAGCACTGGAGAGGAAAGAGAACTCTAATTAATCCTTGGATAAAAATTAACATAATCCTCCCATTGATCCTCCCAATACCTCTATAAAGCAAAAGAGAGTAAATGAGTAAGGGAAGTCAAATAAGCATTTAGTTTCTACTATGTGCTAACAACTATTCTAAATGCTTTAAAAATATCATCTTATGATATTCTTTAAGAGTCTAGCCAATGGGGGGGGGCGGAGCCAAGATGGCGACCAGAAAGCAGTAACTGGCGTGAGCTCCCCACCAAATCCCTCCAAAAACCTATAAAAAATGGCTCTGAACCAATTCTAGAGCTGCAGAACCCACAAAGTGGCAGAGGGAAGCAGGGCCCCACCCCAGGACAGCCTGGATGGTCTCTGGGTAACGTCGGACCTCCCAGCCCCCAGCCAAGGGGAGTGGAGCTGAGCCCAGCAAGCACGGCGCAAACAGACCAGAAGCGGGCCTACCAGACCAGGAGACGAGTGGAAAGTGCCCTGGCATCCCGAAATACTGAGCTGTGGCATGTACCAGACCTCTCAACCCACAAAGAGCAAAGACATCAGAGAAGGTTAGTGGGAAAAGCTGTGTGACTGAGTTTGCGGTTCTGGCCATTTGCCCCTGGGGCAGCAGAGGTGGGGCAGCTTTAGAACTAGGCTGCAGCTGCTTCTGGCCCCAGGCCCACCTGATGGGAGGAATTTAGTGGCTGATTTAAGCCATCCACGGCAGGGGCTTTTGGAGCAGGAGGAGTGTAGCTGATAAGGCAGCGCATCCACCCAAGCAAGGAACATAGAACTCTTTAGTCTTTAAGCAGCCACGCCCCGTTGAAAAATTCAAAGGTTAATTAAGTTGGAGGGGAATATGGCCAGGC
>CM053625.1:202753977-202772132 GCA_028646595.1 Phalanger gymnotis
GACATTTGGGGGGGGGGGGGGGAGGAAATGGGGAGAAAATTTGTAATTCAAACGCCTGTGAAAATCAAGGCTGAAAACCAAACATGTCAAAAATAAATTAAAAAAAAAATTAAAAAAAATATCATCTTATTTAATCTTTACAACAACTTATTGAGTTAGATGCTGTAATTTCCCCCATCTTACAGTTGACAAAACCGAGAAAAACAGAGTTTAAATGACTTGTCCAGGTTCACACAGCTAGCAAGTATCTGAGAGAGCATTTGAACTCAGGTCTCCCTGACTCCAGGAAGTCAGACTCTACTCAATAATCATCCAACAGACTCATCAGCTCTATGAGATAAATTATATTATTATTCCTGTTTTATAGACGAGGATTCTGAGATCGAGGGATACTATATCAATAGCCTATGACCACACAACTAGTAAGTGTGTAAGATGGAGTCAATCTTCCTGAGTCCAAATCCAAAGTTTTATCCACTTTGCCATTTAGCTACTTTCTAGTTACTACCCTTTAAAAATCTATTATAACAAGCTCCCCTGATTCATCTTATACCTTTCTTTTTTCTGTTTCCTCTGCCCATTTCCTATCTTTCTTCTGTACCCTAGATTCTTATGACTTCAAATATATAATTTATTATTTGACTTTTGAAGTTTTCCCTTTCCCCTAATTTCTGTTGAACACCTTGTTGATGGTTCTACCATCTTTCAAGTCAATAAGGCTCAGAGTCTTGTGGTATGTATATACATATATTCATATATACACATGTATAGGGACATATTATGTATACACATTTATATTTATATTTTTCCTTTTTCCTTACTCTCTAGATCCAATAATTTTCCAGGTTCTACCAATTTACCTCTTATATATTCATTCCTTTTTTTTTAAACTCCTACTGCCACTTAATTATTTCAGGACCTTACTTCATCTTACCTAGACTACAAAAAATAGCCTGCTAGCTGGTTTGTCTGCCCAAAGCCTTGTGTCTCTATAGTCCATCTTTCACATGGCTCTCAGATTAATTGTCCTGAGGCATACATATGAATCTTTCTCCCATACTCGATAACCTTTTGTGGCTCCCCACTGCTTGTCAAAGAAAGTACGGGATTTTTATTTTGAAATTCAGGGCCCTCAACATCTTTGATTTAACTTACTATTCTAAATTTGTCACATACTATTACTAGCAACAATCTGGCCAATTTGAGCTTATTGCCATTCATTTATCTTATGTGTATACCATTCTGTATGTGCCCACCCAGCCAGCCAAAAATATTCTTATCCTAAAATTGTCTCCTCAAATCCTACCTTTTTTAAGACCTAGATTGAGTGCACTTCAAGTACACAGCTTTATCTGCTCTTTCCAAGCTGCAAGTGAACTCTTTCCAAATATCTCACAACATTTGATTTGATCCCCTCTGATGTACTTAGCACAAATAACTTTTAACTATTTATTATTTTCTTATTTCCCTTAGATTGTCAGCTCCTTCAGAGCAAAAATGTACATGTTATCCTGGTAACACCAGGATCTGGACATAGCTTCTAGGGCATAAATAATATCCCTTAAAAAGATTATTATATTAACTCTTCATTCTTTTCAATTAATTGATCTTAATCCTAGTTAAAAAGGCACCATGGTTCATAGCTGATATACAATGTGGTATAGTCCAAAGAATGAAGGACTTGGAGCCAGGAAAGATGTGCATAGAAATCTATTTCCAACACTTAGTAGTTGCATGACCACGAGGATCACTTGGCTTTGCTGATGCTCAATTTCCTTTTTGGTAAAATGGGGAAAATAATACCTTCTTACTTATTTCACAAAAATATTGTGAGGATCAAATGAGCTGTAAAGTACATGCAGTGCTTTGAAAGCTTTAAAGAGCTAAATAAATGTTAGCTATTAATTTTAAAACATAGACATGCATATCATGTCCATAATGAAGGAGATCTGATTAACTTGTTCTACAAAGATCTACCAAGGGGCAAACATTTGGAGGGATCATTAATTTAGAGTTGGAAGGGATTGAAGAAGTCATTTAAGTGAGGCTCATAGAAGTTAAGTAGCATCCACAAAGTTTCACACTGAGTAAAGAGCAGATCAAGGATTACAACCCCCATCTTCTGTCTAAATTTATTATTCTTTCCAAAACAGCACATGGCTACTCAATTCAAAAGATTTTTGTTATGGTGAAATTAGTGGATGTCGCAAAGGTAGAGACTCATTCCCTTTATGGAATAGAAGAAGCCAAGATTTGTTATTATTTTTCCACCTAAATTATGTCTTATAGATATCATCCTTCCTCAGTCATCCTAGTTTTATGACAATTGCATAGAAACGTTCTCTCAAACCTCATTGGCAGTGCATAAAAGTATTTCTTGAATTCTTTTTCAATTATTTTAACAAGTTCAAATAAATACTTGATTTCCATCAATGTAAATACCAATGATTTCATCAAAATGGCAGTTATTATAGAGTAATGACACTTTTAACAGGCAGATAATATATTCACAGGTGGCATGGTCAAAAATTAAAGCTAATGAACTCATAATATAGTTTCTAAATGAAGTAAAATTTTGAAATAGAACATAATTATAGAATCAAAGAATTTTAGAGTGAGAACGGACTTGGTAGAATTATTATTTAGTTCAGCCTCCCATCTAGTGTAGGAATCTCTACTCAAACACTACACACATACAGACCTACATACACATACATATGCACATATATGTCTGTAGTGTCATTATGAAACATGACAAAATCACTAAATTTGGACTCAGTATTCTGGTGTATACACATACATAAATGTGTGTGTGTGCATATGTATGTATATCTATCTACGCATATATCCCCAAGGATATACAGAGTATTGAACGTAATACAGCTTAAGATGTTCAGGGCTTTGATTTTCATGACAACTATATCTTTCAGCTTCTCTAAAAATCTTAATAGTAAATATGTTTTATTCATTTCTTCTTTTTCAAATCAAATAACTTTAAAAAATTTTGTATATAGTTATTGTAATTACATAAAGGTTCATTTTAATCATCTTTATCTTTTTTATTTGCTCTGATTTTATCTTGGTTCTGACTAATTCATCTTCCAACTATATGCAGATGACTAATTCCGGAATGACTTCTACTTCAGTTATTAGGGCTTTCTTGTCCATTACTGATAGTCTTTGTAATTTTCATTGATTGTGCTCAGTGTCCACTAGTTTCTTTTTCTTCGGCTCTCTTATAGATTGGTAGTTTCTCAAGAGTAAGAACTGTTTCATTTTTGTCTTGGTATCCCAAGGTCCTAGCCATTGCTTGTCATATAACCAATTTTTAATTGATCAACAAATATTAATTAATCAACAAATTCTCGTTGATTGATTAATTAAAATATTCATTTTATAAAACTGTATTCTGTAAGCCTTTATCCTCTTTGAGTTTTTAATCTCAAGTTTATATTTTCTCAACTTGTTCACTTTTTATTTATGTGTTCAGTTATCTTCCTACTGTCCTCCCATGTGCCAATTTTTGCATTGAATTTAATGAATTTAAAGTTATATTTATGGAACAGGGTGAAAACTCAACTTTCTCATCAAAAGATGAAGTTCTTCAAATGTTCAAATGGATAATGTTAAAGTACAAATACAAATTCACAATTCTAGATTTCCTAAAAACAGCGAATCTTAGCACCTTCTGGCCCCTTTTCATTTCACTCCTTCTCTTTCACTATTAAAAGCACATAGGCCAGAACATAGTTTTTTTTTTCTGTTTCAATTATTGACATTACCAAAGATTTCATTACATAGTAGCTAACCACTAAAGGTGATGAACCTTTCTAAATTTATTGTGTCTAGTTCTTGGTCAATAGACATAGAACCCATCACTGGATACATATCTGAAGCCTTGATAGAACATGTACTGATCTAAAATAGCCTTGCAGAATCCACATTCAAATACAAGATATGGAGAGTACAAATAGGTGCATTTTGAATATACATAATATGTATGCATGTATACACACATGTATGCATACATGCATACTTCATAATAGATCATATACACGTATGCATCAACCCTACACATAAAGCTAAATATTCATGAATTTTATACTTTATTTTTCTGAAGAGACCAATGAGAGATCATATACATTTTCCTATTTTGCCTTTTTTCCCTCAGAGATATAGAATTTTATGAATATTCTCATAAGAAACTAGATTTTTGCATTTTAATGCTGAGCTTACTAGAGAAATAACTCGATTTCTTACAACAATTGAACATGGCTGCTCAACTGAAAATAGCTGTTAAGACAAGAATATCATCAAGTGACCCATGATCTACAGTAATAAAGCAAAAGGAAGGTCAGATTATAGAGAGAAAAACATTAAGACTGAAATACTTTCTCAGGTATCAAGATAGTTTGTTAATCTGAAATTTGTGGTTGTAGCTACATGTCTTCTTGATATTAGAGGAAATTGTGCAATTGCTGCTGGACAACACTAACCCTAATCTTTATTGTACCTAGAAAGGATTTTCCTTTCATTACATTACATAGAACTTTGGCACAATCAATCCACATCTTTTTTTTTTTGTCTACCATCAATTATCCTAAAGAAAAAGAAAATGTGATTACTTATGAAGTTAACTTGTGTGTCTTAATCCGTTGACTATAGTGCATATAGTCTTCACTGAATTTAAAGAAAGCATAAGGTGTTAACGTTATGTATCCAAAAAAATTGAAATGAAAGTCTGCCAAAGTCTATTCCTGGGCACAGTTGAAAGTTTAATTATTCCTAGATGTTATTTCAATTGACTAATCATTACGTACACAACCAATCACACAAGAGAGTTGTACCAACTATGTGTTAGTCACTGTGCAAAGTGACAGATGTAATTAAGAGAAAGAGAGCCCCTTCCTATAAGGAGCTTACACTGTAATGGGGAAAGAAAAAAAAAACACTAAAAGCTCGGGTATATAATGATGGTAGAGTGGAACCAAGAAGAGCAACTGGTGGAAATGAAGAGTTGACTAAGAATTCTAAGCCCTCTTAAAAAAGGAAGCTTTGAGAGAAATTATGTGCTCCTCCCTTAAGCCCTTCATTCAGAGAGGCAAAGGCAACTAAGAGTAATGATGAGATATGAATATGAAAGCTGAAACAATCTCCAAGATTATGAGTTTCCTGCTGATGAGCTTATCCTTGGGTTATGGTCTGAGTGATGATAGAGTCGAAACCAAGCAGAGGAGCTTATGAGAAATAAAGATTATGTCCTTCTATTGACCAAATCCAATGAATGGCTCCCTACTACCAACTAAATAAATATTTCTTCTGTCAAGTAAAGCCCTCTGCAATAGATCTCTCTTACTTTTTCAACATTTATTCAAAGTACTTCCTAACACTTACTCTATGTCTCAGCTAAAATGAACTACTTGTCTGTTTTTCTTTTTATTCTACTGACTTATGCATCTTTATCCTTATGCCTAAAAGGCCATCTTCTTGAATTTTCCTCTTTCCCCTATGATTCAATCCTAAATTCTGCCTTCTTCATGAAGCTTTTACTGATCATCTCAGAAGTAATCTTTCCTTCTTCAGTTTTCATATAACACCCACTTTGCACCTCTCTTAGATACTTATTATGCCCTATTATATATGAGAATTATGTGTATATGTGTTGACCTTTCAGTGATAAATTGTAAGTTCTCTGAGGGCAAGAGCTTCCAAGAGAATTTAATTCTATTCTACATAGATGGCTTTATAACTATTTTTCAAATGAACAAATGATTTGCCATAACAGTATTGTGTAAGGGAATGGTGGGAAATTTTAATCCACTCTCAGTTTTCTTTTTTGATCATTCTGAGACTTTCATAAATATGAATGTATTGATATTTTAATATGGGCTGTATTTTGTATGTTTAACATAATTTTAAAATTAGTCACTTAACACTTGACTTGTGTTAAAGAAAGAACCTGAAAGAGCTAATTTAACTAAATCAGACATGTCATCACAGCTGGCACCTGGTCCAAGACTCAAAAGAAATATAAAGAAATACCCTAGAGCTCAAACTTTGAAGACATGTGAATGTACCAGTATAATTGCTTAGTGGTCAGTTGGAGAATTTCAAAAAGATTAAAGAAAGAAGCTTCTTGCCTACATCTATGTCTTTGCAATCCCAGCAAGGATTTGCAAGGAATAATTGGCAGTTTCACAAAAATAACTCTCATACATCATGAACACAAATGGAAACATAAAAAAAATTGGGTTATTGGAAAGGAATACCTGGATATAGAAGAAAAGGGCTACATCACTCTTCATTGACAATTCCCTAACATTATCATTGTTGTCACCATTGTCATAATCATCAACTGACATTTACACAACCCATTAAGAGTCAGAGTGCTTTCTTCACAGCATCTTTTATGTAGACCAGGAAAATAATATTACTCATATTTTATAGAAGAGGAATCTGAGCCTCAAAGATGTTAAGTGACTGCCCAAGGTGACATAAATAATAAGTAGCAGTACCGAGGTCAAGTCCAGGACTGTTTTTTTTTTTAACACATTATATTTCCTTATTATTAGGAGACTATGATAAGCATCTATATTTCTCAACATAAGAGAATAAGGATTGAAATATTCACAAATAAATTCAAACACTGAGAAAATTTTTTAAAAAGGGAAAGAAATAATGTTACTGAAATGATGGTAAAAATTTTGTTCCTAAAGCAGTAAAAGGAAAAAATCCTAATTAATACAATTAAACAGACAATTGTTAGAATGGAATGACAACACCCCCCCCACACACACACACACACTCACTCTTTTCCCAAATGAAAAATAGACCTTTTGGGGAAACTTCCTTCAGTTCTTGATGGGGTATCACCATAATTTCACAGTTATATGGCTTTCAGGATAGGTCAACTACTTTCACAATATTCTAAGTCAGTAATGCTGTACACTGATTCTGTGTTTGATTCAATAGCAGTGGCAGCTAAGGCTCAAGCAAAAACCTGGTGGCTGAACCTGAAGTGCCTTTCAAACTCTGGCTCTCTGCATGATTGGCTTAGCCATAACAATGATCATAATCTTCTGTGTGCTCCAATGCATCCAGCACCAGTTCAATAGTTCTTTTATTGTCTTCCTGATGCATTTCCTTTATGGAAGACCTTAGGTTCTGGTTAATGGAGAGCTGAGATTAGTTGGATTGTGAGCTGGTAAAAATGAGTTTGATTCACCCCCATTTATATCCCCTTCATTGGATGGTACTGTTAGGTTTAAGTTCCCTACTTCACCGTTTCTCACTCCATATTAGGAATTTTAGAAAGCACCCCAATTTTACTGGTCCTGTGAATAATATACAGGAGTCTCTCATTGGTATCATATTGGCTTTTTATCTCAAATCCTATGTAAATTTGAGCCATTCAGGGCTCTTTGTGTCCCTCTCTCAGCTCCCCTCTATGCTTTCCACTGTGGGTATGGCATTGACACAGCTAGACTTTCCCTGTTATTAGCTGTTTTCCTCCACTTGTGAGTAACAATAAAGATTATTAAATTTAAAGAAAAAATAGTAGTATGAAAAGATTTCTCAAAATAATATTTGAATTATTCATAATTTTAAAAAAGACACAGAAAACAAATAAAAACAAACATCATGTATTTTAACAAGACAGAAAAGCATTAAATAAAACCTTCTTAGAGATGGATGAGAATCTGAGATCATTTCATTCAGGTTCTTCAATTTACAGGTGAGGCATCTAAGACCCAGCAAAGGAAAAAGACTTGCCTAAGATCATTGTTGTTGAGTTGTTTCAGTAGTGTCCAACTCTTTGTCATTCCATTTGGGATTTTCTTGGCAAATATACTAGAATTGGTAACCATCTCCTTCTCCAGCTCATTTTATAGATGAAGAAGTGAGGCAAACAAGATTAGGTGACTTGGCCAGAATCACATAGGTAGTAAGTGCCTTGAGGCCTGATCCAAACTCAGATCTCCTGATTCCAGGTCCAACGCTCTATCTACAATACCACTTAGCTGCTGCAATATTACATAGTTATTTATTGGAAGAGACAAAAAGCACGCCTAATTCTTCTAATCTCTGGTCTAGACATCTTTTAGGCCGCTAGGTGGCACAGTGGTTAGAAACACTTCTCCCCAATCAGGAGGACCTGAGTTTCAATCTGGCCTCAGGCACTTACTAGCTATGTGATCCTAGAGAAGTCACTTAACCCTGTTTGACTCATTTTCTTCATCTGTAAAATGAGCTAGAGAAAGAAATGGCAAACAACCCCAGGATCTCTAAGAAAACTCCAATTAGGGTCATGAAGAGTCATACAAGACTAAAACAACTCAAAAAAACCACAACTAGCTCCTTTATAATTTATATTTATATTAACCTTATATTTGGAAATCTTATAATTCAACAAATTAGGCAAAGAATATAGTATATACACAAATCTATGTTAGGCAGTAGGGACTCCAGAGTACCAAGAAACATTCAACACAATTGCTTTCTAAAGGGAAGTAGAGCATTTAAAAATCTCTTGTTAAAAGATTCCTAAAAAATGTATTTATCTATTTACAAGCTCAGTGTCAAGTGGAAGCATAATAATGTGTCCCATCCAAAAGCAAAATAAAAAAAAATTTCAATGCCCCTCCCCCAAAATAAAAAAAAAAACAGTTGCTATCTACCAATAGGTCTTGAAAAGATGTGGCAATGATTAACTGCATGGCTAGATTGAGAAGAGATCAGATCATTCAGTAGGATCAAAGGGTGGCATCTTCACAATTCTGAGCTATCTTTTATCTTAAAAAGTTGTAGCACTCCTAATGAACATCAAATCTGATATAGAACTTGGAATGCACAAAATTTAATTTTAGTACATTATCAAGGAGAACTAAAAATAGGCCTTAGCAAATCTATTAAAAGAGATGAGCAGAAACTGTAGGTTTCCCATTCCCTTTTCTAGACATGAACACATCAGCTCAGCTGCAGTCCTTTGTCTATCAGACCCTTTGCTATCTTGGCCTTTCTTTTTCTTCAAATTTGCATAACCCATACCAAGTCACTCCAACAACAAAACAAGAGGGAGCAATATGTAATCTAATGCTATATTCTTTGTCAGAATGTAGGTGTCAATCAGAAGGATTGTTGCTATTTATGTGCATTCCTAATTTATGTAAACTATCAATTTATATGAAATTTCCTTGAATGCTCATGTATTTATTTACAAGTGGTCCACAAATTCTTCCTCTCTCTTGAAAATATGTCTCTTTTATTTAGTGAAATTGAATCTATCACAATGTTCTATTAGTCATTTGCTTCAAGGTTCTAAGCATAGGTGAGTGAGAATGGAATCTCTCTCTAGAAAAGCAATTAAAACACCATGGAATGAATGCCGAACATCTAAAAATTGATTTTTTTTCTTTTTAAGGAAAGGGGCAGCTACATGGCACAGTGGAGACAATGTTGGACCTGGAGTCTGGAAGACTCGTCTTCCTCAGTTCAAATCTGGACTCAGACGACTATTAGATGTGTGATCTTAGGCAAGTCACTCTGCTTGCCTTAGTTTTTTCATCCGTAAAATGAGCTAGAAAAGGAAATGGCAAAGCCCTTCAATATCTTTACAAAGAAAATCCCAAATTGGGTCACAAAGAGCTGGATGCAACTAAAAAACAACAAATATTCTCATCCCTTCAAATGCAGGATAAAGTATTTTTATGATATATTAACAATAGAATTTCATAATAATGTCTGAGACTTCAAACTGACTTATAGAAAATGGTAACTTCAATGTCATTATCTATGGGAGACTACGAAACTTTAAATTTTCTTTGGTTAATCTATTTTTGTTTCTCCTACCATTCCCCCATGAGTCCTCTCCATTTCTCCTGCCTTCCAGCTCCCTTTTATATACCATCTTCTCCCATAAGAATGTTAAGTTCCTTGAGGATAAAGACTGTCTTTCTTTGCTTGTATTTGTATTCCCAGGTCTTAACATCATGCCACACACACACACAGTAGGCACTTTATAAATGCTCTATCATCTACCTAGCTACCAATCTACCTACCTCAATATGTCTGTCTGTCTCTATCTCTAACTGTCTGTCTGCCTGTCTCCCTGCCCCCTGCCTTTCACACAGAGACAAGAGGAGTTGACATACTTCTTATTCCCCACTGCTACTTTTAGAATGCTTTGCCTCCATTTTCATCAATTACCTCTCTTCCTTTAATCTTTCCCTTACCCTCTCAAGATCTTTGCTGCTGTCATATATGGACCACCATGTCACTCACCTTCCCATCTCATAATAGGCTTCTTGCCCCAACTACAGCTCTCCTCACCCGCCCTAGCCTCCCAGTTCCTCTCTCCTCACCTTCTAAAAGCTCTCTCCTAAGTCTGTTTCTCCCAAGTAAAGGAGAAACCACACCTTAAATACTACTCTACCATCTTACTCAGGCTGAATTTGTCCCATGTGCCAGAATCTCTACTTATTGCCCTGTTGCCAATTCCATTTTTATTAAACTTCTCCCAGGTCTGTAGCTTGATTTCTTTGAGGTCCAGACTAATTTCTTTCCAGCCCTTAATATAAAGATGCCTGAAGAATTTTGCATTGTCAGATGGTAGGAGTGAAGGAGTTCTACATCCCAAGTTGAAGTCTTTGTCTTAGAACACCTGGTCCCTCAGAGACTATGAACACAGAGTCTAATGGTTTGAGCAACAGACTCAAGTCAGGACTTCTATTCCTGGCTCTAAACTGGATTCTGCATAACTTTGGACCAATTACTTATACTCTCTGAGCACTCACTTCTCCCCCCATCCTTTTCATCATAAGAAATTTGGATAGCAGGAAGTATGCAGGCTTCAGCTCTCTGAAAACTGCTGTTCAGACTATCTTTAGAAGTAAACGATCTCCTCCTGGAGCTGGCTCATCAACAACCAGAGCCCTTTGGAAGCTGGGTGAAGAGCTTGAGCATCCTGCTTCATCACCACTTCTCCTTACTGTAATTAGATAAATAAAATGAAAGGATTTGGTGGAGAACTTTTAGTGAGAATGCATTAACATGTAGTCAAGTTGGCAGAGTGGAGTACAAACGGGAATAAGAATGGTTTTAAGTAGTATGTGGGACCAATGCGAAAAACAGACAAGGGGAAATGAATTTTACAAATGTTTAAAAGAGGGGCAATGCCTTTCTCTCTCTACCTCTTTGTCCTCTCCTGCTACCAGGTGAAGGTAGGGATTACCCCGTAGCAATTGGGTTAAAAGTCAGGTTCAATCTGTAGTAATGCAGATATAAGAAATCACCTCATCCAATGCCCTCATTTTGTAGATTAGAACATGAGCTGGAATTTGAACCCAGTTCTTCTCCCTCTAAATCTAGGGACCTTTTGATTATATATATATATATATATATATATATATATATATATATATATATATATATATATATACACACACACACACACATATATATATATATATGTATGTATGTATGTATGTATGTATGTATGTATGTATTTCCCCCTGGGACAATCAGAGAAAGCTCTCTAGAAATGTGGTATGATATACTGGAAATATTAGATTTATAATAAATAGTTTTATTAATGTAGAAAATCATATGTAATATAATATGTTCCAAGTCCAGCATTCTAGACTTGGCAGGGGAACGACGTATACACACACACACACATAAACACAAGCATGTAACTATAATCATATATACATATGCATGTATATATAATATGCATGAGAAAAAGAGAGAGAGAGAGAGAGAGAGAGAGAGAGAGAGAGAGAGAGAGAGAGAGTTTACTTTGAGCTATCGCTCTACTTTTCCCATTATTGAGTTTCTCCTAGAGCACTCATTATGTAGAGGGATCCAGGTTCTCCTGCCTTTATTTTCCTCCCATACTTGTTGCTGAATTTCTGGGTTTCAAAATCATGCCTTAGCATCTGTAACTTCATTCTCCCTCCCCTCCCTTTCTTCTCACTTTTCTGCTCCTTTTTGTGTTGTCTTCTCATATTAGAATATAAGCTCCTTGAGGGCAGTGACTATCGTTCTTTTTTCTTGTATTTGTATACTCAGGAATTATTACAGTGCCTTGTATATAGCAAGATTTTAATAAATCTTTTTCCTTCTTTCCCTCCCCTTCTTGCCTTTCTTCTTGCCTTCCTTTACTTTTCTCTGTGTCTATGTGTTTGTATGTTCTTGTCTTAGCTTTAGCACTACAAATTTTTTAACTTTTGGTCATTCAGTGGATAAGCATTTATTAAGCATTCACTAAGTGCGAAGCACCGTGCTAAGTAAACAAAACAGGTCTTGCCTGTGCACAGCAGAGACACCTCATCCCTCTGAGCCTGTTTGCTGATACACAAAAATCTCTTTGTCTATATCATAGGGGCATTGTGAGGGTCAAATGATATAATGGAGGATCCCTTTGCAATTGCAAAGCATTGTGGAACAGTAAGGTTATTATTGTTATCATTATTATTATATGGTAGCTGTTCAATAAATATTGTTCATTGACATTGGATCCTAAACATATGCAAAAAAAAGGTAAGGGGAAGAGGGATTAGCACAGAAATCAAAAGGTGAATTTGAAAATGTCAATCTTTACACACGAAAGAAATGGAATAAAAGTTAGAGTACTGGCTTGAATTTTGGGGGGTTAAGGAAACTTTCTTTAGTAATTGGTTTAAACTTTTGCTTTTATCATGCCATTTTTAGGTTATTTGAGATACAGATCACCTCCTTAAAAATAGGTTCCACACTGTGCAGCATAATCTATGATTTAAGTCATCAGAGGAAATTTTTGAGATGCTCTACACATTTATAAGCCTGGAAACAATATAAAGGCAGCAGGGAAAGTGGTTTTTAAAATCAAAACTGAGAGGGAGCTAATGAGCTTGGGAAGACCTCCAGATTTGAATTGACATAAACTGTCCTTCAGTGGTCCCAAGGGAGTTTGAGGGAAATTGTGATAACACTCTAACCAAATTCTGCTCCAGGTGCTATTGTTCAGTGAAAATACATTTGCCTTGGGTTAAAAACTCTCATTACTTATATGACTTTGGGGGCTATTACAAACATTCTGAAAATCAGTTTCTTCTTTTGTAAAATCAGGGAATATGAGACACTAATCTCTATAAAGGCATGTAAAAATCTATGTAAAGATGGCACATGTGGAAATTTAGAAGCTGAATCATTTATAAGAAAGACAGAGAAAGGCAACTATTCGGGGCCAGAAATAGTTAAAATACGTGAGTTAAATATGAAAAATAATAGACACATTTTATTATAAAGTAGAAATACTGTAAGATGGAAATTCATATTGAATAATAATAAATTTCATGTCTATAATTCTTTCTCTACCTTCTTTGTAATCACATTGAAGTGAAGAGGTAGTGTATGTTGTATTAATTCTTCAAATGAAGAAACAAAGGCTTAGCAAGAGAAAATCTATTGGTCATCAATATTTACAACTAGAAAGTGATGGAATGGGGACCACAAGCCATGTATTCTGACCCAATATGCAGTGCTTCATTTCTAAATTTTTAAGATTTCGAAATCATGTCACCTCTACTGCTGACTGATCCTGGAATTTCCCTCAAATCCTGGGTCCTCCTTAATATGGAACAACCTGACAAAATTATGGCCTACTCACCCTGAACTATATTGCTGAATTTCTCCTGAAACCTCAATTTTTGGAGAATCCCAGGCTTGCCTTCCTTAATTTTCTTCCCATCCCGATTCCTGAAGTTCTGGATTTTAAACTATCTATCAGAACTTGGTCCTTTCATTCTCTTTCCCCATCCTCTCATTTCACTTTTCAGCTGCCTTTTATGTACAGTCTCCCCCATTTTATTCCCTACTAAAACCTCCTTTATTTAGTGTAAGATCATTCACATACATCAAGGCAGATGCAACTCAAGGATTAGAGCCAGCAGGTGGACATATTGACTACCTTCTCCACATGTTCTGTTCCCATTTACAGCTTGTAGCAGCTAAGGAAAGAAAAGAACAGGTTATATGAAGAGCTACAACTCATCCAACATGAAGTTGGCCAAGCTGAGTAAAAGGAAGAGGGAGTGTTGCAACAATTCTGCTAGCAGCTGCTGTGTGGGTGAAAAGACAAACACAAGCCGAACAACAAGAATGCTGCCAGCACAGGTTCTTTTGATCTGCTTTATTAAGGAAAGCAACGTTAAGGGGTTAACAATCTTACTTCAATCCAACATACAAATATCATTCACTTAGTTCAGGGGAAAGACCCAGCACCCTGAACTTCAGTGCAGATACAAACAAATTACAAACATACATTATAAACAGACCAAATACAATTCATAGTTACCAAGAAATCATCAACGTCTGGATTGACTAGCCTGGAGGCTCTTAGAGCAGCTAGCCAATGTCCATGCCAACACTCCTCCAGGAGTGAGAGCCTCAAGCAAATAACTCTGTTTATCTTTTTATACACTCTTTAGCGGTCATCAAATGCCACCTGAGTGACCAGAACTTATGCTCCTACTATTGGCTCTGGTCTTAGCAACTCCGCTTAGGGCCCTGGAGGCTTCCTGCCTCTCTCAAACTAGGAAACTAGTTGCTAACCAGCCTGGGGATTTGCACCTAGTAGTAAAAGGGTGTGGGCCTGGTATTTAGTACCTAGTAAGACTCATTCAAAGAGAGTTAATTAATTTATCATTCTAAAACAGTAAGACAGTTCCACCATAGTTACCAATGCAGGGAGGGAGGATTTGTCCCAGTGAGGAGGCTGGGCAGTTGGAACAGGACAGGCAAAAGACCCAGGAATCTTTGGCTGAAGTTGAGATTCAGCTTTGAAGACTTCTCAATTGAGCCAGAAGGAGAGCTCAGAAGAGGTTGTCTTCCTTAGGTGGGAGCTAACCAAGGAGCAAGAGACCTAGAAGAGATACTTAAAAGAAAAGGTGGCTGAAGTGGAGTTGGGATCTGGAGTTTAAGAGATGGAGAGAAGACTGAATGAAGCTGGGAGGGAGGATGCTAAAGCTGCGGTCTTCCTACTCAAGGCCCAAAGCCAAAAAGCCAGAGACACGGAATGTAACCCAGCCCTGGGACATGTGTAAGAGGAGGCCCAGAGAGAAGTATTCCAATTGAGGCAGAAACTTCAAGAGCTTTAACAAGACAAAAGCTTCAGGTTGGACACTCTAAAGCAAGAGGGCCATTTTTCCTCATTGAAAACCACAGCATCTGTTTGCAATTCTTCCCCCCACCCCCACTCCACACTGAAACCCAGGTCTGGAACCTCTGAAACTCTATGCATCACCAAGCAACTTTTGAAAGGATCTTATCTTTCTGCATTACTGGAAGATCTGCAGGAAATGAGTGAAGTCATCACTGGAGAAGTGGAAGAAGACAATGGAAGATGCTCAGTTTTAGATTACTCCTCCTGTATTAGAATGCAAGCCATTTGAAGGCAGTGACTATGTTTCTAATTGCTTTTATTTGTATCCCCTAGATTTAGCACTGTGCTTGGTACTTAGTAAATCCTTGGTAAATGTTTCCTTTCTTCTTTTATTGCTTCCTTCCTTTCTTCATTGCTTCTTTCTTTTCTTCCTTTCCTTCTTACCACTAAAACATATCTTCTCTCTAATGATTTTCATCTCAAAAGAGCTTTATCAAAATTCATCCTTCAAATAATTAATTCGCCAAGCACTCCTTAAATACCTGTGTGCTATGCACTATTCAAGGCACTGGGGATAAAGAGACAAAAATGAAACAGCTCTTGGCCTAGAGAAGTCTACTTTGTATTGACTGGAAACGACATGTGCACATAAAAATAAGTCACATAGGTTATAATATATAATATACATTACAATTTATATGTGGATTTATGATGTCCATTTAGTATATAATGAGGTATTTAACAAATAATATAATTTATAATTATATATTATATAATGTATCATCATATAATTTTAAATTACATATGTAGTTATTTATTTATTTGCTTTTATATGTTCATGTTGTTTCTACTCAATAGAAAATATACATCTTGAGACCAAGGCCTGTTTTATTTTTATCTCTTCATCCCTAGTGCCCTTAATAGTGCATACCATATAACATGATGAAGGAAAAACCCAAGACAGTGTTTCTGGGATAAATAATTAATTTATATAATTAGACTTACCAATAATAAATTGATGGTAATTGGTTTCTCTTGATAACCAAATACACCTAATGGAGACCATGAATGCCATATAATATATGAATGTCCCTTACGGAACTCAATCCTGATTGGTGGACTTTTAAATGAGAGGCAGACTAAAAGTCATCAGTTTTTCCAGTTGAGAACATAGCTTGATCATGAGACTCAGCCTCTCCACAATCTGGACAGAAGAATCCATCTCCATCCAGACCACTCTGGTTGATTTTCTCTTTTATGAGGTGAGTAGCTCTAAACACCAAGGGAAGGGTGCAATGACATGGGATTATTCCTAAGGGCAAGAATTCACCTACATTAGATTCTGTACACACTCTACACAGAAGTAAGGTCTCCCAGTTCAAGGGGTCCTGCTCAAGATCAAGAAGCATGAACCCTAAGAATTAAAAGAATCTCCTCTATCAGACATGCCCTTCAGAGTCTGGCTTACTGACCTAAAAGGGCTGAGTTCTGAATCAGGAAATAAAAACTTAATATTAATATAATAATTAGGTGTTAATGTAATAGCAAAAGAATAATTTCTCCCAATAGTAAATTCATAATAAATACTTGGTAAATGAATGTGTGCCAGCACGTGTATGTGTGTGTGTGTGTGTGTGTGTGTGTGTGTGTGTGTGTGTGTGTGTGTGTGTGTGTGTGTGGAGAGAGTATGCATTTTAATAGATCCTTTTCAGGAATTTAGGGATTCTCCAAATTGAAAATGAGCCAGGAAGCCACTCCTAGATTAAAGAGCAACCTAAGAAAAAGGCATAGAGCCAAGTGATAGAATGTATATGAAAAACAGCCATGGACCACTTTAACTGAAACTTTAAAAGGTGCAAGATAGCATAATGCTCAATAAATCTGAAAAAAAAACCCTTGGAACTAGGTTATGAGGGATTTTAAATGCCAAACAGAGGAGTTTGTATTTTATCTTAGATGATATAGTGACCTACTAGAGCTTCATGAGCTAGGGATTGAAATACTCAGAACAATGTTTTGGAATTTCATTTTAACAGCTATATTGAGGATTGGAAAGTGAAAGATTGAAGGCAAGGAAACTAACTGGAAGTGGTTACAATAATTTAGGCAAGAAGAGATAAGGGCCTAGGATGCTGGTGATGAGAGTGATGAGAAGAGAATATGTGAGTGTTATTGTGGTGGTAACATCAACAAGACATGGCAATTGACTGGATATGAAGCACCCTTCATATAATGAATCACCAAGTCCTGTTATAAGGAATAGAGAGAGGCAGAAAGGCAGAGAGAGGAGAGACAGAGAGAGAGAGAAAGGGAGACAGGGAGGGAGAGGGAGAGGGAGAGGGAGAGGGAGAAGGAGAAGGAGAGGGAGAAGGAGAGGAAGAGGGAGAGGGAGAGGGAGAGGGAGAGATCAAGTATAACTATGAGATTAACAAGTTGGGTGATATGGACAGTGCTCCCTTTCTCAGAAAAAAAAAAGAAGTTAGGGAGAAGAGATGTTTTGGCAGGAAAGACAAATGTGTTTTGGACAAGCTTGACATATCTAGGGGACATACAAAAGGGCTGTTGCATAGGAGGCAGTTGGTGATATAAGACTAGAATTTGGGCAGAGGTCATAGGTGGATATAATGTAGTAGGAAGGCCGAATTTATGATCTCAAATATAATCATGTATATGTTTGAATGGTCCGAAATCGCAAGGCACGAGAGATTCTCTAAGGAGAAAACAACAAGAAATTTATTTAGGCCCCACCGCAGCAAAAACTTGAACCAGCCTCCCCATTCCAACATCTTGAAAAAAAGACTCCAGGCCCAGAAAGCCCATTTCACAAGGGCAACTAGGAGGCCAAAGAAAAGCAAGAGAGTATTTAGCCAAATCATGTTCACTGGCCTCACGTTCCTGCTCGCACTCGGGTAAGCCCCGGCAGCTTCTGGCTTCCACACCTTCCACCGCCGCCGCCGCTGAAGTTGTCTCCCGGCTCACCCCTCCTCGCAGCCGAGCTTCCGGTGTTCTCAAG
>CM053625.1:202772632-202791758 GCA_028646595.1 Phalanger gymnotis
TTTCCTTCCTTCCTTCCTTCCTTCCTTCCTTCCTTCCTTCCTTCCTTCCTTCCCCCCCACCCCCCCCTCTTTCTTTCTCCCTTACCTGCGGGTGCTCTGCCCAAAGGGAACGTAAATTTGCATCTCTGAAACCTTTTTTTTTCCTTCTTAAAGACAGCTTTAATCTCAGATACTTGGGCTCTCCTCAACTGGCCAGCAATAGATCCTTGGCCATGCCGTATTTGTTCATTGCTTAGGCCATAATTGGCTCAGAATTAATATGAATAGCAATTGTTTCTCTCTTGGTCAGAAACCCAGAGGCATTTCCCCTCCCAGATTGATTTTTTAACTAAGTAACATACCATTCTGTGCCTCGTGACTTATTAAGCCTTAGGCTGAATGAGCTTTGCCTCAGTCAAACTGAGACCTGTTAAACACCTTAGCTGGAAAAAGCCAACGTCTCCCACTGCATCCATGGCCATCTCCAGCAGTCCTGATCTATATCTTGCCACTGAACTCAGATAGTTCTGGAGAAGAAAGTGAGGCTGGTGACATTGCACACTCCTCCCTCAGTTAAATCCAATTCACTTGCATGTCATGGCATCACCTCTCTGATATCATGGTCCCATTCCATAACGAAGGACAAATAACAACCACCCACTCATTCTTTCCTCTACCCTGTTGCCTTTGTTAATTCCCATTCCGATACAATATTTCTCCCAAGGCTTCTTACGTTCAGAACCGTAACCCTAAATGCTTTATAGCATTCTGAAGATTCAATTTATAGTCAATCAGTACACACTATATATCTATATGATTATTCAGATTAAGCTTCACTGAAAATAACATTTCTCTTGCAATTTGAGTATGCTGCTTAACTACTGTTATATAGAATCACAAGTTTTTTGCTCAAGGACTGGGATAGACCCTGTAGTTCAGTGTTTTTACCATATGGTCCACTAACCTCTAAAGGTTTTGTGGACAAATATCAGAGTATCTACAAACCTGGGTATGAAAAAATACATCTTTATTTTCACTAATCCTTATGTTTTACCCAGAAATTTACATCCCATAGTATCTTTGTCTCTCTGCCCTTTTACAGGAACTTCAGTATTAAGACAGATAAACAAGTTGATCATGTATTTGACCCATAAGGTCTAGGCAGGATTCTAGCAGGTATACTTAATCAGTATCCATGTACTTTTAAAAAGCACATTTCAATCTAATTAGTTTCCTTCATAATCTAATGTATTATATTTTATTCGTTTAAAAAAAGATGCAAGAAATGATCGATAGGCTTTACCAGAATGCCCAAAGAGTCCATAACATAAAATGGCTAAGAAGTCTTAGAGCAGAGTAAGATCCCTCTTTTTCTGTTTTGACATTAGTGAAAAAACAAGTTTCCTAATTAGAATCTTGAAGACTATTAAGTATATGACCCTAGCTGATATGCAGTTGCGTAAGGGCCCTCTCACTTGAGCCTTTAAGAAAGGACTTTGGTCTGGGACAATTTGAACTCAATTTGTACTAGAGGTATGTAGAAACCTACTGCAGAAAACTGCAAGAAATTCAATATCACCTATGAATCAATGGAGCTCTCTTTTACTCTCAGTGATAATCTACCCAATATTTCTTTTATCACTAATTTAATACTTATAATAATAATAGCACCTTCCTTACAGGATTGTAAGGATCAAATGAGCTAATAATTATAAATAGTGCTTTGAAAATACTTGGTTCATAATAGGTACTATATAAATGTTTATTCCCTGCCCCTACTTATTGGAGGAAATGAGTCTAATTAGAGGGATCTCAAAACTCATTTTCCAAATCCTTATGAATTGCAATCTGTCAAAGCCATAATAAATAAAAGTATCACTATGAAGTATTCCAATTTGAAAAAGTAAAATGTAAATATGTCTATATATGTATATATAATATAGGTATATATCATGTATACATTCTATATAGCATGTGTGTATACACACACATAAATAACACATTAAAAGTTTGTGAAGCTTTCTTCATAGTATGAGAAACAGTCGGACATAGTAGAAAAATGACTCAGTCACAAAGATCTAATATTTTTCTTACCTTTGACACATGTTTTCTGTATGACTCTGGGACAGTCATTTAAAATCTTTGTCAAGAAATTTTCTGAATTGGTATGTTGCATGAGTAGGTCCTGATTTACTTAGGCAGAGGTGTTTGGTGTTCCATATACTCATAAAATCACAGGCCTGATACTACTTACACATACACATCTATCTATATATACAATATTATGTTATTGTATTGTATACATATTATACACATAGATGTGTATGTGTAAGTTTTATTAGATCTGTGGTGTGCCTGTGCGTAAAGACATAGATAGACACACATCTATATCTAAATATCATCTATCTATCTATCTATCTATCTATCTATCTATCTATCTATCTATCTATCTATCTATCTATGTGTTTCCTGACATCTTCTCAAATGAAAACAGGGCTCAGACGTCCCTTGGTTCATGGTGCGAAAAGAAAATATCACATATGAATTTATATTCTGGTTCTATCTCATAATATATTTAGGCCTTTAACACAATTAATTTGAGGCCTGAAACTTATTATCCCATGCAGGTCAATTATAAAAACACTGAAAGATGAAACCATATAATCCAAAACTGATTTCTATTACTACCAAATTTTGAAGCCTAATAGTGAACCAATATAAATGCAGGAGCTTTCTTTTTTTTACCTTTCCTACAGAAATGCATGATGATTTCATGAAGAATTTTATTCCCTCTTCTAAATGAGTGCTACCATTTACTTATTCTGTTGCAAACACAGAGTTTGATAGTCTGATAAGATCTATAACTTCCAAAGTTCTCTTCACTTTTGCAACTATTAGAAAAAAATACTTTTTATAAACCAAGTAACCCCTGTCATATTTGTGTGTGTATGTATATATATATACATACATACATATATATTTATATGGTATACTTATGGTAAACATAAGTGTTTAGACTTAAAACATGAATGAATGTTGAACCATTAAACAGATTTTTAGAAATGGAATCTATATCAATTGAATAACATCTATGAGACAGAACTCAAATTGCCATTAGGAAGTTACCTTTCATCATCATCCAAACCATGGTGCCTAGAGCTGTAGATTTGTAGTAAGGAAAACCTGAATTTGAAGCTTACCTTAGATACTTATGAGCTTTGTGGCCTTGAGCAAGTTGCTTCATTTCTCTCTGTCTCAGTTTCTTCATCTGCAAAAACTAAGAAAATAATATTTCTTGCTTCATACAGTTATTGTGAGGGTTAGTTGAAATAAATGATGTAATTTACTTTGCAAACCTTAAAAAATACTATATAAATGTTAGGGAAAATCCTTAGTGAACAAAACTTTCAATTACCTTTGCTCATTTTAAAACTCCCCAATGGGTTTATAAATTTTCTGTCAGATTCCAAGTTTCTTTACTATCAGTTATCTTCTAGGATTAAAAAAAGAAACAGTTTAAAGCTATCCATGTTTTCATACTCAAATGTTGTTTGCTCATTTTCAGTAGCCCATGCTTATACTCTCCAAGATTGAAGGCCGCTATACACAAATCACTACCTAGCACTCTTCTCTAGGTAGTTATGTCAGATATGGAGACCTTTACTTCTTATTTCATAAGATCTTCTGACTCAAACCTCAAAATCTTTTTGAGGACATCCAAAGTGTCTCCTAAGCAAAACTTTCCAATGTTAACATGATCAAGAGTTGAATCCAACTTTTCCCATTTTGTTGTATGATCAGGTATATACTGTTGGTCCCTTAATATCCACTTACACCCTTGCTCCATAGGAATGAAGAAATTTGACTTCCAAGATGCTAGGTTATGAACTCCATTTTACCCCATAGTCAGAACCATGAATAACTTAATTGATTTATGATTTCACAATAGAAGAACCCACCATATAAAGAGATGCAAACCACTCATTACAATTTTACTTTGAAATAAAAAATCTCACCATATCTTTATTTTGTTTACCTCATGGCAAAAAAATACACTGAGTCAATTTGACACACCTTGGTTTATTGAGGTATTCTCAAATTTTGGTGTTTTTAGATTAAGCTTATAACTATTTGTTATTTAGTGAGCAACCCACTAATAAGGTGGTTCATTGAATGATTAAAATCCAGTGATACTATACTTACCAAGTAACTCTATAACACTGAATTATGAACTGTGCCTCCAAAACCTAGAAAATAATATTTACAATGGTTGACAAAATTAACAGCAAAGGCTGTGTAAGGTTTATCCCTACAAAAGACTAAATTTAGATTTCCCTCCCTTCTTCAAAGAGGTGAAGTGTGGAATATTTTGTATACTTTTAGATATGGTTAGTTTTGTTGAATTACTCTTTTTCTTTCTTTTAAAAAATTCTTTGTTGCAAAGCATGGCTTATTTTGTAGGGAAGGGAAAAGAAATATGTTTGGAAATGGATATGATGTAATAATCAAAAGCCATCAATTAAAAAATTTTAGGTGCTTCTAGGTACCCAACAGGACTTCTTGAGAATGGCTCAAAAAGTTATCTTGTCATTTGAGAAATTCTTTGGCCTAAATAGAATGCTACAGCAACCACTTAAGAAATATAATCTTTTGTTTCTAGAAAGATTGATTAGGTTTTGCAGGGCAGGATAGATACATCTTGCCTTCTGATTAGCAGATAGAGGAAATCAACCAAAGGAAGTTCAAGTTTGTTTACATCTACTGATGTCTGCTGGAGAAAAGGGAAAGATCTATTTCCATAAGCGTGTGAAAGATTGCTCAGCTAAGCAAATACTACTGGAAACACACTGTAGTGAAGAGGAGGTTCTTTAACCCTCTGACATTCTTATGTGCAAGTTAACCCAGCAGGTGGCTGTCATTTCTATCCTGAGAGCTACTCAGTTGTACCAGAAAACAACCATGCAGAAGTTATCTGATGAGCAGCCAGTGGAGCAGTTCCATCCAAGCTTCTGAATGATTTCTAAGTCTAGTTGATGAGTAATCCTTGTACAACTTCTGTAAGCAGTCCATTGATTTTAAAGAATTGACTAAACCCAACACAGCTGGGGGAATAATTCCAATTGTCATAAAGTCCGGGACCTTCCTTCTAAAAAGTTCCTATACATTATGTTCTTGTTAATCAAAGATAGTCCAGAATACTCAGGAAAAAAATCATGGAGTTTACAACCTGTTTCTTTGTTCTGTTTCTGTTCTCCATTAAACAAAGAATAGTAAATTGATCTCTAGACTTAGCCTCAAATGAATAGGATTTGAATCCAGTATGACTACATGTGTGTGTGTCTGTGTTACCTTACACAAATCAATACACTTTTCTAGATGTCCATATTTTCTTAATAGTGTTTTTTCCAGTCACTTGTACATATAATTTTCAACATTCATTTTGGTAAGATTTTAAGTTTCAAAATTTTTATCCCTCCTTCCATTACCTGCTGCATCCCCAAGACAGCAAGCAATCGGATATAGGTAATACATGGACAATCATGTTAAATATACAGATGTCCATGTTTTCATCTATAAAATAAGAGAGTTGAACTAGATCTATAGTGTCCTTTAGTCCTAATATTTCTGATCTTCACCATGTCTTCCTCCAAATAAAAGCATGTAGTCTCCTCTCCATCTCCCAACCCATGGATGTTTCTCCTATCTCTGTTAAAATCTTGTTTCAGTGTATATTCTATCACACTAAAGTCTAAGTCACAGAAGTCTAGAGTTTGTAGACACCTCAGAGTTTCTGATTTCATCCTTAGCAGAAATGAAGATTTCCTTCTACCACATCAACTAGGCAGCTTGGTGATGCAATAGATAGAGTGATCCATGGGGAAATCAGCATAACAGGTGAAAATCAGAATTGTCAATTGGTTTTGTGGATTTCCAATGGATTTTTTAGTGGGGGCAGGGTTCTTTTTGGTAATGTAAAGTCTCTATTTTATGTCTACCCTTCTTTAATTCACATATAATGTTTTAATTTTTCCAAAGCATTATGGTCATAGTATTATTATCCTATAGTATCCATAGTATTATTTCTCTCTATTTTTCTTTGTCCAGACCTGTGATTTTTTTCTGCACGTGATAGCTCCTTCCCTTGATGTACATAGGCAACTTGGATACAACATAAGGTCTTCTTAATTTTCCTTGGTCAACAAGAGCCAGAACTAATACTTAAAAAAAAACCCAAAAAACAGAAACTTATATATAGGGTAAAAAAACAAACAATGTTGCTGAGGCAAGGGTTATGAAAAACACTTTCAGTTCCATTGTGACCCTATCAGAGAGAAAGAAAAGGTGGGGAAGTGAAAGGCAGGGTGGACGGAACAGGCCAGTGCTGTCTACTAGAGGAATTCACCAGCGACTCTGTCCCAACCAAGAGAGACTTGCAGCATGCGATTACTTCTTATTCTTAGTAATCTCTATTTACACACCAGGCCAATTATTTCGACACCGTTGAAATACAGTTAATATCTTCTAAATTAGAGGTACTTACATGTTTTTAGTAGCATAAACCTCTTTGATAATCTAGTAGAGCCTATAGACCTCGTCTCAAAGGAATATTTGTAAATGCATAAAATACACAGAATTATGAAAGAAATCAAAGGTTAACGAAAATAAAATAACTCCTTTTTTCCCCACCTGAAATTTATTCACATGTCCTTTGGGTTTGAGAACCTCTGCTCCAAGTTTTAGTGCCCTAAGACTAAGCTCCCTTCACCTTCCATTAATAATGGTTAAACTGAGAGGTTGAGAGGGGAACTTCTCAAAATTCTTTAGTTACTCTCCTCATTTAATTTTATATAAAGTTTATGGGGAAAATAAAACTGACAAAACGTACCCTAAAATATAGAACATTATTTTTAAGCTGTCATACCTTTGTGAAAGAGTTTCTAGATTCATTTTTTCTACTTCCATTGAAGTGACTCACTGGGAGGCCCATCTCATTCTCAGATGAAATCTGGACTGTAGCTAAGTGGGCAGCTTATTCTCTCTTTGTTCCATAACTTTCATGCAGCTGTGGACAACAATTTGCATATTCCTACAGAATTCATGGAGCTGGTGGATTGGAAACAAAGCAACAGACCATAATTTCAGCCCAGTCTTGGCATTCTAGTGCAAATGCAATCCATAAATGAGCCACAGGAATCCATTCTTGTCATCACTTGTCACATAAAGAAAAGTAGAAAACTGCAAATTAACTCTGAGGTTGTTCTGGCCTGGACAGTTGAAGTCTTTTGTACCCAACGTTAACTATAGCTGACCTGAAAGCTAGGTGCTCAGCACCCTGAGTCTCTCCTTCATTCCTTCTTAGATATGCCACCTTCCCCATTTTCACACAGGAAATCAGTGTAAGTGTACTGGATTTGAATAAAAAACAAAGAAAAAAACATGGATTTAAACACAAGCTCTTACAATTAAGTATTTGAAGGTAACTGGGATCCTAATGATGGACTGATTCAGTGATGCCAGGTCCTGGACAATATAAATAACGAAGTAATATTCCTTCCTCTATCCTCCATTACTTTCTTTTTTTCCCCCAACACACAGAAAGTTTGAGGGTGTGAAGAAACATCTTCCTCCTCCCACTATCCCTTCCTAGGAGTTAACTTAACCATGGAAAAAAACTTGGCAGTGGGAGACAGGTGTTTACTCTTATCATGAAGTAGAAGTAGAGGTAGACTATTCTTGAAAATTAACCTTTTCTATAGAGGAGGATATTTTGTTTGTTTGTTTTTCTTTTTTTAAACTTCTCAGCACAGCATGCTCCTGAAATTTAGCCCGTTTAGCCAGAAATGGAAATTTCTTGTGTAGGACAACCATTGGTAGTTGTCTCGAGCTCCTGGAATGGAAGAAATGAAAGAAAACAGGATGAAATTAGAGAAAAACAACTGGTCTAGTTTAACTTGAAAATAGATCGACTGAAGAGGAATAATGTGAGATAAGGCTGAAGTGACAGATATGTGGAGGGTCTTAAATACAAAGATACAACATTATACTTTGATTCTTTGACGTTTGTGGGATCTCATTGCCATGAGTATACACTGCTACACAGATCAACACCTCTTCACTCAGTCATATAATGCAAGTCTTGTTCATCTGCTTCTGGAAATCCATTCCATTGCCAACTAATTCCCAGTAAATTCTTCCATTAATCAAAGTTGTCTTCTTCTACTGAGAATTCCTTGATTTTTTTTCTATCCTCTACCCCCTTGGATTACTTTAGATATTTCAAATCTCCCGTTCTGCAAAGAGATCTTTATGGGTCCCCTCATCTGTTAATGACATCCCATCTCAGATTGCCTTAGATACATTCTGTATCATGTATATATCTAATTATTTGCATATTTCTTGATCATTAGGTTGTAAGCTCCATGAGAGAAGGGACTGTTTTGCTCTTCTTTGTATCCTCTGCACTTAATCCAGTGTTTGGAATATTGGGAGATCTTAATAAATGTTTGTTGGCTGACACATTCGTGTTTCTGTACTACCATTTTCTATACCTAGAACATCAGATTCTCTCTTTGTTTGTCTGTCTATCTCTCTCTCTTTCCCCATTCTGCTTTTTAATTCCTTTTCCTTAAAAGCCAGCTCACTTGCTACCAAAGCCATGATACTGTCTATGATTTCCCACAGGGAAAAAAAAAATTCATGTCTCCTTCTTGGAGTCAGAAGCTACTCTTTTTGATTCATATTTATGTATTCATTTTCTAACTTGAATTATTGTTGTTTGTACTGATTTTAAGAAAAAAGATTTTTCCTTTCAATGACAGTAGAGTCATATTTGGATTTTACCTATACAATCTCTAAGGTACTGCACAATTAAGTAAAAATGGCATTACAGAAAGATGAGGGAAAGTGTTGGACTAGACCATATATTAGAGAATGGATTTTCTTCCCTGTTCTACTAAGCTATTGAGTGGAACCCCAGCATTCACCAAGGAATCTTTCCCATTATTGGCCAAAGAGGACATTATTTTGAGGATGTTGAGATATTGATTTAAATACTAGCTAAGAAAAAAGATTTCATTATCTCCACCTTCACCAAAGGACACTGAGAAAATAACAATAACAACTGACCTACAGGTATACTTTTTAATCTGTACAAAATATTTTGAGAATAAGCTAATAGTACATGGAGTATATCCTGATTGAAGATTTAAGAAGGGAAGTCACAGGAAATGCCAAGCATAAAGCTTCTCCTTTAGTAAGGTATCTTCCATGTATATGTTAAAATCATACAAGATTAAGGAATCTTAAAACAATAAGGAACTATCAGGAAAGATGTAATAACAGACTGCTATAAGACCATCCCAAAGAGCTAGGAACAGGACTTCTGCTCTGACCTACACATTTGTTAACTGTTAACTAGATTTTTTTTTCTTTTGGGACTAAAAAGCTCTTCAGTCTTCCAGTTCATTATATTAATATATAGGTGAAGCGTGTCCCTCATTTCTGCTAAAAACTCAGCAGAATTTGTGGAAAGTCAGCTAAGTATAAGGTAAATCAAGGCATGAACTGGTTAGAGAGAAAGGGAAGAAAGAAGCATTTATTTAATGCCTACTATGTGGCAGGCACTGTGCTAGGCAATTTACAAATACTATCTCATTTCATCCTCATAACAGCTATGGGAGGTAGGTGCTATTTTTCTCCCCATTTTATAATAGAGGAAAGTATAGCAGACAGGTTAAATGACTTGCCCAAGGACTCATAGCTGTAAATCTTAGAGGCCAAATTTGAATGCAGATCTTTCTAATTCTAAGTCCTGCCCTCTATCCTTCCTCACTAGCTGGAGTGAGGAAGAAGGAACTTGGGGAGAGAAAATTAAACCACATCTCAGTTTTTCCTAGGATCCACCCTGCTGTGGCATCCAGAGTGTTTATGTCTGGCCTTTCATCTGCTTTAGCGTTCTAATATAGTGGAAATATCTGTTTGCTGATTTTCTGAGCCACCAACACAAGATTTGCAGCCATATTGTCTGCCACTTTTCTGTGTAGTCCAGCCCAGCAATTCAAAAGAGTTAAAATGTATAGCCCAGCTAATCAAAGCTTATCAGGAAAATCCCTACCCAGCCTTCCACTGTAGAGGTGCTATTAGTGCCCTATAATTCTCTAAAATCTAGTAGTGCTCAGGGCATATTTTATCTGGCTGTCCAGTTAATCCTCCCACTGGGTAGTGAGCCTGTCAGGCAGGGAGGAAGCTGTGCTAGGGGAGGCCATAAAACTCAATGAAAAAGGAATCAGGAAAGGTCTGAGTATATAAATTATTTATGCCTGTAATTAAATTAAAAATTACAAAAGGGGCTCAACTTTGGCCAGCCTTTCTAAAGGGGTGGGGGAAAGCCTCACAAGTGTCAGATTCATTGGCAGCATCTATAAATGCCAGGAGTGACCCTATTTACTATTCTGGGAGGCTCAGCTGACACAAATTTCTTTTCTCTGTGCTGAAAATATAATGCAGGGCTAAAGTGGATCATGCCAGCCATAATTTATGAAAACAAATCAGCTTTTAAATGGCATGATGGATTAAAATGGAAGCTGAAGTGACTGTAACACACAAGCCTATGTGCTGACATGAAATGGAAAAATAATCATAAAATAAAAGATATTAATCTTGCAGCTTCTTGTTGCAATATATGTATATATGTGTACATACATATGTATACATACACAGCAATGTATATGTACACATACATATATACATGTGTGTGCATGTGAATATGCATGAATGTGTCTATGTGTATATGTGGATAGTTACTTAATGCTGTCCAGATATTAGTTTTGTGGTTGAGGGGGCCCTTCATTAACCAATGGAATATGCATTGATATTACCTGTACTAGAAATCATAATGATGAAGTTGTAGCCTACCAATTAAAATAGAAGATATACAATCAACTATTAATGCAATCTCTTCATGTAATTGAATTCATTTTGATAAACTAGCCACCATTCTGTTAGTTATAGCATTTATACTCATAGAACTAAAGAACAATAGTATAAAATTATGAAGTCATCAGTTCTAATTTTCTAATTTTAAATATGAGGAAAGCAAAACCCTGACAATTAAACATTTATCAAGAACCTATTATATGATATGAATTTTGCTAGAGTAGGTCAGCTTTCCCAGAGTTCATATACCTAGCAAGCAGAAGAATAAGGACTCAAATCGAATAGAAAATAAACTGCCTGAAGGCAGACACTGTCTCATTTTTGTATTTATTTCCTTGGTGCTTGCCTGTTTTCCTGCTTGGTGTAAGCTATAAACAAGTGCTTTGATTGATTGATCCAGATCTCCCAGTACATATTTCAGTAGTCTCAGAATAACATCCTTCCCCTAATGAGTGATTTCTAGGGTATCTGTGTCCTTGATTAAGGCACTTAAAAAATCGTTCATTGATCAGTCCACTTATTCAATAAATATTTACTGATCAGACCTTCTATGTTTGAGACACAGATAAAGTGCTATAAGAGATGCATATATAAATAAACCTACTGTACTTGACTAGTAAAAGCTGATAGGTGAAGATAAAAGAGAAAAAAATGTGAAAAAGTAAAAAGAAAACAGTTTAAAAGATCATAGAATTTCAAAACTAAATGGGACCATAGATTATGTAATTTAAGCCCTATTTCACAGATGAGGAAAGTAAAACCTTGAGAAATTCTGTCTTACTAAAATCAGGGAGCCTATAACTAGAAGAGCTAGGATTAGAACCTAGGCCTTCTAACTCAGGCTCTTTCACTCCATCTTACAGAAAAGACAGTGAATTTAAGTGCCAAGTAAGTAGAACAGAAGACGACCGCCACGAATTTAGAGGGAGAAATCACTGTGGTCTGGGGTGGTCGAGAGAGCTGAACCTAGTTTTAGGAGGATTAGAAGCCAGAGAAGGAGAAAGAAGGGCAGGGAGTGAAGAATGGTAATGGAATGCGCAGTCTGATTTTAATCATTCTTATTTTGTGCCCCTTTCTCCCTCTTATGCCTTCTCTGTCTCATTCTCATTTTCTTTCGTTCTCTTTTATAGTGGGGAATGATCTTTTTGCAGTTCTTCTATGGCCACATAGAATCCAGGAAGCTGTACTTGCAAATCATGCTTAGAACAGGTGTAATGCCAAAAGCAGTTGCCAAGAAAGGGGTGGAGATTGAGGAAGTAGAATTCATATTCATCTCCGGCACCTTGGGCCTCCTTATTCTTGCTGGTATTGAGGTTATGACTGTTCACCTAGAGTGCAATAAAATTCCATAGAGAGCAGATTCTCCACTATATACTTAGGCTCATGGACTTATGAGTGAAAGGGACAATAGATTTCATCTAGTCTAATTTTGTCATTTTATACATGAGGAAATTGATCCCCAGAGGGATTGAGAGAATTACTCTGAGTAACATAGCCATTCATTATCAAACCTGAGACCTTTGCATCCAAGTCCAATATTCTTTCTAGTGCCTCATATTACCTTTTATTTTATTTGTCTTTGTCTATTCATACTTGCTTTACGGATTTTAGGAGATTTGTAATAATGGGTCCAATGGCAACATTTATGATTTTGTGTGTGTGTGTGTTTGTGTGTGTGTTGTGTGTGTGTGCTTGTTTACTGATTGACTGAGTTCTCTAGTTAAATCACATGAAGAGGAATATTATATTCTTTTTCTGAGTACTACATTATATAAAGGATATTCATAATATGAAATATTTCTAGAAGAGCCTGACCAAGGTTCTCACTCTGGCTGTTTATTTCCTATGTGACCTTTGATTGTGAATGTCTCTTGGACTCATTTTCCTCATCTATAAAATTGGCATTGGTTGTTTCTCTATGATCCCTTCTAAGTCTAAAACCACATAATACCTGTTGTCAAGTTCTGTTTTGTCCCAAAGAGCAAATATTGGAACAATGGACAAAAAGATTGAGAATGACAGAATTCACCTAGATATAAAGCTAAATTTCCTAACAATGAGGTGGCTAGGGAGGTAGCAAATTCTACATAACTGAAGGTTTTTCAGAGTAGCTAGGTGATGCAGTGGATAGAGCCCTGGCCCTGGAGTCAGGAGGACCTGAATTAAAAATTGCCCTCAGATATTTACTAGCTACGTGACCCTGGGCAAGTTACTTAACCCTGTTTGCCTCAGTTTCCCCATGTATAAAAGAAACGGGAGAAGGAAATGACAAACCACTTTAGTATCTTTGCTAAGAAAATCCCAAAAGGAGTCACAAAGAGTCAGACATAATTAATAGAAGAAATAACAACAAAAGAAGGTCTTTAAGTTCATCTTTGGGATTCGGTAGAAGGGACTCCTATGCAGATACATTTTAGCCAGGACGACCTACTACAAAAAAAAATAAAGTGATTTCTCTAGCTGATAAGAGAGAATTCAACTCAAGTGAAAGTACAGTTGGAATTAAGGGAATGTCACAATTTCTGAAATAAAAAAAAATCTCATTTCAATGCTTTAGAAAATATTTGAGTTACCAAAAATTTAAAAATTCTTCACAGCCAACTCCAATAGCATCGTCAAGGAAAAAAAAAAACAATTGCTCTTCTGAATAGGTTGAAAGTTTGTTTTCTTTACCTTGCAAGGTTTCATTTTGTGCTCGTTTGGAGATGTGATTTTTACTTAGGTACTTGATAACTGTCACAATGTTTATAGAGTTAAGTAGAGTGGGCAAATCACCACAGATGCTACCTTGTAGCTGGAGCAATGATTTTAATCAACACGAGGAAATATTGAGTTTGCTCCTTGAAGTCATTGAAACTTCTCACAGCTTGGTTTAATCCAAGATTTATGTGCTAAATGACCACATCAACGAGGCTGGACAATGCCTGTAGCTCACTCGATTTTGTACACATTATTAGCTTGCTCAGAGAGCAATTTCAGTAAAGAACAGTTGTCCACAGGGAAAATAACTCTTTGGATTATACATTTGTTTTCAGCCTTAAGGTTCAAGCATTTTAATCACAATTTGGACACCATTTTTCCCCCCGCTTCTTTTGTGCAACACTGGGAAAAAAGATTTATGATGTCTTGAGCTTAGACATTAACTGTTTATTATCTTTGGTAGGTTATCCCCAATAAATTTACGATAGCATACAAGCACAATTTTTAGTGGTATGACATTGAACAAAAATTTAGAAGTAAAAGAATTCTATGTCCTTTTTTGTGTCTCAGTGATCTAAAAGTGTTGCATTGTTGTTGACTTAGGGTTAAGTAGTGGATTTAATGTTTAATTGTTGCAGGATCTTAAGCAACTTAGTTAAACTGTACTCTCTGTGACTCAGTTTCCAAATCTCTCAAGTAATCACAGGATTGTTGCATAATTTCCCCCTCATATTTGCTGTGAGGAAATGACCTTAAGTGCAAATATCATGCTTATTATCATTATTAATCATTATGATTATTAGTGATCGGGTCAACAACCTAGTTATTATTGGTACTCAGTTGAATTGTTGTCAACAATTTAATCCAACAACTATTTATTAACTACCTTCTATGTGCAAAGCATTTTTGGTTAGCACCAACAATAATGAAGATTCCTTCTAGGCATATACTTGGAGGTCAAGATAGGAAGAAAGATCTCATATGTAATTAAATATGTATAGCATCACTATTTGTAGCAAGATAGAATCAGACATAAATTAGAAGCTCTTCAACTGGGGAATGGCTATTGCTACCAACATTTCCATTGTGATACATGAATGTGAAAGAACATAATTACAATATAATTGATAGTTAATATGAACATTATAAAGAAGCATGGGAAAACTTATCTGATCTCATGAAACATAAAATGCACAGGAAGCAGGAAAAAGATGTACACAATTATGACAATAGTACAAATGTAAAGCAACAGAATATTTTAGTTTTAACAACCAAACTTGAGATGAGATATGAGAATGGACCACTCCATCTTCTTTGTGGAGGTGAGGGCAATGGTGAGGAACATCACAGATCTTATCAATCTTAGTTCATGTGTTCTTTAGTTTTGCTTACCTGCTTTAATTTCTCTCTTTTTTATTCTTTGTTATAAAGCTTGGCTCCCCATATCTGGGAACAAGAGGAGGAAGAGTACAATGAGTACTTAAGGTGATTTAAAATTAAATATATGTGTAATTTTGAAATAAACATAATGTTTCAATTAAAAGTAATCCTCAGCCATCAATTATGATATTTGTTGGACTATAACTTCCAGGGTAAGAATATTGATCTAAATTACTAATGCTCGTTTCTCTGAAGGCATTACTCTTCTTTTGGTCCTTATTGTGTTGTTCCCTTTTCCATGATCAACTTCATTTCCTCTAAAAGGCTTTTGTTTGTTTTTCTGAGAGTTTGCCTCATATTTCACTCATTCTTTGGTTTCAGGACACTATGCAAAAGAAAATATGATACTAAGATCTGACAGAATAAATATTACCATTTTACTCTGAATGGATTATACCAAACCAATATATATGTATACACACCTATATATTTTTACCATACAGATTTTTGAACCAGCAAACTTCTCCATACTGCCAACATATGTTTAAAAGAAAGTTTAAAGATGATGATTATTATCATTATTATCATCGCAAGATTGTTAATGACATAACATAATCACTCAGAAAATCACATTTTCAGTTTATTACTCATAGACAGTTAATTATGTGGCTCCCCAGCACTACAGGCCAACTGACAAACAAGGTAGTGGTGTGGGCATACAGTGGGGCACATACTTTGATGGAAAACACAAGTGTTCTGGATCTCTGCCCTTATATCTGATTATTATTGCTAGGCATATTTGTAAAAAAAAAATCAAATGAGAGGGCAACATGAGAGAGAGTCAATCAGTGGGAAGGCCAGACTGTGATCCCACTTTTCAAACATAAGGACGTTGTGATTAGGAGAGTTTGTTAACCTTACATACCTGGATTAGTGAAGTATGTTATACTGGTATATTCCTTGCATAAATAAAGCTAACTAAACCAGTTATTAGTTAAATGGGAATTCTCTGGTACATAAGCCATTAAATCAGTGTTAAAATATGGATTTATTTCTCTCAGCTAGGGCCTAGCAATAGGCCAGCCCTCATAATGTGCTTCATTCTTACCATCATCACCATCTTCCAACAGTTCTATGGAACATTAGAATTTGCTAAGTAATATAGGCAATATACACATGATTCTCTCCATTTAAAAATTAGAAATCCCAGATTCAGGGACAGCATGTGACTTCGTAGTAAGTCTCAGAGCTGATATTACACTCTGATCTTTAGATTTGAAGTCCACATTTTCCCCACTATTTTCAGAATTCATCATTCAACAATTCTACCTTATTTCATATCTTTGACATAACTTTTAATTTTTTTCATATCATGGTAATATACAGAGTAAGTTGACTTTTTATAAAAACAAAGTGAAAATGAAGCACTTTTCTCAAAAACATGATGTTAAAGAATATACTTATGTCATGCAAAGGGAAAACAGAATTAATATTTGATGTTTCTTTGCATAATAATTATAATTCACATTTCTACAGAGTTATATGATTCAATAATATTAGAGCTACGAGTATCCCCTCCTCCTACTCTTGCTTTGATGAAGAATTAGAACATGGAGATACAACCAACATATAATTATGGCACACTATTCATTAATAGGGACTCGTCAGAGAGACTCTCATTCAGAGTTCTCTTTCATGTATGCACTAGAATTATAGAGATCCACTGAATAACAATTAATATTTCTGTTCTTTTTGCTTTTATTTTCTCAGACTACAATTAAATAGATAGTTTTCAATTACATTATCATTGCAGGTCAAAACAGTGGCTATGAGATAACTTTTGTTTGACTGAATTCTTGTGAAATGATATTCGCTAGACTACTATGTATATAATAAGAATGGAAAGTAATATAAGCAGTATAATTGTTGTATCCAAAAATTAATGGTACCTAGAAATTTGTCTAGAGAGAATTGTTGGAGTGTGTGTATTTTAATATTACCTTTAATTATATTTGGACTATATGTTTTATTGTTGTACAACTTTAGATAAATTAACTGAAATCTTATGAAGTACACATAAGTTTCATGAAGTTTATCTGATGGGATAGAAGCCTTAAATAATCAATCATTCTTTTTGAGGCCCATAACTTTTTTGTAAACTTTTCTTGGTTTTATTACATTTTTAAGATAGCCTACTTATGCCACTGAGGGGAGAGCATAGATACATATTCCTTATGGGTTGAAAGAAAACACTGGGAAATTTGGGGTGCTGTATTTGTTTCATTTGATTCATTGGAAATGTTGGTCTAAGCCTCTATTTAAAGTCCCATTTCATCTTTAGAGACTCACAGGAATTTTCAGCAAAAAGAATTGTTTCCTACTTGAAGGCGATAGGATAATGTAGTCAACTCCAGGTCCCCTTTCTTTCTTGGAACTGTTCTTTCTGTCTAAGGAGGAAAGCTAAATTATATTTTTCCTTTTAAAAATTATAATTGTGGGTGGAGCCAAGATGGTGGCTGGAATGCAGGGACTTGCTGAAGCTCTCCCCCAAATCCCTCCAAAAACCTGTAAAATTGGCTCTGAACAAATTCTAGAGCTGTGGAACCCACAAAATAGCAGACTGAAGCATGTCTCCAGACCAGGACAGCCTGGACAGTGCCTGGGAAGGATCTATTGCACAGTGCTGAGAGCAGAGCAAAGCCCAGTGTGGTCCACACCAGGACAGACGAGACCCAGAGTCGGCCAGAGCAGACCTTAAGGCTATGAATCATTGAGCTGTGGCCATTGCCAGACTTCTCAACCCACAAATGCCAAACACCAGAGAGCAGGTTAGTGAGAAAACTGCTAGATCAGGTTAGAAAGCAGACCAGCTCCAGCCCTGTGGTTGGCAGAGGTGGTGCTCAGTGGTGTCAGCAGCAGCAGGAAGCTCCTACAACTGCTTCCAGAGCTCCAGGATAAGCTGCTTCCTGGCTCACATGGTGGGAGGAATCAAGTGGCAGACCAGAGCAGGAGTGCAGGGATGGCTTTGCCGTGCTTGAATCTGGGTCTTAATCCTGGTTGGCAGTTCTTGGGGGAGGAGGAGTGCTGCTGTGGCAGAGCATGTGGTGACAGTGGAATAGAAGTAGCTCTGAAAAGAGCAGCACAGGCCCTAAAGCTTTGGACAAAGCACTCTTTACTCTAGAAGCAGTCATACCCTGACAAAAGGCTCAAAGGTCAAGTAGTTGGAGGGGAACATGGCCAGACAGAAAAAAAGGACACAAACTCAGACTCAGACTTTAGAATCTTTCTTTGGTGACAAAGAAGATCAAAATATACGGCCCGAAGAAGTCAACAAAGTCAAAGAACCTACATCAAAAGCCTCCAAGAAAAATAGGAATTGGTCTCAAGCCATGGAAGATCTCAAAAAGGATTTGGAAAAGCAAGTAAGAGAAGTAGAGGAAAAATTGGGAAGAGAAATGAGGGAGATGCAAGAAAACCATAAAAAAAAAACCAAGTCAATGACTTGCTAAAGGAGACCCAAAAAAAAATACTGAAGAAAATAACATCTTAAAAAAATCAACTAACCTAAATGGCAAAAGAGCTCCAAAAGTATGCCTTGAAAGGCAGAATTAGCCAAATGGAAAAGGAGGTCCAAAAGACCACTGAAGAAAATACCACCTTAAAAATTAGATTGAATCAAGTGGAAGCTAGTGACTTGATGAGAAATCAAGATATTATCAAACAGAACCAAAGGAATGAAAAAATGGAAGACAATGTTAAATATCTCATTTGATAAACCACTGACCTGGAAAACAGATCCAGGAGAGAGAATTTAAAAATTATTGGACTACCTGAAAGCCATGATCAAAAAAAGAGCCTAGACATCATCTTTCAAGAAATTATCAAGGAAAATTGCCCTGATATTCTAGAATCAGAGGGTAAAATAGAAATAGAAAGAATCTACCAATCACTTCTTGAAAAAGATTCCCCCCCCCCAAAAAAAAAAAACTCCTAGGAATATTGTCATCAAATTCCAGAGTTCCCAGGCCAAGGAGAAAATACTGCAATTGGCCAGAAAGAAACAATTTGAGTATTCTGGAAACACAATCAGGATAACACAAGATCTAGCAGCTTCTACGTTAAAGGATCAAAG
>CM053625.1:202792258-202809319 GCA_028646595.1 Phalanger gymnotis
GTTCTCAAGCTCCGCCTCAATGACCAGAGACCATTGGTTCCCGAGCTGGCCCCTCCTAAGTCACCAATCCACACCCACACAGGTTTCACACCTGACAGGGCCATGGGCCTGGGGCTTAGCACTTAACAGCTGAAAGTACTTCCACTCAAAAGAAACAAAAGCCATGCTAATGAGACAATTTTGCTTAACAACACAACTGTCTACCTAATATACTCCTAAGATCTAGCCTCCATCTTCCCAGAAATAATTTCCCTCTACCCCCTAGAAACCTGGGTTTTTGACTGGTGAACACTCAGCCTATTTTGCCTGGAGTTGCAGCCACTATAAATATCCCCTTCTTCATACCATGCCACTACAAGCAAAGACCTCTCCTTTCAAGCATTTTCCTTTAAAGGAAATTGGTGAAGAGAGACATACTGCAAGGCAAGTACATTCAAGAAAGAATGGAGTGTTCTAGAGGTGTATCTGATGCAGAGATAGTCATGCCTTTGATCACTTCATCACCTAACCATACATCACTTCCAAATATATGAACATATAATTAGATTATATGTGTTAAACATTTTGTAAAATATTATGTCAAAGATTGTGGGAATATTAATTTAGGGATTTAAATGGACACCTTCACTACCTATCTGTGAAGTTCACACCCTTCCTTTAAGTTCTGGGAAAGATACATCCTTGTTCACAAAACTCTCTAGTTAATGGTAAGTGATAAAAATTCTAGACCTAGAATCTTAGTTATTAGGTTAAAACCTGTTTCTAGTATTCATTGCCTTTTTGCCCTTCTTCTTCACTCATGGACTCAGCTTCCTGCTGTGTAAAATGAGGAACTTGTTGTAGGGGGCTTTTGAAATACTTTCCAACTCTAAATGTATGATCTTATAGTTTTTGCTGTGGTCTTTCCATTTGTATTTATGTAACTATTTCTTGCTTCTTAATTTTTATGCAAATGTCTTCCCTCTTCCTTTAGATTATAAACCTTTTAAAAGCAGGGTCTTTGCCACATCCAAGTCTATCTTTGTTTCATCAACATGTAACATGCTGTCTTATATATTGTATGTGCTAAATACGTATTTTAATAGTAATTCGAACAACAAATATATAGAGAATGATTTAATTAATATTTAAGAAATGAATTAGCAAAATTGTTTTCTGCAACACCACATATATACAAAAAAGAGAAAGTTTTAAAAATCTTACCTTTTTCATGGTTACTAGTTACGACCTTCTCCAAAGCAAAAGATATCTTAATATTAATTAATATAGTTAATATTAATTAATATAATTAATAATTATACATCTTATCTATATATAAGATATATATGCGTACATATATATATATATTTTGGAGTGCATGTGTGTGTGTGTATATGTGTGTGTGTGCATGTGTAAATGTTTGCATGAGCTTCAGTTTAGAAATATTGGTTCTTCCATGAAAAGGTTTCACGTGTCCATAGGCCTGGGAATTAGGAAAACTAAAACTTTGCCATGAACTGGCTATGTGACCTTGGACAAATTCATTTCCTTTCTGAACCTTACTCTCTTCATCTCTAAAATGAAGAGGTTAACCTTAATGATAACATTTCCCTTTAAACTTTGAAACCCTGTGACAGTGTGGGAAATTGAAGTTCTCCAACAATCTGATGGATTGCAATGGGACTGTCCTCTTTTCATTGTCACAGCTTCATCAGATTATCTTCTTTATCATTCACTATATATTTTTTGGGAGTGTTAGTGGAGAGGGAAATGAATTAAATTTGTCTTAGCCACAGTTTGGCCTAGTTATGGCTCAGATGCATGTATTGGTGCATTGTGTTGAAATAGATAGAGACAGGCTGGAGTCAGGAAGAGATGAATTCTGGTTCCAACTTTGTCATGTCTTGGCTATTAGTTTAACTTCTAAGAGTATTTCTTGATCATCTCCAGGCTATGCCTTGTTGCTTTGAGCTACCATTTTCACTGGAACTTTGGACTCTGCACCTAGAATCCCCCTAAACTGTGACTGACAAGCTTTCACCTTATCTGACTGAATCCAGACCTTCATTACACTCTGAGTCATCTCCACACGATGTCATTTCTCTGTCTGCTTTAATATCCCCTTTCATTTCCAGTTCTCTTCTGTTGTTGTTTAGTCATTTGAGTTGGGTCTGATTTTTCTCGGCAAAGATAATGATATGGTTTTTCATTTTCTTCTCCAGCTTATTTTGCAGATGAAGGACTGAGGTAAAGAGGGTTAATTGACTTGTTCAGGGTCACACAGCTAGTAAGAGTTTATAAGGGCAAGCAAAGTGAGACTTTTTGTTGTCTTTTGTTTTGGAGTCCTTCTCAGCACTGGGAAAATCAAGTGCCTTTGATTGAGTCTTGCCTTCATTTGTAGGAAGGCCTACATCCTCTTGCTAGTTAGGTCAAGAGAGATGTGAAACCCTCAAGAGGTGTGAAGCACTCTTACCTTGCAGAAGTGTGTATATACTCTGAGATAATCATGTTGTTTGGCACAAACTCATTGAAATGGTGGTGGTGGCTGAACTCTGGATAGCCATTGAAGAAGCTCCCCTAGGCTTTGAAAATTCAGATGTTGGTGCCTCTCTCTCTGTTAACTATGTAATTCTTTGGTCAGACAGCTACAGGTCTGTCTGTTGATCTCTGTGTGTTATTTTCTCTGTTTATATAATGTATGCTTGTAATTTTTGCTTGTATTCTCTCTGAAGTTCAGGTTGCTGACTTCTCCAGAACTAAGTGAATGATAGATGTATGTTTAATTAAACTGAGATTGTTAACCCCTTAAAGTTGCTTTCCTTAGAAAAGCAGATCAAAGAACCTGTGCTAGCAGCCTTCCTGTATGCTGGTGTTATTGGCCTTACACACCCACAATAGTGGCTAGAAACATTGTTGTTACAGAGTCTGAGCCCAGATTTGAATCTATAAAGATGTTTCTTCCTGACTTTAGGCCCAGCATTCTATTCACCAGACCACCTAGCTGGCCTCAGTTCCCTTACATGTATATTTTCCTCCATTAAGGCTTATCTTGGTTTTTTTTAGTATTCGTATCAGTAGTTAACAGAGTATGTGACACATGGTAAACATTTAGTAAATGTTCTATTTATCCTTCTATCTATTTCTTTATTTATCCTCTACCTGTCCATCTTCATATCTACTTTCATATCTAGACAAGGCAATATTCTATCTAGCAATTATGACATAAAGACTGTAAGATATAAAAAATCTATTGTTCTGTTTAGAGAGAGGCTTTAATGCAGGAATTCCCTATAACAATAATATCACAGGTCCATTTAATCTCACTATGACTCCATGGCACACATGGCCACTCTCCTTCCTTTGGCCCAGCTCTTCCCTATCACATTCATCTCCTTCCCTGCACCACATGTCTCATCATATCAAAATGTGGAAACAAGGAAACGATATAGGATTGAAGGTTAAGGTGGCCGAGGAATCCTAGATGTGATGGAAATAGGAAACATTATTTTGGTTACTAATTTGCTGTTTATTACTTCTCCAAAACAAACAAACACAAATCTTCCCACTAAGGCTTAAAAGCAGGATCTTCTTCATGTAAAGCAGATGTACACTATGGAATCTTTCTCTTTTTTTCACCAAGAAGCTATGTGGTACAGAGTAAGGAACAGAACTCAGAAGAATTGAGTTTGAATTCCACTTCTTGCATTTACCACCTGTATGACATTAGAGAACTCATTTTATATTCCTGAGCCCCAGCTTTCCAGCTTTCTCACCATGAAGTTGAGAGAGTGAGACTAAATGACTTCTGGGGTTCCATGTAGCTTTTACCTCTAATTTGATGAAAAGTTATTGGCTTTTTAATCAGGACATTGAGCCTTGAGGTTTCAGACTTAAGAGAAAATGTTGAGGTCCTTTAACTTCCTATTGCATTAATTTATCTCTCTTTCTCTTTGCCTGTCTCTGTCTCTCTGTCTGGCTCTGTCTCTCTGTCTGGCTCTGACTCTGTCTCTGTCTCTGTCTCTGTCTCTGTCTCTGTGTCTCTGACTCTGTCTCTGTCTCTCTGTCTCTCTCTCTCTCTGTCTCTCTCTCTCTCTCTCACACACACACACACACATGCACACATGCATGCACAACCCTCCAAGAATTATAACTTCTGACCTAAAAAGAATTCAGGATTATATTAGGATGAGATAACTACTTCAAGGACAGCATTTTGAAATGTCTACAATACAATGGAAATATAAGCGATTATCACCAATAGCAGAATCATTTTAGTCTTAGCTTACAGCTAGATTTTCACTCTGGTTTGGATTTTAGATCATCCACTGGAAGGCAAAAGGATGTTAATTTGTGCTTATTGCTTTTCTAAACTTTACTATAAAAATGCTGCCTTCAGGATCTTCTCCATGTGCTTAATGGTGGAAGAGGCTACACCTACACTGTAATGATACCTTTTCTCTAATCATTTTGCAGAGGGTCTGTTTCTTTGGCTAGGGTACAAAGCCAACAATCACAAATCATACTAGATTCTACATTGTAGAGGATTTGTTCTAAGGAGGCTTTGTTGCTAAGGTCTTTGTAATCAAGAATATGATTTTGAATATGATCCTTGCCATTCCCTAATATATGTTATCTGTATCATTTATGAAGAGATAATATTTTTTTGCTACTTAATAAAAAATCAAGAATGTTAGAGTTCAGGAGATTTGAGAGATCATCTAGTTCAACTTCTTTACTTCAGAGATGGAATAAATGGAAGCCAAAGATAAGATAATTTAGAGCTAGACAAAATCTGAGAGATTAATTCAATTTTGTGCATACATATATATATATATAATATATATATATATATATATTTTAAAGAACTTAAAGAATTATAGAAAACTTTTGCAATGACAGTCCACTGAGCTAGATGGTACAAGAAGTATGCTTTCTATTTTGTTGATGGGGAAACTGAAATACATAGAGATCATAAATTGTCAATAATTTCTTGTCGTAGTTCAGTATTTTAGTTGTTTCCCACTATTCTTGACCTTATTTGGGATTTTCTTGGTAAAGATGCTATAGTGGTTTGCCATTTCTTTCTCCAGCTCATTTTACAGATGAGGAAACTGAGGCAAACAGGGTTAAATGACTTGCCCAGAGTCACACAGCAAGTAAGTATGTAAGCCCAGATTTCAACTCCGGCTTTCTTGATTTTAAGCTCAGCACTCTATCTGCTGTACCACCAAGGTGCCCTTGTCAATAATTACATAGCTAATAATTGGCAGAGTTGGGATTTAATTGCACCCAGGTTTCTGACTTCAAGGTCAATATTTCTTCTATACCATATTGTTAGGGGTGTATCCACCTGTCCCAGATTTCCATAGTCTCAATCCTTGACTTTTACTACTGGAACACATGGTGAGTTTATGGGAGTAACTACTTGCTTAGCATGAGTTTCAAGATATCATTGACTTGGAAGAGATAATTTATTACAAGCCAGACTTGAACAATAAACCCACCTATGTTATACCTAACAGATTCTGGTCTTTATTTGAAGATCTCCAGTGAAGGAAGATCTATTGCTGGCATTTTCCCCACTTCCTTATTAGACTGCGAGCTTCTCAAAATCAGTGACTATCTTTTACCTTTTTGCATATTTTCAGCACTTAGTTCAGTACCTGGCACATAGTAGGCACTTAATAAGTCTTCACTGACCAAGTGTTTGTTTTACTTCTGGCTAGTCTAAAGTTGCTTTTTTTTTTTTTGCAACCACTACCCTTTCTAGCTCCTAACTCTGTCCTCTGCAGACAAGTAGAATATATTGAATGCTCTTTTACATGTCGTACCACTGAACCAAGAGAAAGGAAGAGTGGAGTTTAAATAGTTTGTCTGACTACATGTGTGACCTTGGGTGAGTCACTGCACCTCCCTCAGCCTCGATTTCCTCATATATAAAATGGGTATAATGACATCTACTTCCCAAGGTTGTTGTGTGACAATGAAATAACATTATAAAGCACTTAGCACACTTTAAAATCCATATAAATGCTAGCTATTATTAATCTGTAAAATTGAGAAGGATAGGTCAGATGATTTCAAAGGTTCATTCTATCCTTAAATTTATGATCTTATGAGGGAGTTCTTTTTTTTCTTTTTTTTATCCTAGAGTTGCTAGTAAAGCCTTTGCAAAGTATAAAGTGCTATATAAATGTTTAATAACGTCTATGAAAATGTACTTTACCTCATTAACATTTAACATTTTTATGGTTCTTCTTTCACTCAGGGTTACTTCTTTTACCACAATAACTACATTTTGACTAATAAACCACTCACAACTTGCCATTAGAAATACTTTATTTCTTTAAAAATAGGGAGCATATAAATGCAGGATTAAACCTGACACTTAAAAATATGGCTACATTTTATATTTCATAACTGAGATTCCAGTCTTGAGATGTAGCTCACAAGGAAGCACTACAAGATTTGTTTGTTTGTTTTGTTTTTTACATGCACAATTTACCACATTCTAGAGTACCAAAATGCAAGTTAAAGGTCCAAGGTGTTTTAAGATATAAGGAATTTTGATTCCACAGTGATCTAGGGGTTTGCATGGACAGTAATTCCAATGGAAGTCAATTGTGTGGCATGGCAGTCAAAATAGGAGATGTAGGGGGCAGAGGCAAAATGGTGACTGGAAAGCAGGGACTGACTTAAAGCTCACCCCTAGGACCCTCCAAACACCTATAAAAATGGCTCTGAGAAAATCCTAGAACTGGAGAACCTACAAAATAGCAGAGGGAAGCAGGGCAATAGCCCAGGACTGCCTGGATGGTGGCTGAGTAAGGTCTATCGCTCTGAGCTGGGAAAGGAGTAGAGCCCAGCATGGGCTGTGTTTGGACCAACCAGACTGAGAGCTGGGGGCAATGGGCCCTGTGCCCTAAATCATTGAGCTGTTGCAGTTACCAGAATTCTCAATCCACAAACACCAAAGACACCAGAGAAGGTTAGTGGGAAAAAAATACGGGGACAGAGTGAAAGGAGTTTGACATTCAGCTACTGCCCTGGGGGCAGTGGAAGTGGTGCAGCTCTGAGGACAGAACTACAGCTGCAGTTGCTTTTGGCCCCAGGCCCACCTGGTGGGAGGAATTAAGTGGAGGATCTGAGCTTGAGTGCAGAACCTGCTCATATCTGAGTCGTGGTTCAGGTTGGGGGTTCATGGGGGGTGGAGGAGGGAGGAGCACTGGTGTAGCAGAGGTTGCTGTGTAGAAAAAGCTTTGAAAACAACAGTGCAGCCCTCAAGTTTGGTATAAAGTACTCTCTACTCTACAATCATTCATACCCCTACGAAAACCTCAAGGGTGAACTGGTTGGCTGGGATCATGAACAGGTAGTGAAAACAGACTCAGATTCAGACTCAGACTTTGGAGTCTTTCTTTGGTGACAAAGAAGACCAAAACATACAGCTAGAAGAAGTCATAAAAGTCAAAGAGCCTATAACAAAAGCCTCCAAGAAAAACATGAACTGGTCTCAGTCCATGTAAGAGCTCAAAAAGGATTTGGAAAAGCAAGTCAGACAAGTAGAGGAAAAATTGGGAAGAGAAATGAGAGTGATGAGAGAAAACCATGAAAAGCAAGTCAAGGACTTGCTAAAAGAGACCCCCCAAAAAATACTGAAGAAAATAACAATTTAAAAAATAGACTAACTCAAGCAGCAAAAGAGCTACAAAAAGCCAATGAGGAGAAGAAAGCCTTGAAACGCAGAAGTAGCCTAATGGAAAAGGAGGTCCAAAAGATCATTTAGGAAGCTAGTGACTTGATGAGAAATCAAGATATTATAAAACAGAACCAAAGGAATGAAAAAAATGGAAGACAATGTGAAATATCTCATTGGAAAAGCCACGGACCTAGAAAATAGATCCAGGAGAAATAATTTAAAAATTATGGGACTACCTGAAAGCCATGATCAAAAAAAGAGTCTAGATGTTATCTTTCAAGAAATTATCAAGGAGAACTGCCCTCATATTCTAGAACCAGACGGTAAAAGAGAAATTGAAAGAATCCACAGATCGCCTCCTGAAAACGATCCCCAAATGAAAATTCCTAGGAATACTGCTGACAAATTCAGAGCTCCTAGATCAAGGAGAAAATACTGCAAGTGGCCAGAAAGAAACAATTTGAGTATTGTGGAAACACAATCAGAATAACCCAACATCTAGCAACTTCTACATTAAGGGATCAAAGGGCTTGAATTATGATATTCTGGAGGTCAATGGAGCTAGCATTAAAAGCAAGAATCACCTACCTAGAAAAACTGAGTATTATGCTCCAAGGCAAAATATGGATTTTCAACGAAATTGAGGACTTCCAAGCTTTCTCAGTGAAAAGATCAGAGCTGAATAGAAAATTTGACTTTCAAACACAAGAATCAAGAGAAGCATGAAAAGATAAACAAGAGAGAGAAATCATAAGGGTCTTAGTAAAGTTGAACTGTTTTGTTTATGTTCCTACATGGAAAGATGATGTGTATAATTCATGAGACCTCAGTATTAGGGTAGCTGAAGGGAATATACATACATACATACTATTATATATATATATATATATATATATATATATATATACATATATATATATATATATATATATATATATATATATATATATATACACATGTATACAGAGGGCACAGGGTGGGTTAAATATGAGGGGATGATATCTAAAAAAACTAAAATCAAATTAAGGGATGAGAGATGAATATATTGAGAGAAGGAGAAAGGGAGAGATTGAATGGGATAAAGTATCTTGCATAAAAGTGACAAGAAAAAGCAGCTCTGTAGGAAGGGAAGAGGGGACAAGTGAGGGGGAATGAGTGAACCTTTTTCTCATTGGATTTAACCTGAGGAGGCAATAACATACACACTCAATTGGGTATCTTACCCAACAGGAAAGAAGGAGGAAGGAGATAAAAAAGGGGGGTGATAGAAAGGAAGGCAGATGGGGGAGGAGACAATCAAAAGCAAACACTTTTAAAAAGGGACAGGGTCAAGGGAGAAAATTGAAGAAAGGGTGATAGGATAGGAAGGAGCAAAATATATTTAGTCTTTCACAACATGAGTATTGTCAAAGGGTTTTATATAATAATACATGTGTGGTCTATGTTGAATTGCTTGCCTTCTTTAGGGAGGTTGGGTGGGAAGGAAGAGGGGAGAGAATTTGGAGTTTTAAAAGCAGATGTTCAAAACAAAGTTTTTCATGCAACCAGAATATAAGATATACAGGCAATGGGGCATAGAAATATATCTTGCCCTACAAGAAAGTAAGGGAAAAGGAGATGGGGGGAATGGGGTGACAGAAGGGAGGGCTAACTGGGGAACAGGACAATCAGAATATACGTCATCCTTGAGTGGGAGGAGGGTAGAAATGGGGAGAAAATTTGTAATTCAAACTCTTGTGAAAATCAATGCTGAAAAATAAAAATATCAAATAAATAAAACAAAACGAAACAAAAAATCTGGAATAGGAGATGTAACCCCAGACTGTGTGCATAGCATATAACTTCCAACATGATGGAAGCAGTAGTCACATTGTATCTTCCCTGGTCAGACCAAGTTTGAAGTATTGTTTTTATCTCTCAGTGCAACATGTTAAGAAGAGCAATGAGATGGTACACACACACACACACACACACACACACACACACACATATGTATATATAAGGATGCAGAGTGGTGTGAAAACTGAAGACCATGCCATACAAAATTGGTTGAAGAAGTAGCTGATGTTCAAAGTTGAGGATGCAATGACTAGAGGACCATGAAATAAGTCTTTGAAGACTATCATGTGGGAAGGGTTTGGGCTTCCTCTCCTTGGACCCAAAGATAGCACTGTGTGGAAGTTTCAGAAAGGCATTTTTGCCTAGGAAAGGGAAAAAAAGAACTTCTTAAGAATTAAGGCTGAATAAAAGTAAAATATTCTTCTTTTGGGAATATCGAGGAATCTAGATGTAGTAGACAGAGAGTTGGACCTGGAGACATGAAGACCTGAGTTCAAACCCTGCCTCAGACACAAAATAACTGTGTGATTCTTGGCATGCCATTGAACAACAACCTGCATCAGTTTCTTCATATTTAAATTGAGTAGGTCAGAATAGATGTACTTTAACATCCATCCAGGTTCTAAAACTATGATCCTATTACAATATTAGATATTTCCAAGTAGAGAATATATGACCATTTTTCATGAATGCTTTAGGGGAGATACTTATTCTGATTCACACAGAATTCGGTACTGTCTAAAGTTCCTTCTAGTTCTAGTCTTCTATGATTTTCTTGGTATCAGGAGATTTATCAGAGAGTGTCAAAGTATTTGAGAATATTTCCATAACAGTTTTTTTTCCTAGCCCTGGCAGGGAGCCCTGGATGGTATTATCATTCTCTGGCTCTTGAAATTACTTTATATTAATGAGTAAATACTTGTGTTTGAGTTGTATCTCCTCTAAAACCTTTATACATATATAATCCCCACCAGTAATATTTCAGTTGATTGAGAGCAAAAACCATTTCTTTTTTTTCCTTTTTTTTTTTTTGGCATTTTACTCTCAGTGCTTCATACTCTGTAGGAATTTATATTTGTTCAATAAAATTATTTAATATTTTTGAGGCTTGGTTTCCTTCTCTGGAAAATCAGGAGATTAGAATGTATGACTTTTGAAGTTGTAATGGCAAGCAAAGTAAGATTTTTACTGTTTTTTCTTTTGGAGTGCTTCTCAGGACCAAGACAATCAAGTGCCTTTGATTGTGCCTTGCCTTTGTTTGAATCAAGAGTCTTTGATTAAATCAAGAGTCTTTGATGACTTGCTTAAGTCACAAGAAAGCCTAAATCACATGACTTTGACTCACATGGTTGTGGCACCCTCTGTGGGCTGACCCTGAGGAAGTGTATATATACTCTGAGGTTAGCATTTTGCTTTGGGTCTTACTCACTGGAAGAGTGCTTGTATGATTTACCCAGATGAGGTTCTGGGTAGACATTAAGGAACCATCCCCCCCCCAGCTTTGAAAACCCAGACATCGGTGCTTCTCTCTCTGGTAACTATGTTTGTATTGCTCTGGACAGACAGAAGCCCTATCTGCTGATTTGGATTATTTGCTCTGTTTATACAATTTTTGCCTGTAATTTCTGTTTGTGTTTTCTCTGAAGCTCAGGGTGCTGACTTTTTCCCATGAATTAAGTGAATGATATATGTATATATGTTTAATTAAAGTGAGATTATAAACGCCTTAAAATTTCTTTCCTTAGAAAAGTAGATCAAAATCCTGTGCTAGAAGCCCTCCTGTGTGCTGGTGTTGGTTGCCTTCATAGCAGCTGCTAGTAACATTGTTGTTATGGAAGTCTTTCCATTATTTAAACCTATGACCTCATGATTTGATGATCCCATCAATACTAGAAAAACCATTGGAAATCGAATATGAAAACCTGAGTAGAATTACTTTTGAACTTCAGTCCATTCATTTGCAAACCACTTACTTGGCAAAGGATACAGTTAGTCTGTCAACAAATAAACATTATTAAACACCTACCGTACACCAAGTACTTTCCTAAGTTCTAGGGATACAAAGAGAGGCAAAATATTTTCCCTACCCTCAAGGAGGTCACAATATAATCTCAATTTCATAAATCCTTCTTCCTATACCATGTGTATCAAAGGTGGTTGTGAAGAGACAATTTTTTTCTCCTATAAAGCTTATTCTGATTATTCTCTTTTGGTAAAAATAGTTTATTAAAACAATCTCCCTTCTTTCAAGCAAATAAGTAATTTTAACAAAATATATTTTTTAAATGTGAAACACCCCATCCCGTACATTGGGTGAAACAACTGAAGCATTTCTCTCAAAAAATCTATAGCTATGTTAATACCCTAAAGCCCTAGATTCCCAAAGAACATAATTATGGTGGTGATATAAGATTAGTGAACACCTAGACTATGTCCAAAAATACTCAGAGGCAACAAATTAACCCACCAATAATTGCATTAACATGGCCAGAGGCAGTTGGTGCAAATTCTTATATAACATAAAATTTAGAGCTGGTTTTATATTTTAGTGCAACTACATACACATTCAAAGTATAAAGCCCACAATAAAATGTCCAGGTTTTGCTTATGATGAAAGAGAGGAAACAAATAATTACAGGTTACAGTGATTATTGGAGTGGAAGTCACAATGAGATTGATCACACAATCAAATAATCCACGATTGTTTATCAAGCACCCTTATTTCCAGGTGTTGTGCTTGGTCTAGAGACAGAGATAAAAACCAAACTACCCTTGCACTTAATAAAGGAAGGCAGCATGTACATATCTGAATATATGCCAAAGAAATACAAAATAAGTATTAGTAATTTGGGGAGAGACGGCACAGGGTTGGCAGATCAGGAAGGTTTTTTTTTAATATAGAAAGTGATGCTAAAGTAATAGAAGCTTGGACCTGGGGTCAGGGAGGCCTTAGTTCAGATCAAGCCTCAGACATTTATTATATGACCCTGGGCAAGTCACTTTACCTCTATCTGCTTCAGTTTCTTCATCTGAAAAAATGGGCATAAAAATGCAATCTACCTCACAATGTTGTTGCAAGGATAAATATTTGTAAAGTGCTTTGCAAAACTTAAAGTACTAGTGATTTTAATTATGATTATTACAGCCAGTGCCTGAATAACACTAGTATATGTGCTCCCCCTAATGATAAAGTTTGAGGCAAGTAGAAGTCACAGTGGATAGGCCTGTAGTCCGGAAGACTCAATTTCCTGAATTCAAATCTTTCCTCAGACACTGACTAGCTGTGTAACCCTGGGCAAATCACTTAATCCTGTTTACTTCAGTTTCCTCATGTGTAAAATGATCTGGAGAAAGAAATGGCAAGCCACTCTAATATCTTTATCAAGAAAACTCCAAAAGGGATCATAAAGAGTTGGACACAACTGAAAATGACTGAACAACCACAATGATAAAGTTTATGAACATTCCATTTATAGAAACTTCTAGTTTCAAGTATGAGTTTGCATTGGGCTACGTGACTTTTGGATTCCTTCTCCACTCTATTATATGAGTCTATACCACACACTGTGGGTATTTGAGTATATCCAATTTCATATTGTTTTCATATCGTAGCACGTATTAGTCACCAACAGATATCATTAGTTTCTGGAACTAAACATATACATATGTGGATGCACAAACACGCTTAGAGGTGAGCCCTCTGAGTATGCACCTCTGCAAATTTCATGAGGCCAACCCTCAGGTGAGACATTTACAGTTATTTCATGGCCTGTCATAAGCCTTTCTGATTTGGTAATCCTAAGAGCTGGCTCTTTCTCACATGTACCCTTCAAGAACATTGAGTCACCTCTTTATGAAAATGAGATATAGAAGTGGGATTTTCCTGAAGGAAGAAGACAAAAATACCCACACTTATTGAAATAATGTAGTATAAGATATAATTAAAAAGTCAAAACCTCATATAGTGTACTCATAGCAGAATCACAGATCCGCAGAGAAGGAGGATAATGTATTAAAATTTTAATTTTTATTTGAACCTTAGAAGTCAATTATGTGAAATACAACACATACCTGAACGGAATGTCCTCTACAAATCTCAGTGGTCATCTAGGTTTCAAAAGAATTCATTCAAGGAAGACGAAATCTACTGTTTTCCAGAGCAGTCCCTTTCACTTTTGAGCAACTCCAATTCCTAGAAAGTGTCATATTGCGAGTACCAAAAGTGTTTAGAGTAAAGAAACACCAAACCTTTATGTGTCCATCTGGGAATACTACAAATTAATTGACTAAGCAGCAAAGTGGTGCAGTAGATAGAGCCTTGGGCTTAGAGTTAGGAAGAACTAAGTTCAAATCTGGCATTAGACATTTATTAGCTGTGTAAACCTGGGTAAGTCACTTAACCTTGTTTGTTTCAGTTTCATCTGTAAAATGAGCAGGAGAAGGAAATACCAGTGCACTCCAATATCTTTTCCAAAAAACAAAATAAAAAAAATGGTGTGGGGGGAGGTTGGTGTCCATGAAGAGTCCTAAGTGACTGGAAATAACTAAACAACAACAATAAAAAATAATCAAATTGCCTTCTATGAACTAAATAAATAATGTTTGTCAACTGGGTGGTTAAATTGATGGAGAGCTGGACTTGTAGCTAGGAAGACTTGAGTTCAAATGTGACCATAGACACCAGCTGTGTGATGCTGGGCAAGTCACTTAATCTCTGCTTCAGTTTCCTCAACTACAAAATTGGATAATAATAGCACCTATCTTCTAGGATTGTTGTGAGGATTAAATTGGAAAATAGTTATAACATGCTTAGCACATTGTCTGATATATAGTAAGTGCTATATAAGTTTTAGATTATTATTATTTCTATTATTACTCTTTGGAAGTGTATATAGATGCTGTCATAAGTTCCCTGATGACTGACTCATTCATCTTGTTTCATTTTGTCTTTGTGTAGCACCTAGTACAATGTCTGACAGAGTAGATGAATGATGTTTGCTACATTAAATTCTTAAACTAATAAGATGCAAATTCATTTAAAAGTTGAACTCATCTCAATGGCTTTGTTATTACATGTTTTTGCTTTTTTAATCAATAAATATTAATTCAATCAATATTCATTAAGTGCCATACATATACACACAGAGCACTATGCTAGGCTTTGTAGAGACAAATAAACAGTACACATACTATCATGTGGACATCCAAAACATTTTTCCACTTTTGAAAGGGACCTTCAAACCAAAAAGTTTGAGAACCATTTGACTCGGTATTTCCAAGATTCCTTCAAGTTCTAAATAATAATAATTGCACAAACATGAAGAACCCATTTTTTTTTTGTAGAAGGAAGGGAAAGAGATGAACTCAAACTACCTAACTTTCTAAAGGGAGAAGACAGACATGAAACTCTCAAGGGAATAAACAGCCTTTATGAATGAATTCTAAACCTTACTTGATGCTTTGGGACAGGCTGGTCTTATGACTCAGGCTTGATATGGGAACAAAAACATACATTTTCACTTGAAAATTCAATAAAGAAGTTTATGAAATAATAGCATCCAAGCAATATTCATCAAGGACACAGCACTCATTTATTTTGCTATCAGTTTTGTCTCTCACTGTTTCTGTTATTGAGGTGTACCAGTCACAACCTGTGTCACATTTGAGGAGCTAGCTAACTCCTCTCATTCTGTGCTTTTGTTACAAGAAACTAATGGTTTGCGTTACTTGTCTACATCAATTAAAGCTGAAGGACAGTTTCTTTAAAAAAAAAAAAAAGAAAAACTAGCCTATTCTGAATGGGGTAGACATTTGCTCCTAAATAATAGAATCTATTGCTTTCTAATACTGGGCTAGTGGACTAAATAATGTAGAAATAATGAGCAGGTAAGGGGGAGGGAAAATTTGCTAGCAGCTGTTGGAAAGAAAACTGAACAATAGCTGTTTGTGTGGAAGAATTGTAAGATGTCCTAAGTTCTATGTCATTTCTTGAGGGTGCTAATAATAGAAGAAATGCTTTGCATTTAAGGTATTATTTTTCACTCCCACAACCTCCATGCAGTAGTTTATAGAACAAAATAATCAAAATAGATTCTTCCAACTGTAATGTAGGTACAGTGTACTACACAGATTAGAAGCACTTGCTAAACTAGGAATAGGAGATGTTCAAAGTTCTCTGTATTTTGAAAAACACAAAGAGAAAGATGTTTCTATTGATTTAAGCTAAACTTACAAACAATTTTTATGCAAAAATTACATTGGTACATATCAATACTGATGGTACTTCGTGATGGTACCATATAACAGAAATACTAATTTTGTCAAGGGTGCAACAACCCTTTTAAAGAGTTTTGATTTATTCAATCTAGTTATTATGTTTTCTCACATCTCCAATTTTACACTTGTACATTCCTTTCTTTTCTTTTTTTTTTCTTTTGATACAGATCCAGATTTCATTGGGATGGGGAACTGTTAATGTTAAAACTGCCTCTACTGACAAATTGTCAACTTGTCTAAGATTTATAGTCATATGAAAGTCCCTGGTACATTGAGGGCTTTAACATAGTGATACATCTGATGTATGTCAGAAGCAGCTTAACCTATACCTTCTTGATTCAAGAATTGGCTCTCTATATCTTCCAACATCCGGTCTCTCAATTTTTTTTGCAATTGTGAATTTTTAATTATGCAAAACAAATAAAATCAAATTCAACAATCTATTCTAGATTTTGCTAGCCTATCAATATTTATTTTTAAAGCACCTCTGAGTTGAATTTTGAATGATTTATCTCCTTTTATTTAATACACTACACAAGATGGTCTCATAAATATACTACTTGCAAAACTGGGGAAAAATCTATATATCTCTGCATAAATTAGGCACTTTTGCCTTTAAAAGTCCTTTACATTTTATTTAATAGGGAATATTAAAAGTAGGGGGAAAAGGATGTCCTTATATAATTGTTTTTCTTTCTTCATCATCATTATCATGAATTTCAAGCTCTAAGACATATAGGTAAATATATAAACCTACATGGTGATCATGGTTAAGACAAAGTCCTCAAAAATATAAAGTAAAAGAAAAACAGAATGTTAGCAGAAAAAGAAGATAATTGTGGAGAATTATGAAGCTTTATTAGGGCTTTTTCTATCCACTTCTCAACATGTATGGAGAGGAAAAGAGAAGCTAAGAACAAATGAAATACTCAATAGATGAGGCTATTCTTTTAATAAATAGGATAAATAGATGATTTGTTATTGTCAGTGAAAGAAGCCGTTAACACTTCAGCAAAACTTCGTTCAATGGCAAATTCTTCATAACTCTTTTGAAATTATGGAATATTAAAAATGTGCACATATCCTGAAGAAGGATTTTTATTCTTAAATAAAATATTCAGATTGAGTTTATTTTACTCACAACTGGAGGACCTCTAGGGTTTTTTTTTACACTTTTTTTTAAAATTTAATTTTAATATGGTTGGTTTTCAGCATTGATTTTCACAGGCGTTTAAATTACAAATTTTCTTCCCATTTCCACCCCCCCC